>JAZKJV010011469.1:0-566234 GCA_037367405.1 Ottelia alismoides
TCGGTTACTTTATGTATTGCATTAAAAAATATGTTATTTTTAGTTCTTTTGTGCTACTTTAATTCTTTCATTTATGTTATACTTGTTCCTGATATATACATTTTTTGGACCAATCTGAATATCCATGTTACATTTTTCACAAAGTTTTATATTTATGTGCTATCCATGTTAAATAAATAGTACATATTTCACTTTCATATACTTTATTTTACATTATGTTTATAAAGTTTTACGTTCATTCAAACGCATGACCAACACTCGCTCAAAATGAAGACTCGTGGTACATAGCTACATCATTTCATTAACATATTTTACAATTGTAAAGTATGTTTTACATTTAACTCAGTTATTAAACAATTGTCTGATATTTTCTTACAGTTATTTCCATGCGTCTAATTGAATATTACTGATTCACTTTATATTTTGCAGATCAGCATAAAAATTTTACAATGTGAGCGTGGATTTTACAAAATATGCACAAAGTTTACAATGGCTGACGAATTTTGATGGACCCACGACGTTGGGAAACATATTGGATGGACATATAAAATAATTTATACATTAATAATAAGCAATCTATTTTACGAACATCACATGAATTTTACAAAACAGAAACAGATTTTACAAAAAAAGTATCACAGTTTACAAACATTGCTCTAACAGAATGTTCTCAAATAAGACTACAAAAAGTTTCAAAATAAATAATGTGGTTTAGAAAAAAGATTACGAAATTTACAAAAAATGTAATTACAAAAGCACATAATAAAAGCACCTTATATTTTAGGAAACACATCTACAAAAAATACAAATCTTCGTCAGATTTGGACATTTTTGCGAATATTAGTGGTTACGCGTTTGTAATTTATAACACAGAATTGTAAAATATCTTAAGCATTTGTAAATTGTTAACGGTTATTTCAAAATATGGACATTTATTTCATCCGATATTTCTGGAAAATTCTGTACGTCACTCAATATATACCTAAATATAGAATGATCAATGACGTGTAATTTACCAAATTAGCAATAATTTAATCCAGCACCATAATAGGAATGTTAGTTGGCACGAAACCACCTACTGGTTTCAATCTCATTCGCACACGCATCATCCGGCGGCTTAAGATGGCACCTTTCCATAGTCAAGGAAAGGTGCCACCTCAATTCAAGTGCACCATATATATATATATATATATATATATATATATATATATGGGTAAAATGGGGCTGCCCCCAGGGAGTAGCCAACTTGGCTACTCCCACCCCTATTTTTCTCTCATTTTTTATTTTTTTGGAAAATAAAAATTTGTATATTCATCATTATATCCCTCTCACATTCTATTAAAATTTCGTCAGAAACGGAGATTCCTAAGCCCTCCATCCAGACGTCATTTTTTAACGGTCGCAGGATTTTTTAAATCGACCATGTTTGGATGGAGGTCGTAGGAGTCTCTGTTTCTGACGAAATTTTAATAGAATGTGAAAGGGATATAATGATGAATATACAAATTTTTATTTTCCAAAAAAATAAAAAATGAGGGAAAAATAGGGGTGGGAGTAGCCAAGTTGGCTACTCCCTGGGGGCAGCCCCATTTACCTATATATGTGTGTGTGTGTGTGTGTGTGTGTGTGTGTGTGTGTGTGTGTGTGTGTGTGTGTGTAGATATATATGTATATATGTGTATATATGTATATACATATGTGTATATATATATATATATGTATGTATATTAATATCTATATATATAGGGAAAAAGGAGTATGCACCCTGGGAGTAGCCAACGGGGCTACTCCAACCCCTATTTTTCCCTCATTTTTTTATTTTTTTGGAAAATAAAATTTTGTATATTCATCACTATATCCCTCTAACATTCTATTAAATTTCATCAGAAACAGAGACTCCTAAGCCCTCCATCCAGACGTCATTTTTTTAACGGTCGCGGGATTTTTTAAATTGACCATGTTTGGATGGAGGCCGTCGGAGTCTCTGTTTCTGATGAAATTTTAATAGAATGTCAGAGGAATATAGTGATGAATATACAAATTTTTATTTTCCAAAAAATAAAAAAAAATTGAGGCAAAATGGGGGTGAGAGAAGCACGTTGGCTACTCCCAGGGAGCAGCCTCCTTTACCTCATATATGTATATATATGAGTAAAATGGGGTTGCCTCCTTGAGGGGGAGCTAACTTGGCTCCCCCCTCCATTTTCCCCATTTTTATTTTTTTTAAATTCTTCCGTGAATTTTCATCAATATATCCCTATATTATGCTATTAAAGTTTCGTGCAAAACAGAGTCCTACGGCCTCCATCCAGACGATCATGGGCGGAGGGAGAGGGGGCGGGTAGGGGCCATGGCCCCCCCTCCTGAATGGGTAAATTATTAAATAGTCCTTACCATTTTCCATTTCTAGAAGCATTTCTCCCATTTTTGAAATTTCTACAAAGGACAACAATTCCTTTCTCTCATTTTTTAAAATTTCAATAATATACCACCACCACCACAATTCCTTTCTCCATTTTCTAAATTTCTGTAAAAGCCGATCATTTCTATTAAAAATGCAAAGGAACAGATACATATATAGGTGTTACTATATTGTTGTCTATTTTTAAATACGAATACAGTTGCGGATACAGATATTGACGGATATAAAAACTATATTACTATATTCTTAAAAGATGGATACATATGTAATATCACATTTGAATAATGTTAGAAATATTGTATATATTATCTTGAATATACATGTATTGGATTGATGCGCATCATTTGAATGTATTAAATTTGTTTCATAATAATTATACCAAATAGGTGAAAGAATATATAAAATTATGTTATATATATATATATGGATTTAATGGGGTTGCCCCCCAGGGGCAGCCAACATGGCTGCTCTGCCCCCCTTTTCGACATTTATGTTTTTTTTTGAAAAAAATATCACGATGTATATTCATCGCTATATCCCTCCTATATGCCATTCGATTTTCGTCAGAAACAAAGACTCCTACGGCCTAGTGTCGATTTAACAAATCTTGTTACTGTTAAAAAATGACTGTCTGGATGGAGACTGTAGGAGACTCTGTTTCTGACAAAATTCGAATGGCATATAGGAAGGATATAGGGATGAATATACATGATGATATTTTAAAAAAAACAAAAAAAATGCCGAAAACGGCTCAGGGCAGCCAACACAAGGGGGCAACCCCATTAACCTCTATTTAAATAAGTCTACAAGTATATTTAAGTTTTGAAAATGGACAAATAGATACATACAGGGAGATTTACGGATATAAAAATGATATCCATATCTGTATACATTTTAAAACGGATATAGATGTCAAGATACGTATAAAACAGATACGGTAGCGGTCGGATACAGATATATTTATATATGTTTCCATTATTAATACATATCCCTCATTTTTTCTAAATTTTCAGGAAATGATTATACTTCCTGTCTTCCACTCCAAAATGCCCTATTATTTCATATTGAAACTAATCCAACCTCATCCTTACCGTTCATGAAAACTTGTTCTCCCATGACCTCACATGGAAAACCACTAGTCTAGCAATGTTAGAACGATAGCAAGCACGCGTTCTCCAGGCAACGCTTGCCCCCACTAACTCTGCCTCCTTCACGGTAGTCTCTCACATCTGACTTGATGCGATTTCATAGTCCAAGCAGTCCTGCATGTTAGCGACTCAGCACAGCTTCATCGTTGGCACATCGATGACTCGACGTCACTATTAGTCCAAAGTTCATTTTGCCATTTTTTGTTATATTTTTAATTAACTTTTTCAATCATATAATTTGCCTCATAACATACCATGTTATTCGGACACAAATCAGACAACTCCATTTTATGATTTGAAAATAAATTGTACATATATGTTTTGGCCCCACCTATGGCTCCGCCCCTGCAGACGATGTCGTTTTTAGCAATTCTGTTACCGTTAAAAAATGATTGTCTGGATGGAGGCCGTAGGAGTCTGTTTAGCACGAATTTTTTGTAGTATAATATAGGGATATAGTAATGAATATTCACGGAAGAAATTTCAAAAAAAATAAAAAATAGGGAAAATGGGACGGGTGGAGCCAAGTTAGCTCTCCTTAGGGGCAACCACATTAAACCCATATGTATATGTATTTGAAATTGAAAATAAAATATATAGACGATATATATATTTTATAGTTTAAATAAAATATTTTTCACGATTACATATCATATATATTTGGAAAGGATGATTTGTAGAATAATAGTAGCTAGAAGGTATTTAATGATCTCTGTGTGTGGACAGGAGCCAGTCGTTTTGTAGCGATTTAATGATCTAGGTCCCACCGCATATTATATGGTATCATGGATTTGGATCGGATCAGCTCAGATGGGAGAATCGTAATCCGGATACAATCGACGACAGTGTATTTGGACCGTAGAAAGTCCCTTTCGTCCGTATGCAGCATCTGTATTCCTCGTAGGGGTCACCCATTCTTATTCTTTGATTAGTATGCCCATTTGCTCTTTGTTTATTTGGACCTTGAAACCAAACTGTGCTGAATTTCAGCACTCGGATACACTTTGAGTCTTTGAGGTTTGGAAAAGAAATTGACATTGTTTTTCTAACCCTCCGACACTTAATTGAAAGGGAGAATTCACTTTCTGGTCCTTCGTTCTTCACTTTTGACTTTTTGGGTTCGAATCTAATAATTCCCCTCGTTCTCATCGCCGCCCATTTCTTTACAACTCTTTTTTTTTGCTATTTTATTTGTAGTCGAGGTCCGTTTCTTAGGGCCTGTTTGGTTTCTGAGTTGGATTGGGTTGGGTTGGGTTGGAGTTCTCCTGTAAATAGTAAACAATGAGCAGGATTGAGAGAGTTGGAAGGAGGGGATACACCGATGTATCCCAACTCAATATAGTCCAACCCAGCAACCAACATACCCCTACATGTACTTTATATTTATTATAGTGGAATCTTTTTTTTGCCTGTGATTTTTTCTCGACTACATCGATTAAGTCTTTCCATATAAATCGTGTGCTCGTCGTATATGTCTTGTGTTTGATTGCATGCTTGGATCCTTATTTACTATTGAGTAACAAACCATTGTTATTTGTTGAGTTGATTACTGTTTGGTCTCTGTATATTTTGATTTCCGTGTTGATGTGGTTATCTTTGAGAAATTATTATGCATAAAGAAATCCTCTTCTGTGAGCTTTCGATTCTACAGTCTTTTGGTTTGGACTCGAATTGTTTTCAAGGAAAAATGACTCTTGCTGTTTATTGAGTTGGGACGCATTAGACCAGTCAACAACCATTCGAAATGGTCTAAGTTGTCTCGGTAATTGTCACTCATCTACCAGAGAGTTGCTAAGACAACGAATAATTTAACATTTATTATTATATTTTCCGTAACTAAATATATAACGACAAATATTATTTCTCACGTATTTTTTAAATTTGCAACTATGCATTTTTTCAAATTCGCAACTGAATAATGGTATTTGTTGTTATATTCATCAAAACAGATATTATAATCAATGGTTATTCATTGACTTTTTCTTCTAATTATTGTTAGATTTAACAACGAGTAATATGAATCTTAACGAAAGGCAAATGGAAAAAATCATCGTTGCATTAACCATTACCAACGAATACAACATTTGTTGCTAATTATAAGTACAGAAGATGATTTGATAACGAATAATATTTGTTGTTATATCTTTAACATCAAAAAATATACTCATCATCTCAGGTTTAATTTAGGGATATTTACACCCATAACCCTGAGTAATATGGTAATTACCCCGGAAACCTCTATAATAACGAATTATATCCAAGACCCTAAATAATGCTTAACCTTTACATGGCATAACCCTGTGTCAAGTTCCATCTTGACTGTCCGTTAACTTTAACGGGGAAAGTGATATGTTGACCATTTTGCCCTCTGAAACACATCAAATTTATAACATTGCCATTCTTTATATGAAACAAATCATACCCCCTCCCCCACGAAAGCTGGCCCGCTCTCTCACATCCGCCCCGCGCCTCCGGCCCCAGCTCGCGAGGTCCAGCACCCCCCTACCCCCCGCCGGCGAGCTCATCCGCGCTCCAGCTCACGAGCTCCAGGCATTCCTACTGTCTCCCCCATGCCACCAGCTCCATCACCTCAGCCCCACAAACCACCCCTCTTCCCCCCCCCCCCCCGGTCGCCTCTGCAAACCCCCCGCGCCGCCAGCTCCATCACCTCTGCACTTCGTCGCGTCTGCAAGCTCCCCCCTCGCCAGTTCCATCGCCTCTGCAAGTCCCCCCTGACCAGTCGCCTCTGCAAACCCCCCCCCCCCCCCACCAGCTCCATCTGCCTCTGCAAGCCCCCCCCCTCTCCCGCGCTGTGAGCTTGCGAGCTCCGTCGCCTCTGCAACCCCCCTCCCCCACGCTGCAAGCTCCCATCCCCCTGTCGCCTCTGCAACACCCCCCCCCCCCCCGGTCGCCTCGGCAACCCCCCCCCCCCCCCCCCCACGCCCCCCCTCTCCCGCGCTGCCGAGCTTGCGAGCTCGTCGCCTCTGTAACCCCCCCTCCCCCGCGCTACGAGCTTCCCCCCCTCCCTCGCGCCGCTAGCTCCACTCCCCTCCCCTCCCCCCTCCCCTGCGCCACGAGCTTGCGAGCTCTACCCCCCTCCCCCGCGCCGCGAGCTCCACTCCCCCGTCGTCGCCTCCTACAACTGCACTGTCATTTGCCCAGTCTGATGAGGTGAGGGCGTATTCCGCCTCCCCGTTGCAACCCGCCGCGGAGAAAGAACGTGCCCTGCCGCCCCTCCCTACCAGTGCCTCTGCAATCCGCGACCCGCCTCATCAAAAGTCCGACCACGAGCTTAGAATCCCCCTCTTGAGACGAGGTGGTGGGTTTCTTCTTGAGACGAGGGAGTAGCCAGGAGATGATGTTGTTAGTCTGTTGTGAGATTGGGAGACGATGGGTTGGGTTTGGTGGTTGGTCCTGAGAGGCTCTGGAAAGGGGACATATGTTGGCGGAGCTATTCCTCAACCCCGACCACTCCTGCCACTGGAAAAGAAGAAATCGTTTTTACCTTTTTTTTTATTAATCTTAACCGTTAGATGGTAGGTTAGTTAGATTAACTCACTTATATAGTTGTCACTTATATAGTTGAGTTAACGAACTAAACTAACAGAAGGTTATGGCTGTAAAACGGCGTGGTTATTCAGGGTTTTGAAGATAATTCGTGTTTATAGAGGGTTTCTGAGGTAATTATCATATTACTAAGGGTTATGGGTGTAAATATCCCTTTAATTTATTGCAGTGACTGTTGCATGTATCATATATCATTTTCCTCTTAACTTTTTATAGAGGTCGTTTCATCTCTCGAGTAATCCTTTCAACGGTTAGAGATAACCCGCTCCGAAACTATTTGTAAGGTTCTCAGCCTCAATTAAAATAGTTATTGAGGGAGATATTCCTTGACAGCTTATGGGGTTAATACAAAATAGGAACCGTTAGCAATTCATCAAGATGTTTACACTAACAGTTTCCATTATCATTCTGGGAGATCCATGTATTGTACGTACACGGATTCACACTAATTTATGTGCAAGAGAAATCGATCAAATACAATAGACTTGAGACTAAGAACGTTGAATTTTTTTACCCTAATTTTTCACATCAAAGCTTGTAATTATAGTATATCGTCATACACGAAAGACACTGGCGACTTTACATTCATTTTGCTGCAGTGATATATACAATTTCATACGTTCATGTCCGTTTTCAATCACGATCGACAACCTTATGGTTCACTTCCCTTTGAAGAAACTATCCTTAATCCCGAATCATATCTTGGTTTGACTTAGTCTGATGTTTTATTAGGAATAAATATAATCTAATTATCTTTCAAATTTCACTGTCTATGACAGTTCAATTTTGGAATTAAAGGGAAAAAAAGACTCGATCCGCTCTTATCCTGCAAGGTCAATAAAGCTTTCTCAATGAGCTAAAAAAAGCGTCACCTCAGCTAATTAATCTATTTGGACAATGAGCAAACACTTCACATCGTTCTGATTAGATGGAACTGACAAGTTTTTGGAGCACTTCTTCATTCTAACACAAACTTGACATAATTACACAGTAATTAACTTTTAATTAAAGAAGTTAATTCACCTCAGGAAGAGGAATAACAAGATAAGAATAACACAGCACAGGACGACGATGAGTAATGGAAACTGCAAACAGCTTCTTATGATGGCTAATCTTAATCCCCACGTAATTGATCATCAAACATAAAATGACGACAGTGTATCCAAAATCAAATCGTCTTTCCACGTATAATTTATACCACAACAGTACATAAAGAAGAACATCTCTTTCAGACCACCGTTTGCTCCTCTTGTATGCAATTCCTATGTGCTCTGGTTAGGCTTTCCATATAATTAAAGTGCATAATAATATATTGCAACTTGAACTCCCAATAGCGTAAGCCATGAGGAAATCGTCTGTCGACCACACGCCCTCATCCCAGCTGTCAAAAAGTCTCCATCTTTACTATGATAATTACAATTTCAATATTTTGTCATAATGTACATGTCATTGCATCATAAACTGAAGGGATTTAATACGTTCACTTTAGTAAGCAAAAAGATTAAGCCTATCCAATGTGCATCATTCCCTAACTTAAAAGCAACATGAGAAAGAAATATATATTTATGTCACCCCTTGTCTATAAATCACAGTCCATTTCCCTGAAAGAAAGAAGAAGAAATAGAGCGAATTCCACTTCATGGGCATCTGCATCAGCCACCATGAGGCAGTGGTTGAGGGGAAGGAGGAGCAGGAGCACGAGACAAAGGTGGCTCCGGCGGTATGCGACGAGGACCTGACCGCTCCAGCGCAGCCCAAGTCCTTGAAGATCAAGATCACGAAGAAGCAGCTGGAGGAGCTGCTCCGGTGTGCCGGTTCTGGGGGAATACTTTCAGTTCAGGAGCTCCTCGACCGTCTTGCGGAAAGCGGAGAGCACGAGCCGCACTGGCAGCCCATGCTCCAGACCATACTTGAGGATTTTCCTAGTAGCTAGGCCGTGACCGGACCGGCTTGGATCTGGCTTGTGTATGTGTATATGAGAGGTGGTTTTCTTGAATTTTGTTGCTTGCCGGCAGTTGTGGTGTATAAATTTATTGACTTGGTCGCTTATTAATCAGCTCTTGATCCAGTTAGAATTTGAGTGATTTCTGGAATCTCGTGTGGTTGCATCCTCTTCCAAACCCAATAGTTATAACAGTCATTTTTTCTTAAAATGGAACTTATCGATGCTCCTGGATGTTTATTAAATCTGTTTTTTTTTTCTGAAGTATTCTCGGCGTTAGAAATTATAAAAAAGATGCCTTTGTTTTAAAACAGCCAACAAAGCTTAAATAAAAGCCATCAAAAAGAGAAACAAGAAGTGATGTGAGAGAGAGGGAGACACGGTTTGATACAGACATAAAAAGATGCCTTTGTTCTAAAGTGATGTGAGAGGGAGGGACACACAGTTTGATACAAACCATGAGAAAATTTACCATAGCAAAAAAAAACTGCTAATAAGGAGCAGAGAAAGAGGATCTTCTGATGTTACAGCACATGAAATGCTTGCCAATCATCCATGGCCTCTTATGAGAGTCATTCGATCCTTCATCTAATGGATCTCCTGCGTTACGACAGGGACTGTTATGAAGATCCGTCTCGTCAAGAGAACGCTGCCATCTAACTATTGATGTTCATGGGGACACAGATGATCACGATGAAGAGACGCACATGGAACGGGCCACCATAACTGTGAGCTCGTGTGCTACGCTCGATCATGATCATATGGCCCTCTACTGTTACAACTTTCTGCTGTAAATCAGAGGATCCGCTCCTTTGTTCGTGCGAACGGGTTGATCTGCTCCAATCATAATGATCTGTGCTAACATTAAATTAAATCACGATGAACTGTTTAAATTCATTGATATTAATTCCGTTACAAACATCACCTTCATATAACAAAGAATGAGAGCGTTTGAAATCGTTTAAGAAAATCCCATTTTATCTTTCTTCCATTCAAGCAAATCCAAATAACAAAAGAGTCAAGAAGGAGAGATAAGAGATTAGCGGGAACAATAATCGTGTCTGAACAAAGGCTTGCAGCTGTCAAAAGCTTCACTAATAAAGGGAATTAGGAGAGGAAAATGTGATTGACCAAAAGGCAGGAATCACATCACCATTCAAAAGCTTCCAAACGATGTCTTAATTAGCTGATCTTGAAAGACCCTGAGGTGAAGTTTGGATTGAAGATTAACCCTCTCAAAAGGGGGTTAACATGTGGATAACTTTTTTTTGTTTGTTTTGTTTGGATGGAGGATTTGTTATGATGTAATTTTATTAAATTATTAAAAATCATTAGACGTTGAGTATTTTATAATTTTAGTTAATAAGATAGGATATTATAATATTGTTTTGTTAGAATGAAAGAAATAGAAATGTGTGGTTCAATGTATTAAATGAAAGAGAGTGATTGTCAAGTGGACCCCACGAGAGGAATAATAGAATATGTGTGCGGGACCCACCGAGATGGAAATAGGAGATTTGGCACCAAACCATGGGGAAAACTCGTGGGTAACCCCCAAAACAAACGATGCAGATGGAGCGCTCTGATTTAATCTATAGAGACATGTTGCAATTAGGGTGGAGCATGGGTCGGGCTCGGGTCGGGTCCAACCTAGCCCATCCCAAGCCCATCTATGTAGTCGGGCCCACAAGCTAGGCCCAGGCCCACTACTTTCTCAAAGACTAGGCCCAAGCCTGAGTCCTACCTAAAAAAGGAGGGGCCGACCCTGGGTCGGACTAGCCCATGATTAGTCTTGGGATGGCTACAATCAGGACGTCGTTGTCTACATCAATAATTGTATGGTCATTTGCGGCTTCTTCATTTCATTCATTTGACATCTAATTAATATAGAGACATATGAGTAAGTGATTTGAACTCTTGTAGTTTCTAAAAATCAACATTTCGAACAACTAATTTAAAGATAGCATACAACGTACATTTGCAAGACAATTTAACCATTTGATTTTTTAGATTCACATTCATATTCAAGATTAATATCAACATTCACATTTAAAATAACAACAGAACAAATGATAATATCGATGTATACCTCCTCCAGCTGCAAAGTCTAGTCCGTAGCCAAGTTAGGCCGACCACCGAAGGAGAGGGGGCAGTGCAGCTGCCACGTGCATCGTCGGAGGGAGAGGACTGTCAGACTGGGAGTGGAGGGATTGATGTGGTGGCATGGTGGCCTTCTTCTTGAGGGGAGAGAGGAAGATGGAGGAGCCATGTGGTGCTCTCTAGAGCCGCCACACGGTCTCCCCCTCTTGCGCCACCCTGCACTTCTCCTAGCTGCTTGATCCTCCTGGCCCACTGAAAAACGAGGAGACGAGAGCCGCTAAGTAATGGTCTGACAGATCAGACACACTGTCGCTGAGGCGACTACTCAAGCTTTCTCGTTTATCAACAATCAACCCGCACAATCAATTAAGCAATCAAGAGCAAGGATCAAAATTTATTATACCCTACTAAGAATGTATAGTGGCAAGCAAGTAGGGGTCGAACACAGGAAGCAAAGGAGTAAAGCAAGCAGACAAAAAATCAAACCCTATGTCTTGTGAACTACTTAGCCAATTGAGGCTTTTTTGTGGGTTTTTTATTTTATATTTTTTATTTAATTTTTGGTTTTAAATTGTTATATTTTGATTTTTGATTTCTTATTTTATATTTTCTTTTTATATTTTATATTTTTTATTTTCTTTTTCTATAAATAGAATATATGCACAATATAAGGAAAGAGAAGGATGAGGTATTTATAAAAATAGGTAAAAATAAGGAGAATTCAGGAAGTAAAATGTTTTTTGTCTTTTTATAATTTTATAATATTTTTGTGATTTTTTTAGATTTTTCCTAATTTGTTTGGTATTTTTAAAGGTAAAAATACTAGAAAATAGTAAACTAAGTTGCTGGCTAAAATAAAATGAGGATGAAAAATACCAAACAGTGCCCGAAATTCCTTAAATTAATTTTAATTAAAAAGATAGTAAATCAAAGAAAATATAGGAACTAAAATTGGATTTTTTAGGATTTTTATAGAATTTTAAGATTTTTATAAAGATTTTAGAGATTTTATAATTTTTAGGAGTTTTCTTTTATATTTTTAGTGATTTTTGGACTACAGTTTAAAAGACACTAAAATAAGCAAAATATATTTTTTTGTGAATTTTCTGAGATGTTTTTATAATTTTTATGTATTTTCTAATGCAAACAATGCTGAAAATGCATGTTTTTGAATTTTTATAAATAATAAAATGCAATGAAAATGCAAAACTAAAATATGATTTAGAAGTACAATGCAACAGGAACCTATGTAATTTTTTGTGGATTTTTTAGCAATTTAGAGATGCTTGAAATAAATACTAGAGATATAAAGAAAATGCATGTTGGAAGGGGTATTTATGAAATTAGGCAAAAATCCTGGGGACAACTTGCAATTTCTCTGCAAAATTTTAACGTGTTAAATATATTTAAGGACTAAATGCAAATAGCCAACAACAAAAAGGCTCCTTTATAAAGACTCCAAAGTCACGCGCGTAGGACGCGTGACAGGCAAGGATTGTCTGTAATTTTACAAAATCCGAGGGATATTTTGCAATTATACCAAAAACATAACTCATTATAGAACAATTCCGGGACTTAATCGAAACTCAAAAAGGTACGAGGGCCCCTGCGCAAACTACCACGCACCTCATGCGCGCCGACACGTGAGCTGACGTGGTCGAGGACCTGTTTGCAATTCCTAAAAAGTTCTAGGTCTTTTCCAAATATAACAAAAGTACTAAAACTGCAAATAAATGTTTGTGAACTAATAATCAAATAACAAAACTCCCTGGTTAGGTGTCCAAAATACCCACGAAAGGGCACGATCCAACGGCGGCTCCTCCTTCACTTAACCACGTGTGAGCACGGGAGATGCCGATGACGCTTCGGCGAGAACGACTAGGATTAGACCTTGAGAGGATGATCAGTCGGGCGGCAGATGGTGAGATCCGACGGTATCTGTACAGTCTGGACGGCGACCTTCGAACGGCAGGAAGGCGATGACGAGGAGCGGGGAAGAACTCCGGCGAGCCGAGCTTCCCCGATCTGAATCTTGGGCTTCCAGCGGTCTGGAGGCGCACAAAATGGCCGGCGTGCTCCTTGAGACCTCCCCAAGCTCCTGGGGACTCCAAAAATCCTTGGCGAGGGCCAAGGTCTTCGCGAGAAGGCAGCAGAGCTTTTCTCCTCCGAGGGACTCCGACGAAGCTCAAAATGAGCCCCAGATGCGTTGGTAGGCTGCAAACCTGCAAGAAAAGCGTGAAGAAGTCGGGGGAAAAATGCCCCGACTCCGTGGAGGGTGTAAGGGCTGTGTAAGGCATTGTCGAGTGGACTTGGCATCGGCCGGCGAAGCTCGGTGCTGGCAAAGGCGAAATCGAAGGGGGTCGATGATGATAAGGCGATGGATAATGGAGAGTGAAGCACGGGGAATTTTTCTAACTAATTTTAAGGACTACGTTAACAGTGGAACAAAGGGAAAAGGGCCTCACCAAGGCACGTAGGGAAAACTCTCCGACGAGACCTTCGGCGAGGGGAGTCGCTTGATTCGACGCCGCTCCGTCCTCACCAACGCGTGCAAACGCTCCCTGCTGTCACCAGGATGGTTGTCGACGACTTAGGGTGTAAGCTAGAGTGGAGGAAGAGTGATCAAGGGTGGAGGGAGAGTCGGAGGTTGTATTTGAAGGTTTGACCACGGAGTGGAGAGGCCCCAAGATCGAGGTCCAGCGGGAGCGGTGATGATCCACAGCCCGGAAATCATCTAGGCATGTATCACCGATCTTCGAGGACAAAAAGTCATGAAGACCATAATGCCAAAGGATGAAAGACGTGGTCTGCAAAAATCCTCGGAGATGGAGAAGAAACCAACGTTTTGACAAGCTGCAGGAGGAGGTCAGACAGTTGACCGGAGGTCAACTGTCAGACCAACCTGGTTGGTCCACATGGACCAACCAGGAAAAATCCCCTAGAAAATAATTCAAAAATCATTTCAAAATAGTACTTGAATTTTCTAATTTTTGGTCATAAAATAAAAAAATGTTTTCCTATTTTATGAATTATTTTATGCTGATTTTTATTTATTTTTTCGAGGTGTAAAATTAGTAGTTTTCATTTATAGGCTATATAGTTACACATGTCTATATATTTTATTTTTTATTTTGTATATTTAATTTATTTATTTTTTGTTTTATATTTTATAAATTTATAAAGTATTTTATATAAAATATATTTTTATTTTATTTTTCTGATATATTTTGTACACTTAATAAAATAGAAAATAGTATATGTATAGATGTACTTATAGGTATTATACCTAGGTATTATCTACAAGTATTTTATTTTTGTCTTTTGTTTAGGTTTTTATTCTTGTTTCAATGTACATATATATTATAAATAATATTTACAAAAATTGTAAAAATATAAAATTATAAAATAATGAATAAATAATAAAATGAAATATTTTAATATGTACAAGTATACAATAGGGGTCTAAAACTCAACTTTCAAACCGTAGCTCCGCCAAATGCGAAACCACCTTCATTAAATAGCTTATTTAAAATTATATACAATAAAAGGTGAGGTTGATGCATTTCGAGTTTTTATTTGAGAGATACGGGTCTGGGAAGTTGGGATTCTGGGATCTTACTCAGATCATAACTTTTTATCTGTACATTATTTTTGTGTGAAATCAATTTTGTATTTTTCTTTATTTAATTATCTAGAACTTTCATATACAAAATTTATTTATTTGAAGTATAAAAAGTGGAATCAAAAATAGGTCCCAAAATGAATGAATAAAATAAAAGGTATTTTTATTGTATTTTGGTCCTTATCTCCCCCTACTTTATTCCTTGTCGACCTAGTCATCGAGATGCCTAGGTCTCGGAGTTTCGGGTCATAAAATAGTTACAATATTTTATTATTTTTCTTTTCTTTTCTTTATTCTATAATTTTGGCTTTAAAAACCACATTTTATACAATATTTACCACAATGATGCATGAATGTTAAAATGCCTAAATTAAGCCTATTTACACGCATTTACTAGTGTTTTTAAGGCCAAAATAATAGAATAAAGATGACGAAACGTAGATTCATCACCCGCCTCCATTTCTATTGTCCATCGCGCTTTTGATCTCCATCTTCTGATCAAACCCCCCATCTCATCTGTATCGTTCCTCTACGCCTCACTCACAACCATCCAATCCCCTTAATGTCTACAGCTAGCCTCGTGCCACATCATCCACTCACCTCCCTACCATTCGATGGGTTCTTAAGCTCCATCCGATCTGTTCACCCACGCCTCCATATGCTCCATTGGTAAGATCCAACGGTCAGAACCTCATCTTCCTCTGCAAGGTGCCCGGGTCCCCAGGCATTATGCCTCGTCGCTTCTCCTCCCCTTCCTAATTCTGGAGGACACTCCGACGACCTTATCCCTCTCGTAATGCCACCATCATGTCGATCGTTCCTCCTCCATCCTCGTGCACCTCATCACTACACTCCCTCATCACTCCACGCCCTCACCCATGTCGTTCAAACCTCGCTTGTAATCGCCACCTTCTCCCTATAAAACCACCCCCTCTACCACGTTTCAACCCATCTACCAACCACGGGGCTGAGGCCCAGCTTCCTCCGCCCTCCGGTGACAATGGAGGGCAACTATCGAGGTGACGACTACCCCTATATCCCATGTGCGATCCATGGCGAATCGCCATATATGTTCCGCCTCTCCGGCGGTGGCATGAGCTCTGAGGCTGAATAACCTCGATGGACGATGACCAAAAGCTTCAAATGAAGCTAATCCCAAGCCAATTCCTCCATTTCAGATCTCTAGGTAACCTTCTTCTTCCCTATCCTGAGTTTTCTTCTTTTTATTCCGATGCACGTAAACACCCACACTATCGCATGACCATTCCTCCAGCTTCGCAACTCCACTGACATCTTCGCCAACACCTCTGATCGCCCTTTCCTCTTCTTCATGACCTGATCACATCCAACCCACTTACCCTCTGTTTTGTCGGAGATGAAGACACTAGTCCTCCGCTCCTCTACCTCCACGGGACCCCATGCCATTCACAACTCCACGCAGCATCAAGCTTCGGCTATACTAATACTTGCAGGTACTACACATCTTCAATGGCCAGATTTTGGTCGGAACTAGGTTCTACAGCTCTGCCTCCGACGTAGTCCTATCGTTCGCAGCTTCTGACTTTCCCCACATCTTGTCTGTCATCTGAGCTTCATCGCCATGGTTCCTGGAAGCTTCCTCGACAATCTGAGAGGTAAATAAAGCACGGTGGATCTTCACATGGCTCACCGGAGTACAACCTCCTTCGACAGCAAAGGGCCGAGCATGAAGATACAACGACTGTCTGATCCTCACGATCAGATGGTCGAGATGAAGCCACGCACCTACCCGAACCTCCACGCCTAGCCTCCAGGCTCAGACGACCCGAACCGTAAACCAGAGTACCAGATCCAACCACGTGACCCAAAGCTACCATGCCTCCCGATCCTAGCTCCTCACATGCCCAGCATGTGAGGGACTGGGCAAATTGTAGAGAAAACCTTGGATGTTTTGGAATTTGCATTTCGGTCCCCAAGTGCCTCATGTGTGCCTGGGTATTTTACAAGGAGGCTCTTGCAAGTTTCATGAATTACATATATGCCCCTGTAAGCCTTGGAAATTTTACAAAGGGACCCAATCGGCTTTGTAAAATCGCAAATAGGTCCCTCTAGGGGCCTATTTGTGATTACTTATCCTTTTATTCCCCACATTTTTATTACATTTAATGCCCCTGCATTGTGTCCTTCATATCTTGAGCTATGTCCAAATTGCATGATTTTAGTGTAATTTTAGATCTTATTTCATCATCTATCTAATGGCTTAGTTAATTTTCTCATCTAACGATAATTTAAAAGTAATGCATTTTCAATGTTATATAGTGTCATCTGCTTTATAAGTCTCAGCCATTGGTGGGTCCTTGCTCTTATTTTTTATGCTCAAATTGACTCTGATTTAAACCCTAATACATGCTCATGACTTGTAGGGCATTATTGATTTTTTTCTCCTTGTATTCATCCATACACTATGTCCGTACTTGCATATTCATCTTAAAACCAAATAAAAATTACATGCATCATATAATTGTATTGTATTATGCATTTGCACGAAGACCTGGACATGAGAATTTATTTAGACATACTTCTAATTTACCAAAATTCGATAAATAGATTAAAGTAGCTTGTATCTCTGTGTTCGACCTTAGTAGACTTGCCAAGTAAAAATATTCCACAACATTCAAAGATTGCGATTTTTGCTAACCGAAATAGGCCTCATATTCTACAACATTCCCGGATTATTAAAGAGGTAGATTTCGTGCCCGTCAGATGGCACCGTTGTCGGGGACAGGCTCACCTTTATTTTTTTTTGAATTTTTATATAATTTTATGTTGAATATTTTTAAAATTTACATGTCTTCTCATTATGTATTTTCTGTTGATTATTTTCCTCATTATTTTTCTAACATTTCTCTTTTGTGATAGGGCCCATGAAGATCGAGGATGCTTGATCTCCATGGAGGCATGAAGATGGGAGCTTCCGCTGAGAAGGCTGCTAAAGAATTGATGAAGAATTAATGGAAGTTTAGTCGGATCATCGTGCATTTTTCACATTGTAAAAAATGTGTATCATTTGCATTTTAAGCGGTCCTCATTTGAGGGCTCATATGTGTGGAAAAAAAAGAAAAGAAACAGAGAGATAATATCACTAGATGATCTACCCCCTCCCCTTTCTTCACATACTTGCACATACACACTCACCCCCCCCCCCCCCGACACACACTTGCACATATCCATCCACTCCCATCCCCTCGACCTTCTTTGTACACAATGCACAACCCCACCCCTCCCCTCTCATCTTCTTTATAATCATCTGTAAAAAATCGCCCCTCCTCCAACATCTCCATCTGTGAAAATACACCCTCCCCCTCATCCATATGTATATTTGTATAATTCAACCCCCCCCACCCACCCCTCCCCCCCCCCGCTCAAAATACTAAATCATCTACTTAGGCTTTTTTTGGCCTAAGTATAGGGGAAAACCGATCATCATACATCCCTCACACTATATTCTTATACCTAGGTCATTTTTTACCTAAGTAAAGGAGGACCCACCCCCTCAGTTTTGTCATATCACCCTATATTTAACCGAGCCATGGCTTCATATCACTTGTCCTATGTGGGCATAACAAAAGTTAAGTATAGGGGGTATACCGTATAATATTGTATATCTACTTTAGTCATAGCTCATATTTTTTTAAAATTTTTGAAAAACTTCTTCGGCTTGGTTTAAGTAAACTTGTGAACTGAGTTTTGTAAAAATTCTTGCAAAAGTGTTTTCTTAAAATTGAGGGATTAACTTTTTGTAATTAAGAGGAATCTAAAAAGATTGTAAAAATAAAAATCACAAAAATTCATCAACTAAGGAGTTGGTGTATTCCTAATACATTCACTCAAGGCTTGAGGATTTGAGGACACTTGATTTCTGTGACCTTGAGAGTCTGAGTTAATGATGATTCCACATTTCATCATCTTTATTCTATCATTTTGGCATCAAAAAACCTAGCAAATGCGTGTAAATAGCATTAAATCCATCATCTTAGCATTCATGCATGTGCATCCAAATAGTATATAAAATATTGTAATTAAAGCCAAAATTATAGAATAAATAAAAGAAAACGAATAAAATATTGTAAATATTTTATGACCCAAAACCCCGAGACCTAGGCATCTTGATGAATAGGTCAACAAGGAATAAAATAGGGGGAGATAAGGGTTAAAATACAATAAAAATTCCTTTTGTTTAATTCATTCTTTAATTATTTTGGGACCTATTTTTAGTTCCACCTTTTATACTTCAAATAAAGAAACTTTGTACATAAACGTTGTATATAATTAAATAAATAAATATACAAAATTGATTTCACTCAAAAATAATGCACAGATAAAAAGTTATGATCTGAATAAGATTCCAGAATCCCAACTTCCCTGACCCGTATCTCTCAAATAAAAACTCAAAATTTATCAAACTCACTTTAATTGTATATAATTTTCAATAATCTATTTAATGAAGGTGGTTTCGTATTTTTTGGAGTTACGGTTTGAAAGTTGAGTTTTGGACCCTTATTGTATACTTGTACCGATTGAAATATTCATTATTTTTATTATTCATTATTTTTTTATTATTTTGTAAATATTATAGACGTACATATTAAGAATGGAATAAAATGAAAAATAAAACATTAAAAATAAAATTTTTTTATAAAATACATAGATAAATTATCAATGTATTGTGTTAGAACCACGTTTTTTGTCGTTTTCGCCAATTTTTGGAGGACGCATCGTGCATCTTTTTACGATGAAGTCTTCTTGACATTTTCTCCTCTTATATACATTATACACGCCCAGTATATAGTTTTAGAATTGGATCATGTATTAGCCCTATTTTCTTCGATCTTTGGAGCATGTTAATAATGTTGTCTGACCCCCCCTCTGTTGTGCGTCAGAACATTATTTTTTGCCCATATTCTCGAAATTTTATAGACCGATTCTTTCATCAAATCGTTGGGCATCCTTCTAGACTTTTGCTCTCCATGCATCCATCATACACGCCCAAGCTTTATATCTAGGGTTGAGTTGTCTATTCTCTAGATACACACCGATCTTCTTGCCACCACATCAACTCTCTAACCAGCCTCTGCCACTCCTGTCAGAACCTTGTTTTTTGTCCGTTTTCTCGGATTTTTCAAGGCCGACCCTTTCCCCCAATCGCTAAGCTTCCTTCACGACGCTTTCTCCTTGAGGTACCCTCATACACGCTCAGAGGTTGCTTGAAGGATTGGATCAACGATTTACTAGATATCCACCGTTCTTTGGAGCCGCCCACCTCACATGTACAAAAAGATCACATCTTCTTCCCACTCGTTTTTGAACCGCTTTTAGCCTAAGTTTAGACATCCAAGTTGCAGCCATGGGTCTCCTGTGACAGAGGATAGATCCCAGCTCCTTGTTGAGGTACGACAGTGACTTGAGGCACGTTCCACCACCATCTCCGGCCACCTTGGCCGTGAGGTCCATCTCGCCATTCTTGGCTTAAGGTTTTGCATTTTATTTCATTTTTTTGCTTGTTTTCTTGCTCTTTATTCACTTGTAGATCGTAGATTTATTGTAGCATTTTGTTTACTTTCTTTTTAGTCACTTAGTCACCGATTTCACCCCTCGCCGGATCAAGCTCCGGCGAGTTTCCTACCCATCACATCGACTTCCATTCATCCTCCTCGACGCGGCTCACATCTCACCGCCGCCATCCTCCGCTATTCTACGTATCCTCATACACAACCCCCTCCATCTTCGGCCACATACGATGGTTAGAGCACATCCTTCTTCCCTCACCAAATCGAAGGAAAACCCATACACCCCATATATTTTTTTGTGTGCATAACGCAAGCCGAGCCCACGCTCGAGCTTTCATTTCTACTTGCAGGTATCCGTCCGAACGTCCTACAACCGCACCACCATCTCTCACGTAGAGCTCCACACCGTGGCACTTCGCCAACCCTCGGATTGGCGTTTTTGTTGCTGTTTTTCGAAGGAAGAAGAAGAAGGGAGGGGGTGGATAGCAGCCACCGTTGGATCTATCCCCCTCCTTCTAATCTTAACCATCCAGCCAAGGGGTAGAAGTTTTATGCATAAGCCCTCACCATTTTGAAATTTCACGCACATATCCTTACTGAACAAGAGGAGCTTGATGCCACTTGGATTAGTGGGATATTTTGCAACCAAATCCCTCCGTTTTTGGGTTATTTCAAGAAGTTCTTGTGCATTTTTGAACTGCAGTTCCGTATTTACTTTTTCATATGTACCCCTGCACTCAAATGCTCATTACTCATTCATATGAACTCCGTTTCATGCGAGATTTTTTTATTAGAAATCTGCCTTAAAGATCTACATCATATCCAAATTTCAGAATTTCTGGTGTACGAACTAGTTATGGGAAATTTATGAATTCAGAGTACTGATTTAGCTTGTTTTGTTAATAACTCTTTAAATACTCAATATCATTTGCTCATTTTTAGATATGTTGTAGAAATTAGTAGGGCTGAATTTGTGTTCAAATTTCATCAAAAGATATTTAGATTTGTGTCCTATAGAATTTTTACAATATTTTAAGTGATTGATTTATTTCTGGAGCATTGTTTATCTATTTCAAAATCTAAAAATATGTGCATGTGCCCCTAGGTTTGTGCTACAACCAGGGATTTTTGTTGTATTTTTATATGTTGTTTGTTAGTCAAAAAAATCAAAAAACATCATTTCTACCTTCCTGCTGTCTTTTATTTTTAATATATTCATTCTCTTTTGAAAAATTCCCAAAAAAATACATTTAGTTTATTGTTGTGGTTTAAATTCAGACCAAAAATCATTAAAAAATTCAAAAGGAAACCCCTAAAAATAGCAAAACACCAAAAATTTTCATAAAAATCTTAAAAATTCAACAAAAATCCTAAAAATACAATTTCAGTTTCTGAATTTCCCTTATTTTGTTATCTTTATTTTAAAATTAATTTAGGAAAATTTTGTGGCTGTTTTCTATTTTTCATTCCTTTTTTACTTTCGACCAACATTGCTATTCATTGTTTTCTTGTACTTCCCCTTTTAAAAATACCAACAACATTCTGAAAATCCCTAAAAATCACAAAAATAGTAGAAAAATATAAAAAGACCAAAAACATTTTATTCTCTGATTTTTGAACATTTTTCCTCATCTTTATAAATACCCTATCCTCTCTTCCCTTATATTGTTTATATATTCCCTTATTGAAAAAGAAAATATAAAAAATATATATAATATAAAAATAAAATAAAAAATCATAAAATCAAAAACCAAATACAAAATTATAAAAATAAAAATAAAAGATAAAAATTAAAAATTAAAACCCACAAAAATATTTGCATCTTGTAGGCATTGATCACAACACATCACATTTTGCACTTAGCTTGATCTATCCTGTCTTGCTCCCTGTGTTCGAACTCTCTACATACTTACACATATACATCTGCTTGTAGAGTTAAAAATAAATTTGACTCCACATTAGTTTTCATTGCTTGATACTTATATTGTGGGTTCATTGTTGATTAAATCCGGATCTTGAGTGGTCAATACACCGACTGTGTTCCCGCCTTGTGTGGAATACACGGCCGCTCTATTTTTGGGTGAATCAGTTAACATGCCTTAGTCATTAGGGTTTTAAACTTAATAATCCACACTTCCCTAGTTTAAAAGATTTGAGCGCTATATTGTACTCTTCATCTCTACCTTCAAAAAGAATATGATTAGCACTTCACTTTCACAACTACAGGATTGATGAGATGAGTTGAGTTATCAATTGAGGAACTAGGACTAGAGATTTGATTTTAGACCCGATCTAATGATGCTTAAGGATGGGATAAAGTTAATGAAGGCTTCAAGAAACATGAGTATCAGCAAAACCCTAGCCAGTATGTGAACAAGTTCATATGTTATCTCTTTAATATTTACCTATGTGTCAAGGTGTGATGAAACATAAATAATTGTTGATTAGTATACGCCAACTTTTGGTAAAAGCAGTGGAGATAGCCAAACAAATGAAATGAAATAGAGAGAAGTTCTCTCAAAGAAAATCTCTATCCTTCAAAGTCAAATTACAAAGAGCTTCCACTAAAGGCGAGCGCTCCCAAACATTTTCAAAGTGTACACTTGGACCAAGCGTTATTTACGACCAAGGAGTCTGGCTAGCACCATAAAAGGGCTTTGCATCGTATAGTGATACAAGTTTGGGTGTCGAAGATATCTTAGATACACAAAAAAAGATACACCCCGGTGTACTCCCAGAAAAACAAGTACATACGATTCTGAATTCTCTTGACAGACACATTGATCGACAAAAATAAAAATATACTTGTGTTGAGTAATAAGGCACTTGAGAGGCCCCTAGTTCTAATGTGTGTGAAAGAGAAAAATAGACACAATCTTATGCCCTCCATCATCTGGCCGTCCGTCTACATTTCAAGTCTGACAAACTAATAAGACGGTTGACTGAAGCAAGAATAGGCTTATTCCCTAGTGTTGAGGATTAGGTCTAGAGGAGAGTCTCTTGGACTGGAACTTCGAGTGATACCTTGACTCGACTTTCATGAAATGCAGTACACTAAATTTCATATCTTTATATTTTATGTACAAAAAGAGAGTATGATAATTAGAGAAGTTAGATTCCTTCTAACTAGAGCATGGTTGAACCTAGAAATTTAGGATCGCTTAAATAGATGGTCTTTGAAAAATTGAGCCATGAAACATTCACATGCACTATAAGGAACTAATCCGATTCCTTCATTCCTTAGATGCTCGAGGACAAGCATGGTTCAAGTATAGGGGCATGATGAATCTCGTATTCGTCATGCTGAAAATCAATTACTAAAACCTTTGCTTAATAATCCAATAAAAATTATTGATAATTCATTCATTTTATCTTGTACTATATTATATATAAATTATATATAATTGTCTATATTCTATTTATATTTATTGTAATTAATTACTTTGTTTTTAATTCTCAATAAAAACTCATAAAAATTAGGTTAATTATTTGTCTATAATTTCCTTAACCCTTAAAAGAACTAAAGAATAAAAAAATCTCAAAACCCAAAATCAAGTATTTTTAACCCTTTAAAAATACCCTAAAATTACACTTTTGTACAAATGACTTCTTTGGCTTTTTGTCCAACAGATGAAAGTTGTAGTCTCATCGAGATATACAACTTTCATGTTTTGACTTTCTACTAATTTTGCCTCTAACTAATTCTTTTTAATTTATCTTTATCTTCACATTTATTGATTTTTCTGGTGCGGGTCGCGTGGCGCTCTCTGGAGCCGCCACGCGGCCGCCCCCTCTTGCGCCACCCGACACTTCTCCTAGCCACTTGATCCTCCTATCCATCGATCACGCTTTTGATCTTCACCTTCTAATCAAACCCCCCATCTCATCTATATTGTTCCTTTGCGCTTCACTCACAGCCATCTGATCCCCTTATCATCCTACAGCTAGCCTCGTGCCACGTCATCCACTCACCTCCCCACCGTTCGATGGGATCCTAAGCTCCATCTGATCCATTTGCCTACGCCTCCATATGCGTCGTTGGATCGCAAAATCCACGGTCAGACCCTCATCTTCCTCCTCAAGGAGTCCAGTCTCCAGGCATTACGCCTCGCCACTGCTCCTCCCCCTTCCTATTCCGGAGGACACTTCGACCACCTTCCCTCTCATAACGCCACTATCATGCCGATCGTTCCTCTACCATCATTGCGTACCTTATCACTACACACCCTTATCACTCAACGCCATCACCCATTGATGAACGTGAAATCTGCCTCTTTAATAATCAGGAATTGTCGTAGTATAGGAGGCAAATTCTGTTCAGCAAAAACCACAATCTTTGAATGTTTGTGGAGTATTTATACTTGGCAAGTCTACCAAGGTCGAACACAGGGACAAAGCTACTTATCTGTTATCGAATTTGTTTAATGAAGCGCATGTGTGAATTATTTCTCAATTTCAAACCTTCATGCAGATGCATTATGCAGGTTACAATGCAATAAAATGATGCATGTATTTTTATTTGATTTTTTATGAAATTATAAGACGATGAATTAATAAAAATGCAAGGATGAATATATGCTACGAGAATGCAAACAATTCTGTCGAAGAAAGATCACATAAATGAGCACAAAATTCAGGTTGAAATCAGAGTCAAATTGAACATAAGTATCAGAGCAGACATCAAATCAAGGCACACATATAAGGATCACAAAATCTCATTTAACATAAAAATTCATTTCATTTAAAATGATTCCAGATGAGAAAATTAAAGATGCCATGATGTAGAGGAAGAAACAAGGATCAAAACGACACTAAAATCATGCAATTTGGACCTACGATACTCAAGTTATGAAGAAAACAATGCCGGGACATAATTGTAATAAAAATGCAAGAAATGCGGCGTCGGGAGGGGAGGGGGCGGTCCAGGGGAGGGAGCACAACGCATGGGAGGGGAGGGGTCAGGGGCGGGGGTGGAGGGCTGGGAGGAGATGTGGGGCTGGGAGGGGGTGCGGGGCTGGGCGACGTGGGGCATGGGCGGGGGCGGCGGGCTGGGAGGTGCGGGGGGGAGGAGGTGCGGGGCTGGGAGGGGGTGTAGCCCAGTGGGAGGGGGAGGCAGGGGGCGGTGCCGGGGAGGGGAGGGGGTGGCGGGCTGGGAGGAGGTGCGGGGGGAGTCCCCACTGCCGCTCCCCTCCCTCCAAAAGTGGACTCCCCACGAAGGATCCACTTTGAGCATGGGCAACTGTTGCGCGAGGCCGAGGGACCCATTCGACAATGATCTGAAGCCCAAGAAGGAGAAGAGGCCCAACCCCTTCGCCGGTGAGGCCTTCGCATGCAAATCCACCCTCCAAGTTCAAGTTGAGGACTGCCATGGATATCGAAGACGTGAGGAGAGAGGTGGAGATAATGAGGCATATGCCCTCGCACCCAAACATCGTGAGCCTCAAGGACACCTATGAGGATGCCAATGTTGTGCACCTTGTGATGGATCCCTGCGAAGGTAGGGAGCTGTTCGATAGGATAGTCGCCAAGGGGCATTACACCAAGAGGGTTGCCGCGCTGGTCACCAAGACCATTGTCGAGGTCGTCCTGGTATGTGCAGGGGAGGAGGTGCGGGGGTGGGGGGTGGAGGTGCGGGGTTGGGAGGGCGTGCAGCCCAGGGGGAGGGGGAGCAGGGGGGTGCCGGGGAGGGGGAGGGGCGCCCCAGGGGAGGGAGCACAGCGCCAGGGAGGGGAGGGGGCCGGGGCGGGGGCAGCGTGCTGGGAGGAGATGCGAGACTGGGAGGGGTGCGGGGCTGGGCGGCGCGGGGCAAGGGCGGGGGCAGTGGGCTGGGAGGAGGTGCGCAAAGCTCGGGGCGGAGCTGGGCGGCACGGGGCAGAGGCGGGGCGGAGAGGGAGGAGGAGGAGGTTGGAGGAGGAAGAGGATGGGGAAGAGGAGGAAGAAGAAGAGGATGAGGAAGAGGGTGTAAAATGACCACATAACCTTTTTAAAAAAATTAATTCCGCTTATGTCCTCAAAGTTAACGTCTGTTTGCACTGTGGATGGACGATCACTAATCCGAGGGGCATAAGTGATAAAATAACAAGAAGTGAGGGGCAGAACTGATATTACCAAAAAGATAGGGGCATAACTGATATTGTGATATCTCAGAGGGGCACAAGTGATAAAAAACCTTGCAATATTAGCTATGCTCCTCCGTTTTTGTAATATCAGTTGTGCCCCTACCTTCTTGCAAAATTCGTAGTTCTATCCTTATGTTAAGGTAACGTAGGGGCATAACTGATATTATAAAATTGATAATTGATGTTTTGCATATTTTAATCGAATAGGCGTTTTGCATATTTTAATCGAATTGGGCAATTCAATCCGCAACCGGAATGGTCAATTTAATCCTAGTAATGTTTTGCACATTTTTAATGTTTTGCACTCAAATCCGAATTGAGCAATTTAATCCGAATATTGGACGTTTTGAATATTTTAGTAAAATATAACAATATGCATATTTTAATCTAAAATGTACAACTTAAATAGTGATAACTTTATTGGCGATTATGGATTAAGCTAAGGTTCAAAATCAGTTATAGAAGACATTTTGATCCGTTATGATTTCAATCGATGGTAATGATTCAGCATCGGATTTTCCGAACGAGCTTGATTAGACACCACAACGAATGAATTTATTATGCACAATTGAGGGTGGGCCAAGTCCGGCCTGAACCTGCGTGCCTTCGAGCGGGCTCTGATCATCAATTTATCAAAAAAAAAGCAGGCCTTGACCGCAGCTCATGGTTTGAGAACAAAATGACGAACTAAAGTTGGACTTTCTAGGGTTTGGTTGGCTTAAGCTCAATGCTCCACCTTAGTAGTGGGAGCTTTCATTCTGAACGGGGCATGGGTTATGACATACAAGGTATCCGACAATCTTGTATTTTCAAATGAATACCTCTTCAACGCGGCATGGGTTGTGATATACATTTTGTTATACATAAATATATGAATATACTATACTAAAATGGGTATACGAATACAAATGTAAATATTAACAAATGTCAACATAATATCTATACCCGTAATCATTCTGAAACGTAGCGAATCATATACGAATATATTCATACTCGTTTACTTTATTAGTACCTGCACAAATTGATACATGTATCTTTTGCTTACTTCTTCTTCTTCTCATCTCGCATATATAGGTTGTATGTGGAACTATACCATTCCAATATATAGCATGTATAGTTTATGGTGTTTCTGAGTCTCTAAATCATGTGAAATTCTAATCTTCAATCCGAAGGCTAAGATTTTTTTAGAAAAAAGAGTATCAAGCAATTTCATAAAATCAAATCATTATACATAAATATTGTTGGGAGACGGACAACAAGTTGTGCCATCAATCCCTTTTGGATGGCAAATCCAATTATTCGAAACACAACATCCATAGACCTGGGAACCATAAACATTGCCATGCATAATTTTCTGGATCCTCTTAAGAGCTCTACAGATTCAGTCGTCAAGAACCCAAAGGTATCAAATCCGAAAGAGATGAAAACATGTTGATTATCAATATAAGCCTTCTCATGTTTAGCAACTTTAGCTGAGGTAGCTTTCTGTGCAGTGTATCCCACACTAAAATCACGTTTTATCATACCCACTAACGGAGACACTCCAGTCAAATCAACACATACATGTTTTCCTTCAGTTCATCCAAAAATTAAAACATCTGTTGGTTTGAGTGTGGATCTCCCCTCGTGTGGATCAATAAAAAAATTCACAGGTGCTTCTTTCTTTAACGCAACCCCAGACTTCTTAAGTACATCATAGAGGACATCTCTAACAAGATCATGCCTATATTTAAAACATGCGAGTTCACAGCAATGAACGACATGCTCCTCAAAGGTGTCTAGACAAGATTTGTTGCATATTGGACATGCCTCATCTGCTGGGAATAGAGAAATCATAGGGCAATGTCTGAGAATATACGATGCTCAATAGGTGACATATGCATTCCAAGACCATCAATAGGAATAACTAGAAGAAAATATTGAGCATGCTCGGATTACAAAACATCGTAAAATTGCTTTTGTCTAGTTGTCATGTCAAATTCAAACTTAATTCCTTTGAAAATTTTGCTAAAAAGGGAACTCGCCAAAGTATTATGAGCTTAAGGGGGACGGTATCCTTGTTAGTAAAATATGTAAGACCTAAAGATAGAAGTTTGAGACGCAAACCCTTCAAGACATCTAAAAAGTCAGAATCCATATCACATACCCAATGTCTTGTAAAATGTGATCTTGAAGCACACAAGATTGAGCTCTACATGCCACAAAAGATTGAAATCTAAAAAAGTAGCATTCGGATTTTATCATATAGCTATATTCGCTTTTACTTACATTAGCACTTAGACCTCGAGCTAATCGGTCTGATCCCAATTGACCTACTTACGCCAGCGAAAAGACGACATAGATGCTTAGCAACATGAACAAATGCTTAGCCACACAGTTCCTTCCTCTTCTCCTAACTAGAAGGTGATGTATTAAAAATTGTATTTAGATTTTAATTGGAAAATCTATGTAATTACAATTAAAATTAATTTGATTTCAATTAGGAAACCAAATGATTCGTAGGGAAAGTTGAGAATTCCCAAATTTGAAACATGGATGAGTTTGGGTTGAAGTTTAGTACCATACCTTGGAGATCTAAACTTTTGATGGACTTATATATGAGTCCCCACCCCAAGCTCTTGTAGCAATAGTAGAGAGGAGGAATGGAGGACCACACACGCACCGCTCTGTCTCCAGCACCGGCACCGGCACCGGCTCGGGAGAGTCAATTCGGATCTCGGGAGAGTCAATTCGGATCTCGATACTTTTCCTGCAAGTTTCATTTGGCTGATCGATTAAATTAATCAGATAGATTAATTTAATTTCGATCACATTGGGAATCTGACTCGATCCAAACGGCTCGATTTAGCCGCGGATTTTGGAATCCGAAGGGACACGCCCGCTGAGAGGCGTTTTCGAAAACCAAGGGTCACCGTGCGCTAGGGCACGCGAGCCCCTCCTTTTATATCCCTCACCTGACGCCGTCTTTCTACACTCGCAAGAAAAACCGTCGTCCTCTCTTGTTCTCTCTCTCTCTCGCGCACCTACGATCATGTTTCTTTCTCGACTGCAAGTTCTCGGAGGTGCTTTCGAGGATAGTCCATTTCATGGACGCTTCGGTGATCTCTGACCTAATTCTTCTTATACTTTATTCACCGCAATTTGTTTATTGTTTACCTTTTCCTGTATCTCGCCCGCTTGTTTCTTTCCGTGTGATTAATCAGTTCCTTCTTCAATGTCATAATCGGATAATGGATTTGAAATATATGACGTTAATGATATTAATTTGTGATACTTTTATTTCCGTTCATTTAGATCTGTGTAATTACTGTTTATTATATACTTGGTTGATCTTGTTTACAACAATCTTAGGGAGGATTTCCGGAACCAATTATAAAATAATGTCGGAAACAATGTTTAAATCGAGGGTAGATATGACGGATATGCCTGAAAAGTTCGGTGGACAGAACTTTAAGCGTTAGCAACACGCATGAAGATCTGGTTAACCACCATAGGATTAATCCCGATGCTTGAAATCGACTATCCTACAGTGGAAATGGAAAACCCTTCACCACGATAGCCAGAAGGCGCAATCTGCGTGGAAGGAACGCTACCGTATATGTAATGATTGAATCTTGTTGGCTCTGTCCAACACATGTTTGACGTATACTGTTCGTTGACGTAAACTGCGAAGGGGCTATGGGAAGACTTGGATCGGAAGTACTAATACCGAAGATCTCGGTATTGAGAAATATTCTGTGGCCAAGTTTTTGAAGTTTTCCATAACCGAAGGAAAGTTAGTTTCTGAACAGGTACACGAGTTTTACTTGTGCTCCATGGTTTAGAGGATGCCGAATAAAACTTTTAGAGAAGTTTCAGGTCATGTGCATCGTAGGAAAATTCTCGGAAGTCGTAGGAAGACTTCGGTATGACCCTGAAATAGAGAAAGGGGAAGATTTCTATGGATGACTTGATGGTGGCAATTACCATATAGGAGGAACATAGGAAACAAAACATTTGCTTCCTGTTGATATGTAGGCTAAGGCCAATTTCATTATCTCGAGGGCAAAGATAAGAAGGGAAAGGGTCCTAATAACAATAAAAATGAAACCAAAGGATAAGATCCAGAAAAAAGGCAAAGAATAAACCTTACTGGCACTGTAATTAGGTCGGTCATTGGAAGAAGGATTGTCCGTCCTTGAAGGCTCAAACCTAAGGCTGCAAACGGGAGTCCAGAAGTGAATATGATAACTATGGGACTCGGGACTAGCGAGGGGTCTGTCTCTGTAAAACCTGAATATACCATATCCATAATCTAAATGAGTGGCTCGTGGATAAGGGAGCCAATTTAAATATCTGTTATGACAGAATTTTTTTCTTTTTATCAGACCTGCAGTGGTGGGATTGTGAAGATGGGGAACGATTCTGCAGCCAAGGTGCTAGGGTCGGGACAAGTCAACTTGAAATTCTCCTCTGTACGTGTCTGGACGTTGCACAGGGTGCTGCATGTTCCTGACATGAAGAAGAATGTTTTATCTGGCTTATCTTAGTTAGAAATGGTTTTGATTTAAACTTTAAATGTAATAATTGTTGTCATTCTGAGACATGACATTTTTTATGGAAAAGGATATTTTGCAGACTTTGATTTTTTATTTAGAATTAGATGTGATTCAGTAAACATTAATGAAATGAATGTTTTGAGTTATGAATATTCTAGTTCTGTGTCTAATGTTGTGAATAATCTAGAATCTTGTAATCTATGGTATGGTAGATTGGGACATGTAAACTTAAATTCAATTAAAAGAAGGATGAATTTAGAGTTGATCGCTAAATACATTATTAATAAAATTCAAAAATGTGAAATCTGTGTGTAAGCTAAGACACCTAGAAGTCTTTTATAGTCTATCTCTAGAGATAGTGAGATTTTAGATCTAGTGCAAACGGATATCTGTGAGTTTAGTGGTGTGTTGACTCAAGACAATAAGAAATACTTTATAACCTTTATTATGATGATGGCAGTAGATACTGCTATGTATATCTGATGAAAACCAAGAATGAAGCCTTAGAGAAATTTCTTATATTTAAGAATAAGGCTGAGACACAAACAGAAAAAGTGCTTAAACGTCTTAGGTCAGATAGAGGAGGTGAATATACCTCTAACTTATTTGATAAACAATGAAAATCATTTGGCATAGTTCATGAAGTTACGGTCCCATATTCACCACAATCAAATGTGATAGAAAAACGAAAAAATAGAAACTTAACTGACATTATTAATGCTCTCTTACAAAGTTCTGGACTTCCAACCTATATGTGGGGATAAGCCTTGAATACGACTTGCCATATTCTGAATAGGGTTCCTCCAAGGACATATGGAAAAGTGTCCCTTTAAACTTTAGAGAAATCGGAAATTGAATTTAAGATATCTTAAAGTGTGGGGTTATCTCGCTAAGGTTTTAGTCCCAGAACACAAGAGAAAGAAACTTGGTCCTAAAACTATTGATGCGGTCTTCTTAGGTACCTAAAAAATAACTATGCATATAGGTTCTTGGTAATTCGGTCTGAGATACTAAGCATAGAAGTCAACACCATTGTTGAACTCCGTGATGCTAACTTCTTTGAGGATGTCTTCCCATTGAAGACTGGGATTCCTTAGAATCTGACCACTTAGGGGTCTCTACATCAAGATCTATTCTAAATCAAGTGGAAAGGATAACGAATGTGGGGGTTGAGACTCAACCTGAATCCAATGATCTTTCTGAAGAGATTGAGCCAAGGAGGAGTAAAAGGCCTCGGATAGCCAAAGGATCTGGGTAACGACTTTGTTGTCTACCAGATCGAGGGTGATCCACCAAGTTATAAGGAAGCCATGACTTCATCTAAAGAAAAACAATGGAAGGAAGCCATCAAATCTGAGATGGATTCCATTATGGCTAATGAAACTTGAGAGTTGGTTGATTTACCCAAAGGGTGCTCTACCATTAGGTGCAAGTGGGTGTTTAAGAGAAAACTTAGACCTGACGAATCAATTGAAAAGCATAAAGACAGATTAGTTGCCAAGGGCTTTAGGTAAAATGAAGGTATCGATTACTTTGATACATATTCCCCTGTAACTAGGATGACCAAAATTCGGATTCTTATAGCATTGGCATCTGTATATGATCTCTCCATCCAGCAGATGGATGTGAAGACCGCCTTCTTACATGGCGATCTTGAGGAAGAGATCTATATGGATCAACCTGATGGACTTGTGATTCTTGAGAATGAGGGAAAGGTTTGCAATCTTGTCAAATCCCTTTACGAATTAAAACAAGGACCAAAGTAGTGGCATTAAAAATTTGACAAGACTATTTTGTCATGTGGCTTTAAGATTCATGAATCCGATAAGTGTGTCTATTCCAAGATGAAAAGTGATGAGTGTATTGTCTTGTGCCTATATGTTAATGACATATTATTGTTTGGATCACAAATAAGGATTATTAATGAGGACTAAGGTATTCTTAAATAGCAAATTTGAGATAAAGGACATAGGTGTTGCTAATGTGATCTTGGGGTCTCAAACTGATAAGGTCAGTTGATGGGATTGTAGTTTCTCAATCTCACTATATTAAGAAGCTATTTGAGAAATTTGGATATTAAGATTGCAAATCTGTAAGCACTCCTTTTGATTCATCTAAACGTTGTTTAATAATAAAAGTGGAGTACCTGTAGCTCAGCTAAGGTATTCACAAGTGATAGGAAGTTTAATGTATATTGAAATTACACGAGACCTGATATTTCATTCTCGATTGCAAAGCTGAGTAGATACAATAGCTGTCCTGATCGTACTCACAGAGAGGCTCTGGATCGAGTACTGATGTACCTGAAGGGAACTATTTCCCTTAGTTTTACATTATGGTTGATATCCTTCTGTACTAGAAGGATACAGTGATGCAAGTTGGATAGGAAAATAGAGGAGTCTGGGAGTAATTGTGTCACAGGGTATGTATTTACCCTTGGAGGCGGTGCAGTCTCCTGGAGGTATGTGAAGCAGATCATTCTAGCTCGATTTACTTTTAAGGCCGAGCTGTATGCTTTGAACACCACTGGAATTGAGGTTGCATGGCTAAGGGTACTTCTATCTGAAATTCACATGGTAGATCAGCCTGTTCCTGCAATTTCGGTACATTATGATAATATGACCACAATTTGCCAAGATCAAGAGTTCAAAGTTCAATCATAAAACAATGAGACACATACAAATCAGACTTAATATGTTAAGAGATTTAGTGTCTCGAGAAGTGTTGACTGTGAATTTTGTTAGATTCAAAGACAACACGGCAAATCCGTTGATTAAGGGACTTGATAAATATTTAGTCGTAAAGTCTAGGCTTGGGTTGAGATTGAGATCCATTGGGAGTTCCTCCACAGTGGCAACCCCAACCTATTTGAGTGGAGATCCCACAAAGTAGGTTTAATGTGGTAATAACAAGCTGTTTGAAGAACTAGTTGGCACTCTAAATCTTAATACGTAAGTATGGGTGTCTTATCCCTAGAAGCATGAGTGCCGTTTAAGCTGCAAGTTTAGGAAGAGCGTAGGCTCTGAATGGGTTTAAGCCTTTGGACAGGATGTTAGCAGTGCATCCTTGGAGAACGCACCTATGTGAGTGTTACTGTGGGCCGCAGTTAAAGGAAGAGGGTCTTTCCTAAACACATTCATTAAATAGGATAAGGGTGCATGGCCTTTAAGAGCACCAACCCTGAATTAACAAGAACAACGCTTTATTGTTTGTACCGTATTTAACACTAAGGTCTGAAGTTGAAGACGTAGTTTTACTTCGTTCATTTTAAAGTGAAAGTAGTAAACTCAGGTAGAGGTTAAAATCGGAAGGTACCTTTACTGAAAGCAAAGTGTGGGCAACCGAAATAAGTCTCTTAAATATTTTTGAATCTCTTTTTCAAATTGATAAATTCGTGGGGGATTATTGTATTAAAAATTATATTTACATTTTAATTGAAAATTTTATGTAATTACAATTAGAGTTAATTTGGTTTCAATTAGGAAACCAAATGATTTGGAAGAAAAGTTGAGAATTCTCAAATTTGAAACATGGAAGAGTTTGGGTTGAAGTTTAGTACCATACATTGGAGATCTAAACTTTTGATGGACTTATATATGAGTCCCCACCCTAAGCTCTTGTAGCAATAGTAGAGAGGAGGAATGGAGGGACCACACACGCGCGCGCACGCTCCGCTCCGTCTCGGGCTCGGGATCGGGAGAGTCAATTCGGATCTCGGATCTCGGATATCGATACTTTTGCTGCGAGTTTCATTTTGCTGATCGATTAAATTAATTAGACAGATTAATTTGATTTCGATCACATTGGGAATCTGACTCGATTCAAACAGTTCGATTTAGCCGCGGGTTTTGAAATCCGAAGGGACACGTCCGTTGAAGGGCGTTTTCAGAAACCAAGGGTCACCGCGCGCTAGGGCACGCGAGCCCCACCTTTTATATCCCTCACCCGACGCCGTCTTTCTTTACTCGCAAGAAAAACTCGCTGTCCCTCTTGTTCTCTCTCTCTCGCGTGCCTACGACCATGTTTCTTCTCGGCTGCAAGTTATCGGAGGTGCTTTCGAGGACGGTCTCGTCTGTGTGCGCGAACGAAGACCGTGAACCGTCGTATCCTGGGAGCGGATCGTCAGTATCCTTCGCACCGGTATTGTGGGGGCGAAATCCTCTTTAAGGACAGTCCATTTTATAGACGTTTCGGTGATCTCTGACCTAATCCTTCTTATACTTTGTTCGCCGCAATTTGTTTATTGCTTACCTTTTCCTGGATCTCGTCTGGTTGTTTCTTTTCGTGTGATTAATCGGTTCCTGCTTGAATGTCGTAATCGGATAATGGATTAGAAATATATGACATTAATGATATTAATCTGTGATACGTTTATTTCCGTTCATTTGAATCCGTGTAATTACTGTTTATTATATGCTTGGTTGATCATGTTTACAACAGAAGAGCCCATGGAGGCTCCGCGCAACACTTGTTGCAGGTCGCACCCGTCACCGGAGGCATTTCGACTCTCTTCTTCCCGTTGCGATTGGACATATATCTCGAGATCACTAGTAACGATGAATTCCAAAAGAAAAGTGACTGGGATGAAGTTTGCACAACAATCATCATATCACAAACAAACGAGAAACTTGAGCTTGTTCGAATGGGGGTAGTGAGTAAGGTGTGATAAAGGATACATGAGTTTTATCTCACATTCTTGACTGGTTTGTGGAATAACGAATAGATTAAAACGATCGACAGAGACATAAAGGAGGATAGCTTGACAATTGACTTTGGGTTTGTTGAAAGGTAAAAAGAAGTCAAGATATAGATTAATCATTGCATTGCATCTGACCTTCTAAATGGACCACGATGTGATTTGTTTTCCAAAAGTTTTCCATGAGAGGTTGAGTTGGATTTTATGTATGATGAAGAAGTTTACCACCGATAACTCGAAAAAAAGGAGTCCCAAGTAGGGATGCAGGCACGTATGGATATGTTCGTATTTGATCCACCAACATATTTGTTTTATACAAATTTGGATATTTGTATTTGTATCCATTTTGAAATGGATACATACATATATATACATAGCTATAACTTTGATATCCACAAACATTATTGATATATGTATATCTATTTTCATATATAAATATATATGTAGATTTACTTTTAACAACATATATTATAATTTTATAATTTCTTTCACCAATAAAATGTGATATAAGCACACATGGTAATGCGTGTTTCATCCAATAAATATATATTTAAGCTAATATATAACACATTTTCAATATTATGTATATGCAACCAAAATCTATTTTTCATCCATATCCGTTCATTAAGGATACATGATAGACATAGTTTTTAAGAATAGACAAATATATGGCAAGACCTATATTCATACTATGCGCCTCCATTTGCATCTCAAGTCTTGAGTTATTCAAGAAAGCCCAATGGTTGGAGTATTTTACTATATAAAGGAGACACGTGTAATTATCAAAGGATGCTATTGTGAATCTTGTATAAAATGAAAGCACTAATGCAAAAATATTTAAAGACACAATTGTTACTAAAAAGAGATTTTTACCTCACCAATCCTATAAAACATTGTAAACTACATTCTCGGCCTTTGAAACAACATAATTTCCCCTTGATCTTATAAAATTGCTAACTTTACCCCACAAACTTTATGGTTAATCTGTTCGTGTGCGTTCTTGAGGTAATTTACATGATCGATAGGTAATTACATTGTACAAAAGGTCGTAGAGATAATTTAACAAGTTTTTAAAGTTCGTATGATAAAAATCCCTACTAAAACACTTAAAAGAGCGCAAAAATAGAAAACTTTGAAACTAATGTTCCGTATACTGTCTTGACATGTTAGATGCCCACTATCACGCTATGAATAATCAGATAATTGTACAAATATCACAGTATATAAATGTAGATTATGATATGGAGTGTCTCTTGAGAGTGAGAGTAGAAAATAAAAGATCCTTTTGATGTTATCATAAATCAACCGCTGGTCCGTTTGGTTGCAGGGTTGGGTAGGGTTGGGTTAGGGTACTCCTGTGAATAGTAAATTGTGAGGGTTGGAAGGAGGGATACCCCGGATTGGGCCCAACCCAACCCTGCCAATCCTGAAACCAAACGGACCCTATGCTATGGTTTGGACCCGAAGGTTTTTTGGCTTATATAGAGTCATGACCTTAAATTTTGCCGAAATTCGACCGAAGTGGTCTTCTCGTCGATCCTAAGCTTTTCTTGCCCTCAAGGCTCGTAAGGATCTCGGCGTCCCCAGGCAGATCTCCAAATCCTGCTCCGGCGACCCCTTCGATTCTGACATGGCATCCGAGTCCTCACACGGTGGGTCGGGTCGGGGGGCAAACTCTCCTTCGGACCGTGGCCGGAAGCAGTGCGTATACTTCGCCCGAGGGAGCTGCAAGAAAGGTAGTGCCTGCAGGTTCATCCACGGGCCTCCAGAGAACGCCTCTGCGGACTTGGGTGAGCATCAGCAGCAGCAGAAGCTCCATGAGCAGGTGATGCTCTCCAAAAGACAGAGGCCGAGCAGCAGCTCGCAACTCATGGGCGCTGCAGCTCCCTTTGTTCCGTCGCCAAGAAAAAAACGCGACTTGCTTCTCCAGCAGCAGAAGCAGCAGGAGGAGAATCAAAGGTACCCACATCGTCTTTGTTCCAAATATGGTAGATTTTTTTTATATTCGATTTTCCTCGCATTGCGATGTTGAAATTACGATCTTTGTGGTATAAAAGGGCGGCGGATCTTGCTGCAACTGCGATGATCCTGGGTTCAGATGAACAGCTAAAGTATCTCACACGGTCTCGGATGGAGACGAGTGAGCATTCGGGTTCCATGAAACCTGTATCTAGGCTGATCCATCTGTCCTTCCCGGCTGACAGCACATTTACAGAGGAGGACATTTCGAACTATTTCAGGTGCATATTTATTGAGAGCGAGGTAGATCACTGGGTATTTCTGTTCTTTGTCATTGGAATCTCTAACCTGAAGTGTACCATTTTGCTGTTGTTGCTTCCATCATTGAAGCAATTACGGCCCTGTGCAGGATGTAACGTTTCCTTTTCAGCGGAAGAGGGTGTTTGGTTTTGTGACCTTCGTGCACCCTGAGACTGTGAAGTTCATCCTTTCTATAGGAATCCCTCACATTATATGCGACTCTACGGTTCTGGTTAATCCTTACAAGGAGAAGGAGAAAACCATAAAAAATAGTCCACAATCAATGAAACATGGTTCTGATATGCGCAAAGATAGTGACGATGATGGGGGCCCTTCCTTAAATCGTGATACACCTTTCAGTCAAGTACACAATTCTACTCTCTCCAGGTATATATAGATAAGACTCTAGTCAGGAGCATTTCCATTGTTTCACAATATGGTAAATGAAGTCCTCCGTCATGATCTAGTCCATTGTATTCCTCGAGTGAAAAATCAGTGTGTGACAGCACTGACAGGATGAGGTAGTGACCGACAGTTTTTGTCATCGTTTAGGAATTCCTTTTCTTTTTTGTTGAAACTTGAAAATAATAACAGCTTTTATTGATTACCAAGAAATAACATGGTGCAAAACATTAGATCAGATATGAAGTCATGATTTTCACTGTGATGGGGACAAATGATTTTTTTATAATTATTTGTTAACATAAATCTACATATAGAAAAAATATAATTCATAAATACTGTATTTTTGTTAAACTTGTTAGTACAAAGTTATGGATAAATTTATCCATAAAATTCTGCAAAGGCAAATCTAACGTTCATTGAATTTGAGAAGAATTCCTTGTATTTTTTGTCTATGGAGTTTCGAATGCTATAAAATTTCAATGATGAAAAGACACATCATGGATATAAGAAATTACAGTGATAAATTTCAAATGGAAAAAAATGATTCACAAGAATATATAGAAAGTCACAGGTTTGTGAGTCAAAGAGACATTTTCTCTGGAGATATGAATAACTTCAGTATGGTTCATAAAAGGCACTTTCCAATCTTCATTTTTATTTCCTATTGGAACCTCGGCTTCCATTGATAATCACCAATAAGCTTTTGGTCAGTATGGGTGCGGGTTTTATATATATCACATGTTTATTTCGTGAATTTTTGTTTCGTCTTCTTGGATGCCATGCAGCAATGGGGGACTGTTTAAAGACTAAGAGAAGCAAATCGAGTGAGGAATGTCTATTATCCATCTAAGTAATGGATTGTTGTTCTTATTTGACAGTGAGGTTTTGAATTTAGAGAGGAGGTTGCTGCAATCTTCTTTAATAAATCACGACCCGGAAGAGCAGATGGCAGAGAGGCTTCTTCGTGTTTCTGTGGATAATAACTCTGCTGAATGCAATGATAATGATGTTGAAGGCATAACTGTGGTGCAAAGTGAATCAATCCAGCAAGAGGGCTCTTCCTTGGAGCACGATACCTCTCCCAGTCAAGTACGAGATTCTGCACTCTCCAGGTACATTTAATTAAATAATAGTAGCATCTTTAATATTTTGAGATACCGTAAATGTACATATCCTCAACCATCCTATAGTCCGTCACATTCCTATAAAGGAAAATTAATCTGTGAAAGATAAGATAGTATCAGTATAATTACAAGTACCTATAGAAATGCAATAACAAACTCTGTATTTTCCATACTTGCAATAAGTCCGTACCTAAAAAATTTGCAGTTTAGAGTTTGATTTATCATTTGCACAAGTTTATCTAAAACCTACGATGTCATGAAGAAAGACATGCAAAAGCTACGAAGTCTTACCAGATATAAAGGTGTGATATGGTATCGAATGACCAAGGCATCATTTAGATCATCTTATTCTCTCTGGAGTTACACTGAACACATGCTTCTATCTTTTTAATCATCATTACCGTCCAAGGCCCTAAATGTCGGTTTCGGTCACCATTTCGGTATCGACCAAAACAGAATTTCGGTGGAATTTCGACTGGAATTTCGATCATTTCGGTCAGTTTTTGTACTAGGACCCTCATATTTTGGTCATTTCGGTCGAGTTTCGATTTCGAGTGGATACCGATATTCGACAGAAATTCGATCGAATTTCGCTGAAATTTGAGGCCATGTTACCATCAACCCGAACATCAACCCTTTCAAGTTTCAATAACAAGTTCAGGCTCGTTGAACATGTTTCAATAACAAGTTCAGGCTCGTTGAACATGTTAAAGTATGTAATAGATGAGTTAATTATCTTGCTCTCTTATTTAGTTCCGCATCAGATATGTGGGACTCCGGTCTATTTGTAGCCCCACACCTCTTGTAGTCATTGATAGATTCACAATAGCATATCCGACCCTAGAGGCAGTCTCCTATAGTTTCATTCTTCTCCTTACCGAGTAGGGTTCTACGTAAATCTGAGTGCTCTTCTTGTATTTATTTCTTCTTGATCCTCACTTCCGCATTATTTATTTCAACATAGATGAAACTTACCTTGTGCCCAACCATCCCATGCATGTTGATTCATCATCACCGCATACAAGATAGCTCATGTTTTGACCCTTCAAATCCAAGAACTCACAACCATGTCATCCTCTCTCTAGATGCATAACCTCATCCTTATCTTTTTGTACCCACTGTCGGATTTCCATCACCCCCTATATCTGATTCCCACTGCAGCCCTACACAAAATCTTATCCTGTTGTATTCTGTGGAGAAAAGGTTGAAAGAACAAAATGAATTATTTATTTAAGAGGTCTAGGGGTTATATAGGTCAAAACCGTAGAGTACTCATAAATGAGAAATTACATAAAAGGTCTCGGGGAGTTACAACTAAATAAGATAAAACATAAAGCCGTCTTTAACAGTCCCCGCAAGTTGGAGTATATCTATCGATCATGCCCGACTTGGAGATTATCCACGAGAGGTGCTTCTTTGATAGAGCTTTCGTCACTGTGTCTGCAAGCTGAAAGTCAGTCGAGATGTGTGTAGTAATCTTCCCTCCTCATACAACATCACGAACAAAGTGGAAGTTAATCCCTATGTGGTTGGTTTGATCATGAAACACATTTTTCCTAGCAATGTATGTAGCGAATTTATTGTTACAATATAGAGGAACATGGGTACTGACAACCATACTAAGTTCTTGTAGAAAAGAGAATAACCAAGTAATCTCACAGGGAGTTTGAGCTATCTCTTTGTATTCTGCCTCTCCACTGGATCTAGAGGCTATAGTCTGTTTCTTGCTTCTCCAAGTGACATGATTTCCTCCAACCATGATAGCTTATCCTATAGTGGAGCGACGATCCTCAGGTGAACTAGCATAATTTGCATAAGCATATGGCACCTACATCACTGTGGTCATTAACCCAATAGAAGAGGCCTCATCTTGATGATTTTTGCAAGTAGCGTAGGATCTGAAGAACATCTTGCCTATGACTGTAACATGGTTGCTCTATTTGTTGACTGGCTCTGCTCACAACATAGAATATATCCAGCCTGGTGACAGAAAGGTAAAGTAGTTTGCCCACCAGACTTCTATTTTATACAGTGTAGTATCTTTAAAAACACGATCGATTGAAGTAGAGTGCTTCCTTGGGTATGCATGGATACGAGGAGGCTTGCATCCAAGTAATCCAACCTCAGTTGGGATGTCCAAGAAATACTTCCTATGTGAGAGATGAAGTCCCTCTGTAGTGCGTATCACTTCTATGCCAAGGAAGTAGCCAAGTTAACCATGGTCCTTTGTGATGAAGACCTTCTGAAGGAAAACCTTGGTCTCTTATATGCCTTCGTCATCATCACCTGTGACAACCATATCATCAACATCAATTGCAAGTAGTGGACTGTCTTATGACAAAAATAGAGTAGTCAGATGTTTTCTGAAAGCTAGAGACGATCTCAATAGTGAGTTTGTCAATCCACGCCTAAGGTCTCTGCTTTAGATCATAGATTGCCTTAAGAAGTCGACATACACACATATGTCATACACACACTGCTTTAAATCATAGATTGCTTTACGAAGTTGACACACACACACATACACACACTGTCCTCGACTTCGTAACCAAGAGGTTGCATCATGTAAATCTCTTCCTCAAGATCGCCATATAGGAAGGCTTTCTTTATATCAAGCTGAAAGATATGCCATCCCTTGTTTGCGACCACTAAAAGAATAGTGTGAGTAGAGCCCATTCATGTTACTGCGGAGAAGGTCTCGAAAAAATCAACCCTATAAATCTGTGTAAACCTTTATCAACCAACCGTGCTTTTAATTTTTCAATGGACCCGTCATGTGACTATTTAGTCATGAAGTCCCATCTGCAAGCCGCATGTCCATTTCCTCATTCATTGCCTGCCACTAGCTAATGGATGTGAGAGAATCCATTTCCTCATTTATTGCATAACCATAATCATGTAAAGCATTGTGATGATCTCTAGGAGCATAAATAATCATGAGAGCATCTATATATCTCTTGTCATTGCATGATAATCTAGCAGTAGAAGTGAAATGAGACATAAGGTGGTACATTGCCTCTTAGTTCTGCGGAGAGCTACGGGAAGCTCTTGACGAGCATTCGAGGCGGCAGTGGTGGGGGCACTTGAAGATGGCATCCCATCCTACAAAAAAGGAACATGCAAAGGCACATGGGCAATCACAGATATATGCTTGCGGTTATGTTCAATTGGTGGCGGAAGAGGATCCGAGGAATATCCATGAAATGATGTTTAAAGAAACTAGTCTGTTCAAAGAAGGTAACATATTTATAAATGTAGCATCGATGCCCATCAAGGTCATAGCACCTATAACCCTTTTGGGTGCAATAATAGCCAAAAAAGACATATTTGATCACCCCAGGTGACAATTTAGCAACAATATGAAATTTGTGTATGAAAGCTATACACCCAAAAATTCTTAGAGGTAACAGGAAGGGCGATTCACCAAGATAAAGTAACACGAAAGGAGTAGACCCCTTTAGAATCGAAGATGTGACCATGTTGATAAGATGGACAATAGTAAGAACAATATCAACTCAGTAGGTTTTCGGAACCTTCATCTGATTAAGAAGGGACCATGCAATGTCTAGAAGATAAGATCACCAGAACTAGGTGGTGGAATCTTCCACTTCGCTGCCCTATTTTGCTGAGAAGTATACATACATGATGTTTGGTGGATAATTCCCTGAGAAGCAAAGAAAGTCATCAAATCATGTTGTGTGAATTCTAAAGTATTATCAGAACGAAAACATTGAACACAAGCGGAGATGATGATTTTGATGTATGAAATAAATTCTTGATGATTTTATTGATCTCTGAACGCTCCTTTAACAGATAAACCAAGAGGATCGACTATAATCATAATCAGAAAACAGAAAAATATTTATGTCCTCTCAGAGTACGTACTGGACAGGGTCCCTGTATGTCACAATAAACAAGAGAAAAAGGAACTTCACGATAAGACTCGGCACATGCAGGGAAGGGTGCTCGATGATGTTTCCCAAACTGGCACGCCTCACACTCAAAGAGCTTCAGTTTAGAGAGTTCGTGGAACATCATGGAGATAGCCTTGGCATAAGAGTATCCAAGGTGAAGATGCTAGAGTGAGGATCGTTGGAGATGGACACAATGTCAACAAAATCGGAATCAGATCAAATGTCAAGATAATAAAGGCCATTCTTCTCATGTCCCACACCAATAATATTTCTCGTCCGGATGTCCTGAAAATAACAATAAAACTCATAAAAAATAACCCTACAATTAAGCTTAGTACTAGCCTGTGAATAGATAATAGACTAAGAGGAAATGCAATAACACAATGAACTCCAACCAGTCGGAGTTTGGAGGAAAACTCTACAGTACCAATAACATGGACATGGGAATGGTCCCCATTAGCCACCCAAATCGTCTTCACAGAAGTAGAGGATTGAGAAAAGGATATGTAGGCTACCTTCTCCTGTCAAATGTGTAAATGTCCCCGAGTCAATAATTCAAGCAGGACTAGAAGTAGAAACAGAATTGGCTACTGTACGTGAAGTTGTAGCCAAACTAGCAGTGCGTGCAGATGTAGTATTGTCACTGGTAGATGTGTTGGACTTCTGCATAGGGTTGCTATCGAGCTGAACATGTTCGTATTTGATTAGAGTTTGTTCGATAATAATTCGAAAAATGTTCGTTCATTTCTAAACGAACTAAACATGAACTTCAAATTTTAGTTCGATGGCTTAACGATGAACATAACATATGTGCGTTCGATAAAAGTTCGACTTGATCTACATATGCATATGTGTGTGCATTTCTTTGTGTAACTTCGTATTTATACACAAGATAAATTTTGGGTAAAAGAAATTATGGTATTTATTAAGTTTTGTGCCGCTTTAATTTGAATAATTTCTTATTTTTATTGCTTATCAGACCTTATTATAGAACTCTAATTTCGAAATTATTCATATAAACAAGTTTGAGTTAAGCTAAATCGTTAACGAACTATTATCGAACCGTGCTTGAACGTTCGATTTTTAAACATACTCAAACTTGAACATAACCCATCGAATATTTATGGAACCAAACTTGAACTTTCTAAGTTTCTTATCGAATTGAACTCGAACATTGGTTCGTTCATTACAGTTCAGTTCGATTAGCAACCGTACTTATGTAGAACTGCCTCAGGGAGTATTCAAAAGCTGTAAAGGGTGCTTGTGGTCCATCAGAATGCTGATCAGGCATGACCTCTGTTGTATCATATGATGGCTCATAGGAGGCTGTCTCACAAGGACTTAAATGTCAATATCGGTATCTTGTCGTATGACATTTAAACGATCTATTGATGATATATCATCGAAATATCGCCCATATTGATGCCAATTTGTGCATGAAGGTTGAAAAAGTGGCCATATCAACATATTGGTATCGATATCAGTTCTTTGTTGATACCTATATATTGTCGACATATCAGGATATTTGAAACCATACTGTCTCATAGGTACTGTTGGCACTGGTCTGTATGTAAAACTTTGCGTAGCAATGCTTAGACGGGTGGTTCCAGCAATCACAATGTATGCACGTTGGATATTGAGAAGTAGTAGTATCACGTCCATGGCCGTGGCATGTCAACGCCCTGATTCACAGCCACATCCACTACCAAAGTCACGTCCTCATCCTCCCTGAAAGCTTTGTCGCCCTTTGTTCCATGTCGATGCATAGCAAGCCATAGTCTCTGCAGATGGTATAGTGGAAGGACACTCAACAGATGTCTCGAATTCCTACATACGACTAAAGATGGTCTCAATCGATGGCAATGTGACAACCATCAAAAACTGATCCTTCACAAGTTTGTATAATGGATGCAGTTCAGAGAGGAATCGATAGGCCTGCCATTCAGATCTCTCTCCCATGTATTGATCATAGCATGTTGGCTGGAAAATCAGGAGCTCCTCAAAAGGCTAGTTAGCAGCATGTAGTACGTGGCAAGACTCGAATCTCCCTAAGCGGCTGACCAAATCCATTTGTAAATATCGGAGAGTCGAGACTTGGTTGTCTTCTGAGAGTTGGTGAATGTTATGGAGAAAACCTTAAGTGCATCACGGAAGCGTGAATATCGCATCATATGCGGTCGGGAGCAACTAGTCATACTAGTTGCTCGGCGCATTGGAATTTAAATTTTTTTAAAGCTATGAAACTGCATAATCTGAGAATACTTCTCGAATTATTTCATCTAAGCCACAAACGGGTATTAGGGTTATCTCTTGAAGCGTGGTTGCGATCGAGTCTCTAAAGTAAGAGACCTCCTGTCTCAAGTCCGATCCGACAGAGGAGACACTTACGAGTGTGTTGATGAAATGCATGCTCCTCGCAATCCAAGTTGATGATCCGAGCGACGAATCTCCTGATCTCGTCTCACGAGATCCGACGCCTTCTCCACAAGCGAGAGGCACCGAAGAAGGTGAAGATCGACGAGTAGTCGATCTGGCAACACAACGGCGTCGTGGTGACTACGAGATTCTCTAAGTCAATAAGTAAACGATCACTATATTGATATAGAGAGGGGGGGGGCGATTATAGAGAGAGATGGAGAGAGTTTGATTCCTCTTGAAATTATAGTTGTCTAAAAGGAAAGGACTACCCTTCTTTTTATACAAGTTGGATGCATATGGATCTAATTCCATATGCTCTCTTAATCTATGGCTTAGATCAAAAGTTATTAATCAATGACCATGATTTGTTGCTCCAATAATGCAACAAGAATTAGTTTATAAGAAATTCACTATATCCTTTTCAAGATAACAATTAATTCATTATAAAATTAATCAATATACATAGATAATGTGGAAGACCAAGTCCCTTTACTAAAAATAGGGTGGCTGTCCCCCCTCTTGAACAAGTCAAGGTGGACGGTCATCTTAAAGGGATTAAGTTTTCCTTTATGTGTATATATATAAATTAATATGCAATAACAGCTATTGCATCAAAAATTCACAAAAATAATTTGCAAAATTATTGTTGTGAAAATTTCAATCATGCCATTGACTAATATGAATCATATTCATACATTCAACATAATATGTAAATTGAATATATAATTAATTGTCTAATGTGAATCCAATTCACAATAACATTTAATTTGTAATTCTATTTACAATTAATTGTCTAATGTTAATACAATTCATATCAAACACTCTCTTCAAGAAGAGGGAGTATTTAATTACTTGTAAGAGTGGTCCGACTAGAACACATATACATTACTTTGTATTGTGGAAAGGAGATTGGTTGTGTTACAGAGTCTGCAAAGTAATCTCAGGAGAGAGAGTGTTTGACAACTCAACATCTTTTGTTAGTCATGGATGTGCAAATAAAAGGGTTGGTAAGAAAAGGAGGGTTTCTAAGATTACTAGAACTAGATAGTGTAATCTTCAATTGAAGCAATCAAGCTTTCGGGAGAAGGTCTTAGAAGACTTATCTTGGGATTGTAATAGAACTGCAAACGAGATGTAGGAGGCTATAATATCTTGTATCCAAAGGGTAGCCAAATATAGGGATGAAAACGGATCGGATACGAATCGGATATGCCTATTTCCATATCCATATTCGCTTCATCTATGTCGAATACGAATACGGATACAGATATGATTCGGATATGCATTATGGAAATCATATCCGTAAAAATACGGATATGAATCCGAATCGGATATTTATTGAATCCGAATACGGATCGAATAAAGAGCAGATCCAAATATGGATCGAATAAAGAGCGGATCCGAATACGGATCGAATAAAGAGTGAAATCCCAATATGGATCCAATAAACATGAAATCCGAATACGGATTGAATAAAAACCACATACGAATATGAATTTTTTTTTTATCAAAGTTCATAATGATTTTAAAAATATCAATGAAATATAAATAAGTTGCGTCATGACAAAAGGGAGTGTCGACGTGACATGTATTCTTGATCGGAAGCAAAAAGGGGATAGGATTTCGTAAATTTTGTAAGAGTTCATACCCAAAGAAATAGAAATTTATTAATATTGTTAATATATTGTATTATATAATGTATAATACTAATATAATAGCATAAGGTTGTAGCTTATATTATATTAACTAATATATAAAACAATATTAAATATTGTATTCGGATATCCGGATCCGAATCCAGATATTCAAGCTATTACCATATCCGTATCCGTATTCGGAAAATTTTTACAATCTATATCCATATCCGATCCGTATTCGATTAATATTCGGATATTGATATGTGTATCCGATAATTTTTCAAATACAGTAAGCGGATCTTCGGATATATCCGTATCCGTTTTCATCCCTAGCCAAAGAGATGCTAGGCAAGTCAAATGGAGGAGTTTTCGGCCAAAAGGAAGCTTGGTGGTGGAGTAGATGAGTGCAAGAGAATCTTAAAATTAAAAGAGCATGCTTTCAAGCTATGTTTAAGGATATAACGTAGGAAACTGTCACAAACTATAAAATAGCAAAGAAGGAAACAAAGAAGGCTGTAAGCACAGCTACGTCAAAAGCGTATGAAGTTTGTACAAAAATCTTGACTCTAAAGAGGGCCAGAAGGATATATTCAGATTGGCTAAAGCAAGAGAAAGAAAGACCAAGGACCTTTCTCAAGTGAGATGCATTAAGAATGATGAAGGACACATGATTGTTACTCAGAAGGATATAGAGAGTAGATGACAAGGCCCTAAATGTCGGTTTCGGTCACCATTTCGGTATCGGCCAAAACAGAATTTCGATGGAATTTCGGTGGAATTTCGACCGGAATTTCGGTCATTCGGTCATTTTTTGTACTAGGACCCCATATTTCGGTCATTTATGTCGAATTTCGATTTCGACTGGATATCGATATTCGATAGAAATTCGACTAAATTTCGCTGAAATTTGAGGCCATGCTAGATGAAAGCAGTATTTATATAAGCTTTTTACTAGGAACATAAATAGAGAGATCATTTTGAGAGATCTAGATAGTAGTGAAAGTTACTTGAATGATGCAAGCTATAAATGAATACAAAAGGAAGTAGAGGAGGCTTTGAAGGTTATGAAACATGGGAAATGTATATCACTTGATGACATTCCTATAGAAGTATGGAGTGTTCTAGGTGAGTGTAGTTTGACTTAGCTTACATTATTATTCAATGTTATTTGGCGAAGTAAGAAAATGTCTGAAGTATGGAGGAGAAACATCGTGGTGCCTATTTATAAGAACAAAGGAAACATTCAAAATTGTTTTAATTATAGAGGTATCAAGCTGATGAGTCATATTATGAAAAGTTGAGAACATGTGATCGAAAGAAGGTTGAGGCGTGTTTCCAAAGGAAACTGATTCGGATTCATGTCAGGTCGCTTAACTATTGAAGCCATCCACTTGCTGAGGAGAAGAATGGAGATGTATAGAGTTAGAAGGAAGAACCTCCATGTGATTTTTATTCATTTGGAGAAAGCTTATGATTCTGTCCCATGAGAGATATTGTGGAGAGTTTTTGAGAAGAGATAGTTACATGTCTCATACATTAACCTCATAAAAGATATGTATGTTAAAGCTTCATCTTGTGTAAGGATCCATTCTTGGAAGGTTGTCTATTTTGACATCAGCATTGGTCTGCATCAAGGTTCAGCTTTAAGTCTACTCTTTTTTACTTTGATTATGGATGAATTGACTAGTCTCATTCCGGATGAAATATATTGGTGTATGCTATTCGATGATGATATTGTGTTGATTGATGAGACTAGAGATTGAGTAAATGAGACGGTTGAGGTTTGGAGACATGCATTAGAGACTAAAGGATTTCGTATAGGTAGGGTTAATACTGAATATCTGGAATGCACTTTTAATGGAAGCAATGGTGAAGGAATCAATGTGAAGATTGGTGACGACAACCTTCAGAAGAAAGATTGTTTGAGAGACTTGGGATCTATTTTACAACAAGATGGGGAAATTGATGGAGATATTACTCATAGAATAAATGCAGGTTGGCTAAAGTGGAGATAAGCCTCTACTGTTATCGCATACAGTAGTAGTAGTATCTGTACCTTTTCTCTATTTTATTTTCTTCATAGTATGCTTTATGTAATTTACCCATAGGCTACTCTCCTATATAAGAGAGCCTAGGGTTCATGGAATAAACAAGTTATTCATTTTTCCCAACATGGTATCAGAGCGACGGTCCTAGACCGGAGTTCTCGAAACCCTAACCCTAACCCACCCCACCCGCCGGCCTCTTTCTCTCATCTCTCTCCCGATCGGCGCCGCCTCTACGCCGCCGCACGCACGGCTGTGCTGCGGCTCGTGCGCCTCCTCCTGCGCGTGTAGCTTGCTCCAGCGCCGCCTCTCCTGTGCGCCTGCACCCTCCAGCGCGTGCGCCTGCACCCTCCAGCGCGTAAGCGTGCACCTGCAGCGCACATAGCGCTCTCCAGCACCTCCAGCGCAACGCACATAGCGCTCTCCAGCACCTCCAGCGCCTGCGCGCACATAGCACCTGCGCACCCTCCAGCGCCTGCGCGCACATAGCGTCTGTGCGCATAGTGCCTGTGCGCAGCCTCCTGCGCGTGACTGTCTGTGCGTGATTCTTGCGTGCGTGATCCAGTGCACGCATCTCCTTCGTGATTCAGTGCGCGACTCTTGTGCGCGTGCAGACCGTAGCACACACATCTTCATGGGGATAGTTGCTTGAGGTCTACACGTGCAACTAATCCCTCCTATGTTATTGTAGACAAAGTTCATCTTCTGTCAATCGCTCCAGTCTTCTATCTCCAGTATGTCAGAAAGCAAGGCTGATATCCCATCTATGGGCGCCTTTCGTGGTCCAGCGCCCATTGTCAAGATAGACGGTACAAACTATGAACTGTGGGCAATGCAGTTCATGAGTATGATGAAGTCAACAGGTAAGAAGCATATTCTTACCGAACCTGAGCCTGCAGAGAAGACTGGAGTCCATGCCTCATGGGAGGCCGATGATGCATATGCCAAGGTTTAGCTATTTGGTACATTGGCTATTGAAATTGCCAATGACATCCTACATCAACCCACAGCCAAGGATATGTGGGATATTCTGGCGGCAACGTACTCTCAGGCGAAGAACGAGACGAAGATTCTGCAACTTCAACATGATATATTCACAATAAAGCAGAATGGTCGTCCTTTACATTCTCTCTACACATCACTGAGAGGGATGTTCGAGAAGCTCTATAGCTTCATGCCTCTTACTGCCACGCCAGAACAACAGAAGACATACAGGAATGCGACCATGGTGGGTGTGTTCCTGGCTGCACTTGATCCAGAGTATGAGGCGGTACGATCTCAGATTTTGGCAGACTCGACTATTCCTCCCATGGAGGAAGCTTTTCATAGATTGAGTCGGATTACAGTTCCCTCAATTGCTGTGAGCCAGAATTCCTCAGCCATGGCAGCAAACAGAGGTCGTGGTTTTCATCACCAGGGCCGTGGACGTGGACCTCGTGGAAGGGGTGGTCGCACTAGGCCAACATGCACATATTGTCACCGAGTTGGACACAATGAGGATACTTGTTACTCGAAGCATGGATTTCCTGCATCCGCACGAGCTGCTGAGCAGATAGAGCCCCCATCTGCTGCTACTTTGGATCAACGGTTCGACGATCTTGTTGCCTGTCTGAGGGGCATTATTCCACCATCTGGACCAGCACCGACTGCAGAGAGTCATTCTGATGCCGCTGCTTCTTCCTCTGCGTCTACCAGTACTTCAGGTAGTATACTTGCACTGAACAGTAGTAGATCCGATACTTTACCATGGATTATGGACTCGGGCGCTACACATCACTTATGTGGCGACCATAGTTTGCTTTCAGGATACACTCAGATCTCTCCAGGTCGGACAGTAGTGATTGCCAATGGCACTCATTCCCCCATCACTGGACAGGGGGAGGTTAGATTGACATCTTCTATGCAGCTCAAGAACGTGCTACATGCACCTAATTTTTCGATGAATCTATTGTCAATTAGTCAGATTACGAAGGATCTACATTGTCGGGCAATTTTTGATCCATCTTCTTTGATTTTTCAGGACATCCATACGGGCAACGTGATTGGTCGTGGCTATGAGCAAGGAGGCCTCTACCGCTTGAATCAGACTCCTTTTGCTGGATCTTCATCCTCTCCTTCTGGACAAGTATCAACCTTATTATGGCATCTGCGTTTTGGTCATTTACCGCTTCAGAAGTTGCGTCAAGTTTTACCCTATGGTCTACCTCACACACCTATTCAGTGTGAGGCGTGTCAGTTGGGAAAGCATCACAGGTCGTCCTTTCCCAGTCGTCCAGGTCGGAGTAGTACCTCCAGGTTTGAGTTGTTTCATATTGATATCTGGGGTCCGAGTCGTGTACTCGATCATCAGGGACACAGATTTTATACAGTTTTTGTGGATGATTTCTCTAGAGTGTCATGGGTATTTCTGATGAAAAATAAATCTGAAGCAGGAAATATCATTATCCATTTTCTGAATGAAATACAAAATGTTTTCTCCACATCTGTGAAAATTGTGAGAAGTGATAATGCTTTGGAGTTGTGCACCAATATTCTTGCCAATTACTACTCCTCAAAAGGGATTATTCACCAAACATCTTGTGCTCATACATCTCAACAGAATGGGATTGCTGAAAGAAAACACCGTCATCTTCTTGATGTCACAAGATCTCTCCTTATACAGAGTCATGCTCCCTACTCCTACTGGGGTGATGCAGTTCTCACTGCATGTTACCTAATCAATCGTATGCCTTCGTCTGTCTTGAATGAACAGATCCCGTTTTCACTTATTCATCCTGACAAGGATCTGTTCACCCTCACTCCTCGTGTGTTTGGGTCGGTTGCCTTTGTCCATCAGTTGTCGCCTGGTACTGACAAGCTCTCTCTTAGGGCTGTCAAGTGTGTCTTTGTTGGGTACTCCAGAACTCAAAAGGGGTACAAGTGTTTTGATCCTCTGCGTCAGCGGTATATGATCAGTGCAGATGTTACATTTTTTGAATCTGTTATGTATTTCTCAGCATCAGGAGACAAACAGCTATCACTTATACCTCCTGATGCTATATACATGACACCACCACCTCAGGAGCCATCATCACCACCATCACCATCACCACCACCACCGCCGTCTATCTCCCCATTCCCGTTCCATTATACCCGCAGGCTTCCTCCAGCTCATGGTCATGACTCGTCCACTAGCTCGCCTATGGTATGTAATGAAAATATTAATGTTGATGGACCTGACAACATTTCTGAGCAGGATATGGTGCAGGAGCCAGATGAGCCTACAGCTGATTTGGATATTCCCATTGCTTTACGGAAGTCGAAGAGGAGCTGTGCCAAATATCCGTTATCAGCTTCTGTATCATTTGAGCGACTATCTGGAGATTTCAAGTCGTTTGTTATGGTACTTTCTGCTATAGATATTCCACAGAATCATCATGAGGCTCTGCAGGATAGTAGATGGCGGCTAGCAATGGAAGAAGAAATGGCGGCACTTCAGTCCAGAGGAACTTGGAGTTTGGTTTCTATACCTCCAGATGTGAACCCAGTGAGCTGCAAGTGGGTGTTCACAGTGAAGCAAAATGCAGATGGCTCTATTGACAGGTACAAGGCGCGCCTGGTTGCACGAGGATTCACACAGACATACGGAGTAGATTATCTTGACACATTCTCGCCTGTGGCACGTCATTCCACTCTACGGATCTTGTTGTCAGTTGCAGTTGCTCGAGACTGGCCGCTTCATCAGTTGGACGTGAAGAATGCATTCCTATATGGAGACCTGCAGGAAGAGGTTTATATGCAACAGCCACCTGGTTTTGCTGTTGAGGGGGAGTGTTCCAAGGTATGCATGTTGCATAAGGCTATCTATGGCCTTAAGCAAAGCCCCAGAGCATGGTTTCAGAAGCTCTCGGATCTCTTCGAGAAACAAGGATACAAACGCTCCAATGCTGATCATTCCTTGTTTGTACAGAAGACCGCGAGAGGTATCATTGTCATTATGGTTTATGTTGATGACATCTTGATTACAGGAGATGATGAGCAGGGCATAAGGCAGGCAAAAGAAATGCTGGGTAGTGAATTTGTCACTAAGGATCTTGGAGTCCTTAGATACTTTCTGGGGCTTGAATTTGCTAGAAATTCATATGGGCTAGTAATGTCACAAAGGAAATATGTTACAGATCTGTTGAGTGAAACAGGTATGCTTGGGTGTCGACCTGCTACGACACCAATGGATCCCAGCATGAATCTTTATGAAGATAACACAGAGGAGGTGGACGGGAGAAGATACAGAGAACTGGTAGGCAAACTGTTGTATGTCACGATCACTAGACCAGATATATTATTTGCAGTGAGTCGTGTGAGCCAGTTCATGGAGGAACCACGCCAGGTGCATATGGATGCAATACATATGATTCTTAGATATCTCAAATCTTCTCCAGGTGCAGGTCTGCTTTTCAAGAAAGGAAAGTGGATCTCTATCTCAGCATGTGCAGATGCAGACTATGCAGGATGTCCCAAGGATAGGAAGTCCACCTCAGGGTATGTCGTCTATGTTGGAGATGCCCTAGTCTCATGGAGAAGTAAGAAACAAACGATGGTAGCTAGATCTAGTGCTGAATCCGAATATAGGGCTATGGCCCAGGCTACTACAGAGATGATGTGGGTGAAACCTGTGCTTACAGACCTATGTTTAGATGTACCACTTCCTATGAACTTGGAGTGTGATAATCAGGCGGCCTTGTTCATTGCAAACAACCCAACATTCCATGAGCGGACCAAACACATTGAGGTGGACTGTCACTTCATACGTGATATGATTCAGAAAGGATTCATTGCTACATCTCATGTTACCTCAGAGAATCAGACTGCAAACATATTCACCAAAGCATTGCTACGAGGCCCATTTCAGAAGTGTGCTTCTAAGCTGAGCATGATAAATATCTGTTAGAGTATTTGGTGCATGCGTCACTTATGTAATAGGTGGGTAAATGAATCCTGGAGAAGATCCATTTACCCCATTCTGTGTTTAGTCCCATACCGCCCAATGGTGGGACTTGGAGGCTCTGGGAAGGCTATATAAGGAGCCCCAGACCTCCTGTACTCATTGAGAAAAGTCAATAGACAAACACGCCCAATTCAGGGGCTTCTCCTGTGGTTTCATCCCGCTCCTCACGGAGTAGGGTTCCACGTTAAAATCTCGCTGTTCTTTTGTGATGTTTATTCTTTTTCCATGTTTTGCTTCCGCTTCATATTTTATAACATGGTATCAGAGCGGGTTCGATTCTTGAGGATTTGTTCTTAAGTTTTATTCGAGATTCGATGTTGATTATTCGGAAAGATCATTCATGGTTCGAGTTTTTAGATTCTTGATTCATTATGTTGCACGCCGGCATTCTCTGCCCCTAGACTTCTAGGGTTCCTGCTCCTGGCGCCATCTAGGGTTCCAGACCGAACCCTAATCTTGCATATGCGGTGTCTCTCTAGGCGATCTTTGTTCCAGCCCATCTCCTTCTGCGCACCACCCACAGGAATCGGCAGCGGCAGCATCAGATCTTCAAGGCTCTGGCGGCGCCTCCCCGAGCTTCCAGCCGCACCTTCATGCGAGATCTCCAGCCTAGGCGGGGCTCCGGTCAGATCTCAGGTCAAGTCGTGCCGCATCACCAGCAAGGGCGGCACCCACAACCCATCTACATATCGCCGCCTCCACGCGCTCCTCCTCGAGCCGCGATTCATCCCAGGCGGCTCCTCCTCCTCCGTGCGCGCGCATAGCCCATACTCGCGCACGTGTAGGCGCGAGCCCTAGCAGACTCCAGACCCCGTAACAGATCTTCGAGGCGGCGATGTACGAGGAAAGCCCCATGCGGGGGGATGCGCAGATAAAGAGAAAGGATCCTCTTTATTTAGGGAACCCTAAAAAGGCCCATACGTTAAAAAAAATTTTGGGCTGCAATATTTATGAGGCCTAAGTCGGCTGAAAAAGGGGAGGCAAGTATTCAGGCCCAGTTGGACCTGCTTTGTAAAAAAAAAGGAGAGATAGATGTTTGTAAAAAAAAAAGAAATGACGAAAAAAAAGAGGGAGAGTAGAGACGCGTGCATTAAAAAAAAGAGCCGCACGCAATGTAAAGAAAAGGGGATTTAAAAAAAAATCAGAGAAAAAAAGGCGCGTACATTTGAAAAAAAAACCGTACGCATAAAAAAAGGAAAGAGGCACGTACAAAGAAAAGCTGTACGAATTAAAAAATATGGTTCAAAAAAAAATATATATTTTTATCGGCTAAGTGATGTTTTATTCATCCCCATGTTTATGTATTATTTTATCTTCTCCCAACGTGGTCATATAATGTCATTTCGACCAGTATGGGAGAAAGGGGGAGTATATATAGAGTCACAGGTCTTGTTCTGAGATTCAGATATCAGATTTTTCAGACCGGTTAGATGTTCAGACTCTACAAATTTCAGACTCGATGATGACGCATGCCAATCATTCTTGTTGGTCGGCCAGAGCTTTCATGTGAGCCATAGGGACTCCAGAGCAGAGGACTATTCCCTATGCCATTAAGGGCAAGGGTTTTCATGTGGTATCATAGGGACTCCACAGTAGAGTACCATTCTCTGAGCCAGATAGATACTCCAGCCCCGTTCATCCTCCTCACGTGCACACCATGAGAAGCAACGTCCTCGACTGCAGCAGTTGTGCGCGTTGGGTTGATATTGTCTGTAGTTTCATGTATTGTGAGTTGAGTTTCTTTCTGTTTGTCCAAGCTGAGCATTGCATGCTCCAGCTTGAGGGGGAGTGTTAGAGTATTTGGTGCATGCGTCACTTATGTAATAGGTGGGTAAATGGATCCTGGAGAAGATCCATTTACCCCATCCTGTGTTTAGTCCCATACCGCCCAATGGTGGGACTTGGAGGCTCTGGGAAGGCTATATAAGGAGCCCCAGACCTCCTGTACTCATTGAGAAAAGTCAATAGACAAACACGCCCACTTCAGGAGCTTCTCCCGTGGTTTCATCCCGCTCCTCACGGAGTAGGGTTCCACGTTAAAATCCCGCTGTTCTTTTGTGATGTTTATTCTTTTTCCATGTTTTGCTTCCGCTTCATATTTTATAACAATATCTATGCTTTATTTTGACGGGGAGTGTTATCGCATACAGTAGTAGTAGTATCTGTACCTTTTCTCTATTTTATTTTCTTCATAGTATGCTTTATGTAATTTACCCATAGGCTACTCTCCTATATAAGAGAGCCTAGGGTTCATGGAATAAACAAGTTATTCATTTTTCCCAACATCTACTGTTCTATGTGATAAGAAAATTCCTTCGAAAATCAAAGGAAGGTTTTACAAACAACCATGGGACCTGCTATGCTCTATGGATCTGAATGTTGACCTCTGAACTATAGACATGTGTAGAAAATGGCAGTAGCAGAAATGAAGATGCTAAGGTGGATGTGTGGTTGGACATGTCAAGATCAGATATGGAATGATGCAATCAGAAAGAAAGTTGGTGTAGCTCCGATTGAGGATAAGATGAGAGAAACCACTTCAGGTGGTTTGGCCATTTGTAAAGGAAGTCATCTAATGCACCAGTTAGGAGATATGAGTTTTGGAATGTTGAGATGACTAAGAGAGGATGGGGAAGGCCCGAGAAGTAGGGATGCAAACGGACGGATACGAATACGGATATAGGTATTACCGTATACTTATCCGTTTTTGAATATGAATACAAATGCGGATACGGATGTTATTGATTATTAAAACTATCTTACTATATCCTTAAAAAACAGATGCGTATGTAAAACAGATAATGATCGCATATGAGTAATGTTAGAAATACTTTATAGAATCGACTTAAATATATACGATTTGGATGGAAAACACACGATATAAATTTATTAAGTGTGTTCGTATCATAAAAATTATACACGTATGGTAAAAAAAGGTATTGAATTATGTTATACAGGGTTAAAATAAATTTATGACTATATTTATATACACAAACGGATATACGAATACATATACGGATGTTTGCGGATATCAAAACGATATCCATATCCATATCCATTTTAAAATAGATACGGATACGAATGTCAAAATCTGTATAAAACGGATACAGTGACGGATCGAATACGGATATCCGTAACCATTTACATCCCTACTAAGAAGTGTTGGAATGAGACATTCTGAAGGGATCTTAGTTTTTTGGATCTAAGCTCGAGAATGACCCAAGATAGATCGAATAGAGGCAAAGAATCCATGAAGCCGACTACTTATTGTTGGAAAAGGCTTTAGTTGTGTTGGTTTTGGAAAGGTATATCTACGAGATGATGAATGCTGTAACAAAACAAGAAAATGCAACATTGATATTTCTCAACCCAATAGCAACATCTTGAGATTGAGAAATGTTAGATGTGCTGAGTATAACAATGAATCTTATATATATCGGGCAATTATCAGAGTACACATAGTGACGTTATTCAATGCAAACTCATGTTTTATATCTAAGGGATCACTAGTTCTTACTCGAGGTAAGAATGAAGCAATCATATATATATTGCATTAGGTGCAATACTAATATTAATGTTGCATCGTTTAAGTGTGATGTTCACACATGACATAGATGAATTGGTCGCATGAGCGAAAAGGATATGAAGATCATATGATGTGTTAGAGATTACTATAGATTACGTTCTTATATTCTATTGTAACTCCACATGGGATTTATGTATTTTATCTTTTTGATCTCTCAGGGTTTAGTCCTATATAAGGACCCCTAAATCTCTTGAATAAACATCTTATCGTATTCTCTCATTACTTTTCCACATGGTATCAGAGCAACGGTCCTAGATCGGTGTTCTGACATAAAACTCACCATCGCCACCAACCCCTCCTTCATCCCTTGCACGCCATCGTACCTCCTTGCCCTCTCTCGCGGGCTGTCATGCGCCGCTGGACCTTCAGGTCCTCTCTCGCAAGCTTGGAGCGTTGCTAGGGCTCCTAGCAATGCCCTAACGTGCCACCAAGTGCCCCTAGTGTCACCTGGAGCTCCGCCAGGTGCTCCCAACGCTGACCGGAAGTGCTGCAAGGCGCCCTAGCGTAGGCTTGTGCGTCTTAGCACCACCTGGATCGCTGCTTTATCGTCTTAGCATCGCCTGAACGCATAGCCAGCCCCTCGCGCGCCTTCTCACACATCCTCGAGAGATCCTAGTACCTTCCTGCACACCACCGAGGGCCGTCTGCGCAGTATTGCTATGTATCATTCCTTGATGCACAATTAGGCACTTGATGCTTGACTAAGATAAGACATACTTTCTAGTTCACTTTTTCTTGACCTAAGCTGTCACCATGACGTCCACTGAGACCAAGCCCACATACCCTACTTGTTCTTTGATGGTACATGGCACCTTTATCAAGTTGAAGGACTCTGAAAATTATGTTCTATGGTCTCGGTCTTTCAAAATGTTTATCAGTGACCAGTGTAAAAGCTATGTTCTTACAACGGTCCTGCTTGCTGAAATAAACAAGGACTATGAAACCTGGTTTGTTGAAAATAGACATGTTATCACTTGGATGAATGTTGGTGGAAAATGTTATTCGATTATTCCAAAGAACCCTTGGCTCTCTTATATAGAGACAACCCATGGGTAAATTACATAAGATGCAACTAAGAAAATGAAAATAGCATAAACGGTACACCGACTACATAATTATCTCTACTCCCCCTCAAGATGGAGCATAGATATTAATCATGCTCAGCTTGGAAGAACACTTCTGGAATGGTCTTCTGAGCAATGCTTGGTGAAGATGTCGGCAGTCTGCTCCCCTGAACTAACATGTGAAGTAGAAATCATGCCCTTCTGGATCATATCTCTAGTGTAGTGGCAGTCTACCTCAATATGTTTTGTTCTTTCATGAAAGGCAGGATTATTGGCAATGAACAATGCCGCTTGATGATCACACTGTAGCTACATGGGTAGAGGTACATATATATGCAAGTTTTCTAGTACAACTCAAACCCACATCATCTCCATACTTGTGCCATGGTCCTATATTCAGATTCATCACTAGATCTACCCACAACTGTTTGTTTCTTACTTTTCCAAGAAACAAGAGAGCTGCCCACAAAAACTGTAAAGCCCAAAGTAGACTTCCGATCCTTAGGGCATTCTCCATAATTCGTATTCGCACATGCTGAGGTAGATAAATTTGTTTCCTTTTTAAATAGCAATCTTGTGCCTGGATATGACTTTAGATACCTTAGTATCATATATATGGCATCCATATGCACATGTCTTGGTTGTTCCATGAACTGGCTCACCGGACTGACTGCAAAGGCAATATCAGGTCGAGTTATAGTAACGTAAAGAAGCTTACCCACCATTTCTCTATACATTCTCCTGTCAACTTCCTCTGTATCATTTATCATATAATTTCATGCTAGGATCCATAGGAGTACTTGAGGGTCTACACCCAACCATACCCGTCTCGACAAGCATATTTGTAATATATTTCCTTTGGGTCATCACAAGGCACTGTGCATTCTTGGCAAACTCCAACCGCAGAAAGTATCGTAGAGTACCAAGATCCTTCGTAACAAACTGACGACCCAAAAATGCTTTTGCCATCTTTATCCCCTGAGTATCATCTCTTGTAACAAAAATATCAACATACACCATGATGACAACCGTACCTCTAGGAATCTTCTGGACGAACAACAAGTGATCCACATTTGATCTCTTGAATCCTTGTTATTCAATTAGATGAGAAAACTTCTGAAACCACGCCCTTGGGCTTTGTTTAAGGCCATATATTGCCTTATGAAGTCTACACACCATATGATTCTCCCCCTCAGCAGCGAACCTTGGAGGCTGCTGCATGTAGACTTCTTCTTGTAGATCGCATACAAGAATGCATTCTTAACATCAAGTTGAAACAATGGCCAATCACGTACCACATCAACAGACGGAAGAATACGAAGACTGGAATGACGAGCAACTTGAGAGAAGATGTCCATATAATCCACGCCATATTTATGAGTGAAACCTCGCGCCACTAGCCTTGCCTTGTAACAGTCAAGACTACCATCTGCATGATACTTAACGGTGAATACCCATTTGCAACAACGACAGATGCTTTTGAGGGAGCGAGAACCAAGCTCCATGTACCCCATGGCTGTAGGGCAACCATTTCCTCCTCTATAATAGAACGCCAACAGTCAATCTTAAAGGCATCCTGATAATTCCGTGTTATCTCCACGGAAGACAAAGCCACAACAAACCTCTGAAAGTCCCCTGTGAGACGATGAAAAGAAACCTGGGAAGCAAGAGGATATGATGCACAAGTGCGCTTCTGCTTGCGTATAGCAATAGGGACATCCAGATCATCAACCACAATACTCGTCGGTTCACATTCCTCTTGTAATGATGAACCCTGCACATGCACACTATCCGACCCATCATTAGTAATAACATCTGAACATACCTGAGGCGTGTTGGATGATTGACATGCAACATGAGCAGGACCCGACCGATGTGTATAATATTTAGGTAATGATGAGACATGTGGTTTTGGTGGTGGTGGTGGTGGCCGTGGGGATGATGTTGACATGACAACAGGAACGGGGGTGTACGTTGGTGGACTCAAAATAGGAGGAGGAATATAGACCTCGTCATTAGATGTGGATGAGGCCAACCTGTCACGTGCATGTGAGAAGTACATAACAGACTCAAATAATGTAACATTAGCACTGACAAAGTATTTCCTGTTTACAAGATCATAGCAACGGTATCCCTTCTGAGTCCGAGAGTAACCAAAAAAGACACACTTGACAGCCCTAGGTGAGAGCTTGTCAAGTCCAGGAGACAACTGATGAACAAAAGCAACAACACCAAAAACACGAGGAGTAAGTGAGAATAATTCCTTGTCTGGAGAAACAACAGAAAGAGGAATTTTCTCACCAAGTACCGAGGATGGCATACGATTCAGAAGGTAACAAGCTGTAAGGACGACATCTCCCCAAAAATAAATAGGTGCACAACTCTGGATAAGCAGGGTTCGAGTAATATCAAGAAGATGACGATGTTTTCTCTTTGCGACTCCATTTTGTTAAGATGTGTATGCACATGTGGTTTATGAATAATACCACTTGACGAAAAAAATGTGAGAGAGAACGAGTGTAAAATTCCAAAGCATTATCCGTACGAACATATTTCACATGAGAGGAAAAAATATTTTGCACTTCATTTATAAGATTTCTGATAACATCCACTGCTTCAGATTTATTCTTTAATAGAAATACCCATGATAAACGAGAGAAATCATCAACGACTACAAGATGAAACCTGCACCCCTGGTGATCAGGATCACGACTCGGACCCTAAATATCGATACGAAGTAATTCAAAGGGGAAGCTACTACTCCGACACTAACGACTAGGGAAGGTAGCTCTATGGCGCTTTCCCGACTGACAGGCTTCAGACTGAAAGGAAGAACTCGGGGAAATCTGAGGCAAGAGATGACGTATCTTCTGAAGAGGAAGGTGACCAAAGCGTAGATTTCATGTATACAGAGAGACTGATTTGGTTGAATGAGAGGAGACATCAGCATAGGAATTCTGGTCCAGATGATAAAGACCATCCTGCTCAAAACCACAACCAATCACTCTGCCCGTTAGAATGTCCTAAAATATAAGAGACGATGGGTCAAATATAGCGCGACAGCGCAAATCCTTTGTAATCGGACTAATAGAAAGTAAGTTCATCGAAAAATCGGGGGCATGTGAAACATTTTGTAGATGCATGGAAGGCGACAAAGTAATCTCCCCTGTCCAATAATGGGTGAATGAGTCCCATTAGATATTACCACTGACTTCCCTGGTGGAATCTCCCTGTATGACGTAAGTCTATCTCTGTCGCGGCAAAGATGATGTTGCACCAGAGTCCATAATCCAATATGTGACATCGGAACTATGACATGATGGAAAAGCACAAGCACTACCGGAGGTGCTAGCAGTGGCAGAAGTACTAGCAGACGCTGAAGCAGCAATATCCAAAGAGCCTCCTGGAGAGTCTGTAGATACAGGAGGCATAATATCTCGCAATCTCGCAACGAGCTCCTCGAACCTCTGATCCGAAGTAGATGCTGACGGAGATGCAACATGCTCGGCTACTCACGCCGAGGCTAGAAATCCATGCTTTGAATAGCATGTATCCTCAACATGTACTATGCGATGACAAAAGGTGCATGGCTGGTGAAAACGACTGTCTCGACCACGAGGTCCACGACCACGGAATGAAGGACCACCTCTCCCTCTGGAAGCAACCATCGCCGAGGGTGGTGGAGTAGAAGCATTGGACGAGATAGAGATGCGGCTAAGTCTCCGGTAGACTTCCTCCATAGGAGGAATGATAACATCAACAAGAATATGCGATCGAGCAGCATCATATTCAGGATCAAGGGCCGCAAGTAGGCCCCCCACCATGGTACCATTCCTAAATGTCTTCTACTGCTCGAGGGTGGCCGTGAGAGGAATGATACTGTAGAGTTTCTCAAACATCCTACATAGGGATGCATATTAGGAGTGAAGTGGCCGCCCATTCTGCTTCATTGTGAATATGTCATGCTGGAGCTGTAACATCTTGGTTTCATTTCGCACTTGTGAATATGTTGTCGTCAATATTTCCTACATCGCCTTAGCGATGGGCTGATGGAGAACATCATTAGCAATCTCCATCGATAATGTGCCTGAAAGACAGACCTTGGCGTACGAATCATCAACCTCCCAGGAGGCATAAATCCCAATCTTATCTTCCGGCTCTTCTTTGGTAAGAATGTGCTTCTTAACGTTCGACTTCATGAGGCTCATGAACTGCATCGCCCAGAGCTCATAGTTTGTCCCATCCATCTTGACGATTGGCGCAGGACCTTTAAACGCGCCTGTAGAGGGCATATTGACCTTATTTTCTGACATATCGCCGGAGATGAAGAACTAGGGTTTGTAGACCAAAAGACAAGTGTGTACATAAACTTCATAGGATTTGAGTGCATATGTATACTTTACGCACTCAAATCCATATAGATGACGGGGTGGGGGCTGCGGGGGGGGGGGGGGCAGTTGGGGTAGGCCGACGAGGAGGGGGCGACGAGGTGGCAGAGAGGGGGCGACGAGGTAGCGACAGGCAGGAGGAAAGAAGGGGAAAGAAGGGGGCGGCGACGCCGGGAGAGAAGGAGGGGCGACGATGTCGGGAGGGAAGGGGGTGTGGGCGGCAGACGATGAGGGTTTTAGGGTTTTGCTTTGATACCATGTTGGTGGAAAATGTTATTATATTATTCCAAAGAACTCTAGACTCTCTTATATAGTGACAGTCCATGGGTAAATTATATAAGATGCAACCAAGAATATAAAAATAGCATAAACGATACACCGACTACATAATTATCTCTACAGCGATGAACAACGTCGATCGAAACATTGCTGCTAATCTTCTTTACAGAGACACTGTAAAGGCGATGTGGGAAAACCTTGAGCGCACATATTCTCAGAAGAGGATTAAGTCTCGTCTTTCTGACATATACACAAGGATATGGTTTTCTACTCAGGGAGAGTCGAGCCTTATTGAGTACTACAAGCTTCTTACGAGTCTATTTGAGGTGCTTCTTATTTTTCAGTATGCATGTTGTGATAAACATGTCAGAGAACGTGCTGAATGGCATGTTTACAGATTTCTTTCAGGATTGAAACCAAAATATAAGAATGTGAAAGATCAGTTTCTGATGGTTGATACTCTACCCACCATTGAGACCATCTTCGGATGACTACATGAGCTAAAGGATCTAGTTCAACACTCTACCATCCACACATCTGATGGCTCATTTTACCTCCTCAAGATACATAGGGCATCCGAATTATCAAGGAGGACAGAGTCGTGATTCTGGACGCGGCTCGCGAATCTGGACGTGGACGTGACTTTAAACATGACTTTGGACGTGGACGTGGCTATGATTCTTCTACTTCTCGATATCTAACATGCGTACACTGTGGATGCTGGAATCACCCTTCTGATCACTGTTGGACAACATTAAGCATGCAACCTAATGCTAATAATGCCTATGATGAAGCATCTTATGATGCAACTAAAGATACATCTACTTAGCAAACTGGAGGGGTAAAAAACCTATTTACTACTTCTAACTATGCTCGCCTGCAACAACTGCTGTAAGACTTTGCTTCCTCTGCCGATGACAATATTGCCTCTGCTTCTGCAGCTAGCCTAGCTACTACCTCAGGTACAATAGCAAATTCTGTCTTTGCCTCTAAACATGCATGGATTATTGACTCTGGAGCCTCTACCCATCTGACGGGAGAAGGAAGTTTGCTCACATCTTCCCAGCTGTCTTCCTCTATGAAGACCATTCGCGTTGCTAATGGGGATCATTCCCCAATTACTGCTGTCGGTACTATTGATTTTCTTCCGAGATGTGATTGAACGACGTTCATTGTGCCCCTACCTTTCCTCTCAATCTTTTATCTATACAGAAGCTATTAATTGTCGTGTTATTTTTGATGAGTTCTCCTGTTATTTTCTGGACATGCGGACGAGGTAGATTTTTGGTGGGGGCATGAGAGGAATAACCTCTGTTACCTCGACATCCTTTCCGATTCCAATTTTGCTGGCGTTGTCTCGATTTATGAAGATCCTCTTCTGTGGCACCTTCGTCTGGGTCATCCTTCTGCCAAGGCCTTCTTCATGATGTTCCCTGAACTCTCAACGCTCAAACCCTTTGGGTGTGAAGCATGTCAGTTTGGGAATCATCATATAACATCCTTTCCTGCACGGACCGAGTCTCGCCGTCGTGCTCTTTTTTCTCTTGTCCATTGTGATATCTGAGGAACCTGTCCGGTCCGAACTCTGAGTGGTTATAGGTATATTGTTGTCTTTGTGGATGACTACAATCAATCATCTTGAGTCTTGTTAAAAGAACGTTCAAAAATTAATAACATAGTCGAGAATTTCTTTTACTATGTCAAAAATATATTCTCCACTTTTATTCTATTTTTTCATTCTGATAATGACTTGGAATTTATACAAATTGATTTGACATTCTTTTTTCTTCCCAGGACACTATCCATTAAACCTCTTGCACATGTACCTCCCAACAGAATGGGGTGGTCAAAAGAAAACTAAGACATCTCCTTGGTATTGCCTGCTCTTTACTCACACAAATGAAGGTTCCTAAGACCTACTAGGGAGATGCTATACTCACTGACGTCCACCTTATAAACATGGTCTCCTCTGCATCCCTAAATGACTCTACTCCTTTTGACTTACTCTACCCAAATGACTCACCCTTCCCTCTACTCTTGCGGATTTTTGGATGGACATATTTATTCACAATTTTCATACTGCTGACAAATTATTTCCACGTGTGATTAAATGTGTTTCCTGGGTTATTCTCAAACTTAGAAAGGGTACAACTGCTATAATCCTTCTGAGCATCACTATTACATATATGCCAATGTCCCCTTTCTCGAACAAACTAGCTTATTTACTCAGGATGTGTCAGACATACCATTAGATCTTCCTCCTCCAGCTATTGTGTATACAAGAGAACATGTTTTTACTCTTGTTCCTATTCCTCTACCCGTTCCTTTGTTGTAGGTGAATACAACACCCTCAAGTGTTCCCACCAACACCGCCCCGGATGATCCTCAGGAACTTCCTATCGCTCTGTGCAGAACTAAGAGGCAATGTACACTTCATCCTATGTCTCATTTCACATCCATTGATAGCTTATCATGTTATGACAAAAGATATGCAGATGCTCTTGTGACAATTTTGTTCCAAGAGACCATCATAGTGCACTGCAGGATTCTGGATGGAGAAAGGCAATGAATGAAGAAATAGACACTCTTAATTCTAGAGGGACATGGCATCTTGTACAATGTCCCCAGGGAACTAAATATGTTGCCTGCAGATGGGTCTTCACTATGAAGCAGTCTCCAGATGGCTTTACTGACATGTTGAAAGCAAGACTTGTGGCGAAAGGCTTTACACAGACATATGGAGTTGACTAACTTTGAGACCTTTTTTCCTGTTGCAAGGGTGAGATCCATATGGACTATCCTCTCTGTAGCAGTGAACAAGACTATTTTTTAATAGGATGTCAAGAATGCTTTTCTATACAACGATCTCGAGGAGGAAGTTTACATGATGCAACCCTCAGGTTACGAAGTCGATGGGGAGTATGCGTGTCGACTTGGCAAAGCAATCTGTAGTCTGAAGCAAAGTCCGAGGGCATGATTTGATCGACTAAGTACAGAGATCAACACTCAAAGTTTTCAGAGAACTATATCTGATTACTCTTTTTTCGTTAAAAAATGATCAACGGGCACCGTTATACTTGATGTATATGTGGATGATATGGTTGTTACAGTTGACGATGATAAAGGGGTGCTAGAAACCAAGGCTTTTCTGCAAAAGGTCTTTGTCACCAAGGATCTAGGGCAACTTCGGTATTTTCTGAGCATAAAAGTTTTATGTACCAAGAAGGGACTCCATATGTCACAGAGAAAGTATTGCTTAGTTATACTGATTGAGGCATGGTTACTTGGGTGCAAACCCTCGTGCAGAATCGAGGAAACACTCTACCTCCATTGATCTTGTCTTTGAAGACACTACACGATACAAGAGCCTGATTGGAAAACTTTTATATCTTACTATTACTAGACCAGACATATCCTATGTTGTGAGCATAGCTAGCCAATGCATGGAGAAACCTTGTTAAACCATTGGTAGGGCGTTCTTCAGATCCTTCGCTACATGAAGGAATCACCTGGACGTGGCCTCTTCTATGGGGCAAATGGATACACTAATGTCGCTGCATATGTCGATGCTGATTATACAAGCTCACCTGAAAACCGTCTCACGAGCTATGCTATGATGGTAGGAGGAAACCATGTTAGTTGGAAGAGCAAGAAGTAGACGGTAATCTCCCGATCCAGTACATAGGCATAATACATGGCAATGGCCCATGCTACATATGAAATTACTTGGCTACTGACTTTTCTGCAAGAACTCAGTGTTGCTGTCACTATTCATGTTCCTCTATACTGTGATAATAAATCTGCTACTTATATTGCTACAAATCTTGTGTTCCATGAGAGATCCAAACACATTGAGATTGACTGCAATTTTGTTCGTGATGTTGTACAAGGAGGCAAGATTGCTACACCACACATCTCGACAGATCTTCAGGTTGCAGACATATTTACAAAGGCCTTAGCAAAGAAGCACCTTTCCTGGATAGTTTCCAAGTTGGGCATGATCAATGGATATGTTCCAACTCGAGGGGGAGTGTTAGAGATTATAGTAGATTACGTTCTTATATTCTATTGTAACCCCATAAGGGTATTTATGTATTTTATCTTTTTAAGCTCTCTAAGATTTAGTCCTATATAAGGACCCCAATACCTCATGAATAAACATCTTATCGTATTCTCTTATCACTTTTCCTCATGCTGAAAAAGGGAAAGTTGGTAGGATTGCAGACCGTTGGTTTAGACTTCTATGAATGTTGTATCTTAAGAAAATAGAAGATCAGTTTCGCAAAGATTATAAGAACACGAACTACTGAAGTTGGTACATACAAATGTATGGTGATCATTTTAGGAATCATCTCATAGCGGATCTCATTATTTTATTACTTTTATTCATAATGCAACTTGGAAATTGTGGGTTTACTTTATCAATCATAAATCTGATGTATTTGAGACCTTCAAAATGTTGAAGACATTAGTTAAAATGAGACATGTTTAAAGTTAAAAATGTCTCAAGTTGAATAATCGAGGAGAATACTACAATGATGCGTTTGAAGCTTACTGCGCCTAGAACGGGATCAAGAGATTAAAAATAATCCCAAGAAAGCCCATGCAGAATGCTACTGCTGAACACATGAATGTGACTCTTTTGGAGCATGTAAGAAGCATGGAAAGGTATGCAGGTCTACCAAGTGACATTAGGCTGATACAGTGAACACAATTGCATATATAATCAGTCGCGGTTAATTGGTTGCATTAAATGGGGAACTTCTCGAAAAATCATAAATAGCAAAAGAGGTAACACTATCTTATTTACATGTTTTTGGATAAAAAATTATTTATAAGGAAAAAAGAAGAAAGTTTAATCCAAAATCAAGGAAATGCATATTTCTTGGTTATGGTGAATATAACTACGGATATAAATTATGGGATTTGGAGAACACGAAAAATATCAAAAGCATTGATGCTACATTTTAACGAGTCTTCTTTATACAAGGATGAACATAAAGAAGAAATGAAAAGTAAAGAACTATACATTTTGAATTTGATTAAACTCTTGAACGAAACACATCACAACCAAGGGACGAGAATTAGCAACCCACCCCATGGAATGATCCATAGACTTTGGTATTACGAAAATCTACCAGGTTCATCAAGCCCACTATAAGGTAATCACTTTCCTTGAATTACTTATTAGTAATTGATAGTGGTGAACCTGGATACTTCCATGAAGCGCTACATGGTGAGATAAGGAAGCATTGGAGTTAGCCGTAGAGGATGAGATGGACTCCCTTACAAGCAACAAGATGTGGGATTTAGTCCCACTACTAACAGGGAAAGAAGCTGCTAGGAACTAGGAAGGAGGAGCGTGAGTACATCCAATGTACTCTACCAATCCGTTGTTGGTAGTTTGATGTACACAATAGTTTGCACAAGACCAGACATTTCCCACGCAATTGGAGTTATAAGAAGATTCATGACGAATCCTTGCGAAGAGCATTAGGAAGTTGTGAAGTGGATTCTAGAATATTTGAGTGGATTCTAGAATATTTAATGAAAGTGAAGATTGTCGACTATTCTGCGATAGTTCGGGGGGACGTCTCAACACCTCATCCTTTTTCCTTAAAAAATTATTTAGTGGTAGTCTAAGTGTAAATCATTTTGTAAAGAATTCTCTTTCACTCCAATACTAAGAACGATGATGTGAAGTACCACTTCATTTGGACGATGCTGCAAGAAACCTTACTTATATATTCATCAAGTTCGTGATAGCGGAGAAGCAAATAAAATGTCCAACTTCTATTGGTCTTCAGGTATAAAATACAAGGAAAAACTCACACTAGCATTATTGATAATGATCGAAGTATAGAAGCTGCTACATGTACTACAGATCATCCTTTAAGTTGAGAGATTGTTTGGATTTATCATGTGAAGACTGATTGATTGAGAACTAGTAGAAGGGATTGCTAATGTGACTAATCTTCCTCTTGCCTTATGATTGGTTGAAACCTAATAGGATAGAGTTCTAAAATATCCGATTCCCCTCCTGCTTTTTGATTGGTTGATAGCTGATGGGATGGATTGTTGAGATGCATGATCGTCATCGTGCATTCTGATGGGCTGAGAGTTGATGCGCTTGATTGCTGAGATATCTATTCCCCTTCATGAATTCTCGTTGGCTGTGAGCTGATGGGAGGGATTGTTGCGATGGTTGATCCTCCTCCTATATCTTGATTGACTGAGTGCCGATGATGGGGATTACTAAGTACCATTACTCTTTTTTTGTTGTAGCATAAAAGGGACCTTAGGGCCAACAAATATCGTATTACTAATCATTTAGGAAATAATAGAGAGAGTCTGATGTGAGCAACTAGAGTAGACACAATGGCAAATCACTATAAATGCTTGTCTTATGCGATTGAGCATGCATTTCTTCTCAGGTCGTTGTCCTAATTCTGTAGTGCTTGATCATATCCAACACCGACATTGGTGACATACATGGTGGTTAAGCCTAATTCCCTTATCGTTATTCGTTACAAGTATGAGCATATGAGGGCACATGCTGGTGAAAGATCCACTCTTGAGCTGTAACCAATCAAGTGGTTGACTAGTTTGATGGTTCTTTAGAGAATCCTTTTGTTGTTTTGATTATAGAGTAATTGATATCATCTCCCATTTGAGGTAGATCCTTGGATCTTGGCCTTTTTCTTAGAGTTTTGAAGAGTTTTGAAGCTGACATTTCCTACAACGTATTCTTCAAATAGCCTATGCTTATATTACTAGCACATATGCTGAAGTATATGCATGCTGATTGATTTTGGTGCTTCTTGTTACTTGCATGATGAAAAAGAAAAATCAATGTTGATTTATGATGTGCTACGAGATACCTGATCAAAAGTTTGCAGATTGGGAATGATAGCTTGAAGAAGCACACAAAGAACACAATCTTTTTTACGAGTTTCCCTATGATGTAGGGGACCGATCCTTAATCGATTTATAATCTGGCATCTATAATTTCCTTGTAGAGATATTATTTCAGTTATTGTATTCTTTTTCTTATTCTAATTTCCTTCATCAGTCTTATGTAGTTTACCCATAGGTCTCTCCTCTATATAAGAGAGCCCATGGTTCCATGGAATAAACAACTCTTTTATTTCTCCCAACATGGTATCAGAGCGACGGTCCTAGGTCGGAGCTATATTACCCGAAAAAACCCTAACCCCTCCTTCAAGTCTCGGCGGCAGTGTAACCCCCCATCTCTCTCTCGGCAGTGGTGGCACATGCCTCCCCCTCCTTTTCTTGACGGCAGCGCGTATGCCCAGACTCCTATTCTCGACTGCAGCTTGTGCAGGCACAACCTTCAATCATGCGGATAACATCGCGGTTCCATATCCCCTTGTGGATCTTCTCTATCTCTTCCTCATGTAGAGGCTTGAACATGATGATGGATTTGATTGTATGAATCTACACACGCAACCAAATCCCTATATGTCTGTGTAGACAATTATATCTTCAAGTCTATTACCCTAGTCTACTTCAATCGGCGACTTGTCAAGAGAGAAAGGTAGATATCCCCACCACGGGTACCTTCAGAGGTTTATCACCCATAGTTAAGATGGATGGGTCGAATTATGAGTTATAAGCCATGAGTCTAATGAAGTTGTGGAGAAGAGAGACAAATGGGATATATCTATTCTATAGGGTTAGGGTCTCTTATATAGAGAGAAAACCGTAGAGAGTACAAGAGGAAAGATACATAAATACCCTTGAGGGGTTACGGAACCGAAGGGTTATAAATATAATTGTAATATAATAATTCTAACACCCCCCTCAAGTTGGAGCATATCTGTCGATCATGCCCAACTTGGATACTAAGTACATTAGACGCTTCCTTAGAAGAGCCTTTGTGAGGATGTCTGCAAGTTGAAGTTCAGTGGAGATGTGTGGAGTGCTGATTCGTCCTTCTCGTACTGTATCACAAATAAAATGGTAATCAAGTTCTATGTGTTTTGTTCGCTCATGTAAAATTCGATTGGTGGCGATGTACGTAGCAGACTTGTTGTCGCAGTATAAGGGTACAAGAGTGGCGACTGACATGCCAAGTTCTGTTAGGAAAGAAAACAAGCCATGTGATCTCAAATGTGGCATGTGCCATTGCCCTGTATTCTGCTTCCACACTGGATCTGGATACTACTGTCTGCTTCTTACTTCGTCAGGTGACAAGGTTATCCCCAACAAACATGGTGTATCCTGTAGTGGATCGGCGGTCCTCAGGAGAGCTAGCATAGTTAAAATCTATAGGCGGAGATATTGTGTCCATTCACCCCATAGAAAAGTCCACGTCCGGGAGATTCCTTCAAATATTGAAGGATCAAAAGAACATCTTGCCAGTGACTGTAAAGAGGCTTCTCCATATGTTGACTGGCTCTGCTCACAGCATATGATATATCTGGCCTAGTAACAGTGAGATAGAGTAATTTTCCCACTAAGCTTCTGTATCGTGTTGTATCCTCAAAAGATGGATCATTAAATGTTGAATATTTTCTCACTTCTGCAGGGATGCCAGATGGCTTGCATCCAAGAAGTCCTGCCTCAGTCAGAATATCGAGGCAATACTTTCTTTGTGAAAGATGAAGCCCCTCTGTAGTGCGTATTACTTCGATGCAAGAAAATAACGAAGTTGGCCGAGATCTTTCATTATGACAAAGACCTTCTGGAGGAAGGCCTTGGTCTCCTGAATACCATCTACATCATCTCCTCTGATAACCATATCATCAACATAGACAATAAGGATGATCGTGTCAGTAGACCGTCGTCTAACAAAGACAGAGTAGTTAGATGTTGTCATCTGAAAATCAAGTGTGTTTATCTCCGTAGTGAGCCTGTCAAACCACGCCCTTGGGCTCTGCTTCAGGCCATAAATGACCTTGCATAGTCGACATACATGCTCACCCTCGGCTACATACCTTAGCGGTTGCATCATGTAGACCTCCTGCTCAATATCACCTTAAAGAAAGGCATTCTTCACATCAAGTTGATAAATGGACCAAACGTTGTTGGCAATAACAGAGAGAATGGTACGTATCGATCCCATTTTGGCAACAGGCGAGAAGGTCTCAAAATAATCAACTCCAAAGGTTTATGTGAAATCTTTGGCAACAAGTCTGGCTTTCAATCTGTCAATAGAACCATCAGGCAGTTGTTTGCTCATGAAGACCCAGCGACAAGCCACAGGGCAAACTCTTGGGGGGCCCGACACAATATCCCGTGTGCCCCGGGAGGTAAGTGCATCCATCTCCTCATCTATGGCCTACCGCCAGCCATGATCCTGCATTGCACTGAAATGATCTCTTGGAACGATAATAGCATTCAGAGAATATCCAAATCTCTTGTCACAACTAGATAAACCATCTATAGAAGTAAAATGTGACATTGGGTGATACATACATTTCCTTTTTTGCTTGTGTAGAGGTATAGGAAGCTCCTCAGGTACATCCGGGACAACAGCGGTGGGAGCACTCAAAGTGGTCATATCATCCTGCATAAAAGGGACATGCAAAGGTACAGACACCGGTGTAGAAGGTATAGAGGTATGCTGGCGAGTATAGACGATTGGTGGAGGAGGGAGGTCCAGAGGAATGTCACTCACACTCTGTGTGAAATAGCTTGTTTGCTCAAAGAAGGTGACATCAATAGACACATAGTATCGACGTCTAACAGGATCATAACGATAACATTTCTGGGTACGAGAGTACCCAAGAAAGACGCATTTGATGACACGATATGATAATTTGCCAGCTGCATGAAAGTTATGAACAATGGCAATACAACTGAAAATTCGCAGAGGTATGGGAAAAGGAGACTCAGTAGTATAAAGTAAGGAAAATTGAGTTGCCCCTTTGAGAACAGATGAATTAACACGGTTAATGAGATACACTGCAGTAAGGATAACATCTCCCCAATATTGTTTAGGAATACTCATTTGACTAAGAAGAGATCTGTCAACATTTAGCAAGTATCGGAGTTTCCTCTTAGCTATACCATTCTGTTGTGAGGTATATGGACATGATGTTTGGTGAACAGTTCCCTGGGATGCAAAGAAAGAGGTCAAGTCATGTTGGATTAACTCAAGAGCATTGTCGGTACGAATGATCTTAACAATGCTAGAAAAGTAAGTTTTAACATATTGAAAGAGATTTCTGACAATTTGATTAATCTCCGAACGCTCCTTTATTAGGTATACCCAAGAAGATCGACTATAATCATCAACGAAAATTATAAAATAGCGATGACCACCTAATGTGCGGATCGGACAAGGTCCCCAAACATCACAATGAACAAGATGAAAAGCATCAATACTACGAGACTCAGTACGGACAGGAAACGAAGTTCGATGGTGTTTCTTGAACTCACATGCATCACACTAAAAGGGCTTCAGAGCAGAGAGTTCAGGAAACATCATGGAGATGGCCTTGGCAGAGGGATGCCCAAGGCGTAGATGTCATAGGAGCGGATCTTCGGAGATAGATGCAGCACCAACAAAATTGGAGTCTGAGGGTATGTCAAGGTAATATAGACCGTTCTTCTCATGACCCCCACCAAAAATCTACTTCGTCGGAATGTCCTGAAAATAACACAAGACTCATCAAATATCACACGATAATGAAGCTCAATACAAAGCTTGTGAACTGACAGCAAGCTACGAGGAAAATCAGGAGCACAGTGAACCCCCAAAAGTCGAAGCTTGGAAGAGAATTTCATACTCCCGACAGTAGTAATCTGTGATTGAGTCCCATTAGCGATTCGAATTGACTTCACAGAGGTAGATGGTATGGAAAAGGTGAGCAGACTACCTTCTCCTGTAAGATGAGTAGAGGCACCAGAATCAATAATCCAAGCTGGAGTAGGAGTAGCAAAGTTGGCTATTGTACCTGAAGGAGTGGCCAGAGTAGCAGTTGTAGTGTTACTAGTGATGGTAGGCCCTGGAGTCTGAAGGATCTGCATTAGGGGGAGTAATATGCATCATTAAGATGAACTGTCTTGCCACTGGAGGTAGGCGATGCCTCTTCCACATCATAGGCATCCTCATAAGCATTATTGGCGTGATAAGAAGGTACGCCAAACTTCTGCGAGCATCGTTCACTCAGGTGGTTCCACCTACCACAGTGAGTGCATGGGGCAGTAGAGTCTCGCCCACGACTACGGCCAAAGTCACGGTCTCATCCAGATTCCCGTCCACGGCCACGACTTGGATCATGACCGCGTCCTCCTCGCAAGCTGTATCTGCCTCCTCGCCCAGATGAGGCGATGTGTGCAAAGTGCTCTATTGAAGGTAAGATGAGAGGCCGACAGCGGATGTCTCGGGCTCCTCAAGTCGGCCAAAGATGGCCTTCATTGTTGGAAGTGTGTCTAATATAAGAAATTGCTCCTTTGCTGCATGATATCTAGAATGCGGACCATCAAGGAAGCGGTATACCTGCCAGTCAGAACGCTCTTTGTATCTGTTTGGTGCAACATGAGGGCTGGAATATTGCAAGTTCCTTATACAGGCTGGATAGATGACCGTAGTACTCGATGAGGGTGGAATCACCCTGAGATGCCGGTCATATTCTCCTGTAAATGTCTGCAAGGCGTGACTTCGTCTTTTTCTGAGAGTATGTTTGCTCGAGATCGTCCCACATTTTCTTGGCCGTATTTTTGTAAAGAAGATTTGAGGCAATGTGAGCCTCAACACTGTTGGTCATCCAGATGATAACCAGATAGTTGTCAGTTTGCCAGTTGTCGTACTCTTTGTCCTTTTCATCTAAAGGATCTTTAGTCAAAATGTAGAGTTTCCTCTGACCACCAATGAACACTATAAAAGATCGAGACAAGAGCACGTAATTTTCTATGCCCGTAAGTTTGATAGTAGTGCCTTGTGCCATAATATTCGTGGCCAAGGGCTTTGTCTCGGTAGAAGAAGGTGCCATGGTGGTTTTAAAGTAGAAAGAAGATCCTGTGATCAACTAAGGATGCATATAAGAGCTAAAAAATGCTCTAGAACTCATGTTTGCCTTTGAAGAAGGGCCGAAAACCCTCAATGGACAGCAAATCTGGATTCTTGGAAGCGGTCCGTGATAAGTTTTGGATCTCCAAAGAGTCCTACGGTACCCATGGAGGGTAGCTGTGGGCTGACGACCTTCGTAGGAGGTCTTGAAAGCGCAGGGTAGCGATGGCGAGAGGACTGCTGCACTGGAGGTGATTGGAGGGCCTTGCCCGAGGCCCTAATACAAGGAAGAGGGCACGTACAGGCTTTTGCGAGGCTTGAAGGTGACGGTGGGGATTTTTGGTCAAAACCCCGGTCTAGGACCGGTTCTTTGATACCATGTAGAGAAGAGAGACAAATGGGATATCTATTCGATAGGGCTATGGTCTCTTATATAGAGAGAAAACCCTAGAGAATACAAGAGGAAAGATACATAAATACCCCCGAGGGGTTACGGATCCCGAAGGGTTACTATATCATTGTAATGTAATAATTCTAACAGAAGTCAATGGGTAAGAAGCATATTCTTACCGACGAAGAGTCGGCAGGGAAGCCTTGGTTGAATGCCTCATGGGAGGCTGATGATACATATGCTTAAGCATGATTATCTAGTACTTTTATACCAGAGATTGTGAATGATGTTTTGCACCAGCCCTCTGCCAAAGCAATATGGGATTTATTTGCTGCCATGTACTCACATGCGAAGAATGAGATGAAAATTTTGCAGCTTCAACATGATATCTTTTTTTTGAAGTCTGCCATGATTATTTATTCTAAAAATATAAGTAAATACGAGGGGAAAAAAACAAACCAAACACCGACCCCACAGATCCACTACAACACCCAGTCCTCTACCATGCGTTTGGCAAACACCCCCACGTTCTCCTTATAAAATCTTTGATCCGAGAACAGCAAGTCATTCCTTCCTCGCCAAACCGCCCATAGAATAGCCATGGGATAGATCCGCTCCCTCCTCGGTCTAGTCATATTTGCGTGGATCGAACTCCCAGAAGGCCTGAAAGTTGTCATTGTGGCACCACGCTAAGCCAACCTCCTGCCAAATTTGAGAGATCATCGGGCATGAGAAAAAGAGGTGCTCCACAGATTCAGTCGCGTCATTACAAATTAGGCACATGTCAGAAATGCCGCCAAGAACCCTGGCGCACCGATCTCGCGTCATCAACCTCTGCCTTCTGAGCAACCACAGGAAGAACCCGATTCTCTCAGAAAGCCTGAGAGCCTAAATAATGGCACAGTCCCTGTTTAGCAACTCCGAATAAGCCGACGACGGCCTGGAGATGGCCCCATAGGCCCTCATAACCGAGAACGGCCCCTCCCGCCAACACCAGTGATCCCGCCCCCCGCAAGGAGGCTCCACCTCCCTCATGGCGTCAAGCAGGGCCAATAGGTCCTCAAATCTCTGGTCTGAGTGATTAGCGAAGAAAGTTGGGCACCAGATTCCATCATCCCAACACTCCGCAACCGAGCAGTGTTTCTCCTCCGCCAGCTCATACAAACGGGGGAAACGAGAGCAGAGCCCCCCCGACCAATCATCCGCCTAAAAAGAGAAAAAATTCCCCTCCCCCAAGGACCGGCCTAAAAAGGGCAATGTTCTTCAAGAAAATCTTCACGACGCCCTGCCAGAAAGGGGTCGGAGTGGCGAGGTGACCGGGCCATGAAGGCGGCGCCCCCCGCAAATCATAGATCCTACGGACCACCTCGCAAACAAGATCTTCCCCCGGCCCCCAAACCCTGCTAGCCCACTTAAGCAGCAACGCTTCATTCATCTGCTCGAACGATTTCACCCCCATACCCCCATGGTTCTTTCTGTGCGTGATATCGTCCCACCCCACCAGGTGGACCCCTCTGCCCCCACCCACATGGTTCCCCCACAAAAAGGTGCGCATCCGCTTCTCCAGCAGCGCCCGAATCCCCTTAGGCAACTGGCGGTTGGAAAGAAAATATATGGGGATGGAGGAGAGGACGGCCTTCAGCAGGACCAATCTTCCACCCCTCGAAAGGACAACGACCTTCCAACCAGCCAACCTCGCCTCCACCTTCTCCACCACCCTCAGCCAGTTGCGCATCCTTGTTCTGCCCAGGGCCAAGGGCGTTCCCAAGTAATCAATCGACAAGGTAGCGCGGCCCGAACCCAATACCACCACCAGTCTATCCGCCATCTGCTCCGCACGGCCGAAAGGGACGAACACAGACTTGTTGTCGTTCTTAACAAACCAGACAACTCGGCAAAGATCTCTAAAGCCACAGCCATGCCATTAGCCTCCTCCACACCCCCTTCGATGAGGAAAAGGGTGTCGTCAGCGTATTGAATGATCGGAACCAGCACCCCCTCCCTCGAGTAGCCGCAAGAGAAGTCACGGCTGACAACATGAGACGCAATATCGGACAGAACATCGGCCGCAAGGATGAAGAGCATGGGCGCAAGGGGCACCCCTGACGCACCCCCCCTACGAGGTTGGATCAAACCCCCCTCCGGCCGACCATTGACCATGACCGAAAATGAGGCCGTGGTGACACAACGCCTCATCCAAGATATCCATTTGTCCGGGAACCCCTTCCTCCTCAGCACCGACCACAAAAATCTCCAGTCGAGGCTATCGTACGCCTTTGCAAAATCCACCTTCTAAAGGACACCACTCGTACCCCTCCTCCGCCAGTCCGCGATGATTTCAAAAGTGAGAGTGATGCAGTCGGAGATCTGCCGCCCGGGAACGACCCCTTTATGCTCACTATACTACCTTGCACGGGATGTTTGAGAAGCTTCACAGGATCATGCCTCTCACGGCTACCCCAGAGCCACTGAAGATATATCAGAATGCCACGATGGTTGGTGTTTTCCTGACATCTATTGACTCACAATATGAGGCAGCATGCTCTCAGATACTGGCAGATGCTACTATTCCTCCCATGAAGGAAGCTTTTCGCAGACTCATTCGAATCAAAATTCCTTCACCGACTTCCATGTCGAACTCATCAGCAATGGCTTCATCCCATGGCCGAGGAGGTTCTTCTCAGTTTTATGGTCGTGGACCTTGTTGTAGAGGGGTCGTGGATCTCGCCAGTCTTACCCCATCCATCCCTGCACCTACTGCCATCATTTTGGCCACTCAGAGGATACATGCTACTTCAAGCATGGTATTCCTGCATCAGCCCGTGTAGCAAAGCAGACCATCCCTCATGCAACTCCATCCTCATCAGATCAGAGATATGATGAGCTTGTTTCTAGAATGAGAGACATCATGCCCCCAGCTAACTCCTCTTCACCTGCTTCGGATAACAACTCAGATATTTCTGCCAATGCTAGAGCCAGTACCTCAGGTAGCATTCATGCCTTCACTTCTTGTCATGGTTCAGATATTACAGAATGAATCATAGATTCCGGTGCAACACATCACTTGTGTGGAGATAGAGATCAACTCACCGCCTACAAACATGTTCCTCCAGGAAGAACTGTGGTTATAGCTGATGGGACTTATTCCCCGATCATAAGACAAGGGGGAGATTAGCTTGCACCCTTTATGCGCTTACAGAATGTCCTTCATGGTCCTGATTTCTCGATGAAATTATTGTCTATCAGTCAGATTACTAAGGATTTACATTATAAAGAAATATTTGATCCATCATCTCTTGAATTTCAGGACATTCTTACATGTAGGGTGATAGGATGTGGCTGTGAGCAGGGCAGCCTCTATTGAATGGTATGTATCCCACATGCTCGAGTATCCTCTCATTCCGCTGGATCGGTCTCTCCCTTCTTATGGCATCTGTGCTTTGGTCATCTTCCTCTTCAGAAAATGCGTCAAGTTCTTACCCAAATTTCGTCTCGCTCGTCATTCGATTGTGAAACTTGTCAGTTGGGAAGGCATCATCGGTATATTTTCCCTGGTCGTCAGAGTCGGAGCAGTTGCTCCCCGTTTGAGTTGATATTTAGGATTCGAGTCGTGTTCCTGATCATCAGGGACACATGTTTTATTTAGTTGCAGTGGATGATGCCTGTCTTGTATTTGTTGAAAAATAAATCTGAAGTTGGAAATACTATTATAAACTTTATTAAAGAAGTGCATAATATGTTTTCTACATCTGCCAAAATTATGCGAAGTGATAATGTTCTAGAATTATGTATTCATGTGCTCTCTCAATTCCTCCCATATCATGGTATTCTTCATAAAACTTCATGTGTACCTTTCAACAGAATGGTATTGCTAGATAAAGCACCGTCACTTACTTGATGTCACTCATACTCTCTTTATCTAGAGTCTTGCCCCACATTCTTGTTGGGGCGATGCAGTTCTTACATCTTGCTATCTTGTGAACCATATGCCATCATTAGTGTTGGGGGAGAAGATACCTTTTTCACTTGTATTTCCAGACAAGTTGTTCTCTCTTAAACCTCGTGTCTTTGGGTCTGTTGCATTTGTCCTTCGGTTGACTCCAGGGATTGACAAGCTCTCTCTTAGGGCTATCAAATGTGTCCTTGTCGAGTACTCTAAGATTCAAAAGGGTATATATGTTGTGATTCGTTACATAGGAGATACTATGTTAGCGCAAATGTCACTTTTCCAAGTTGGTTATGTATTTTTCACTTGCAGGTGACATCTTTAGATTCAGATGATGAGGTCTGCATGTACCCTCTACCTGTAAGTCGACCACCACCCTCCCCTCCTCCATCACCTCCTCCATCACCCCCATCTACCCCCACCCTACCACTACACTGCAGTCGACGGCCTACTCCTGCTCATGTTCATGGTCCATCATCCAACATGCCTAAGGTTTGAAATGAATACGTTATTTCGAACGATGAGACTGAAGATGTTTCTCAACACATCCTTACAGGAGGTCGAGGCTTAAGTTGCTCGTAGGATTGATGATGATCTCGATGTCCTTATTGCTATTAGGAAGCAGAAGCATACCTGTGCTTCATATCCAATTGCTTCTCATGTCATCTTCGATTGTCTGACGGGTGACTTTAGGAGATTCACTATTGCTTTGTCGGTCATGGACATACCACAGAACTACCAGGAAGCATTGAAGGACTGTCGATGGCTTTTAGTTATGGAGCAGGAAATGTCAGCCCTACAGTCGCAAGGCACCTGGAGTCTGGTCTCTGCCCCCTCTGGGGTGTCTATAGTCAGCTGCAAAGGGGTGTTTATAGTAATGCAGAATGCATATGGGAGCATTGTACAAGGCCTGACTAGTTGCACGGGGTTTTACTCAGACATACAAGTGGATTATCTAGACACTTTTTTTTCTTATTGCTCGTCACTCTACTATCCGGATTCTTTTATCAGTTGTAGTGGTTTGAGATTGTTCTTTGTCTCAGCTTGATGTTAAAAATATATTCCTGTATGGTGATCTTCAGGAGGAAGTCTACATGCAGCAACCACCATGTTTGCTGTTAAGGGGGAGTACCCGCAGGTGTGTAGACTTCATAAGGTAATATATGGCCTTAGGCACAACCCAAGAGCTTGGTTTCAGAAGCTCTCAGACTTGATCGAAAAGCAGGGTTTCAAAAGATCGAATGCAGATCATTCTCTTTTCAAACGGAGAACTTCTAGAGGCACAATTGTTGTTATGGTGTATATTGATGATATACTCATTACAAAAGATGATGCACAAGGGATGAATAAGGTGAAAGAATTTTTGGTTCGTGAATTTATTACCAAGGATCTCGGTACCCTTAGATACTTTTGGGGACTGGAATTTGCCAGAAACCAGTAAGAGCTTGTGGTGACCCAAAGAAAATATGTTACTGATCTACTAAGTGAAACATGCATGCTTGTATGTAGACCTGCTACCACGCCTATGGATCCTAGCATAAAGCTATACGATGATGATACAGATGAGGTATACATGAGAAGATATAGAGAACTAGTGGGTAAACTTCTCTTTGTCACTATTACTTGACCTGACATCTCATTTGCTGTCAGCCGGGTTAGCTAGTTCATGGAGCATCCTCGTCAGGTACATATGGATGCTATACACATGATACTAAGGTATCTTAAATCATCCCCAGGGGCAGGATTGCTATTTAGAAAAGGAGGCACCATCACTATTTCAACGTCCGGAATGTAGATTATGCATGTTTTCCTAAGGACAGGAAGTCCATGATAGGGTTTGTTATATTTGTTGGAGATTCTCTCGTCTCGTGGAAAAGCAAGAGACATACTGTAGTGTCCAGGTCTAGCATTGATTCTGAATATAGGGGTATGACACAAGCAAGTATAGAAATGATGTGGGTTCGAGTAGTACTAGCAGATCTACACATAGATGTTCCTCTCCCTATGTCGTTGAGGTGCGACAATCGGGCTACTCTCTTCATTGCAAATAACCATGCATTTTATTAAATGGCAAAGCATATCAAGGTTGATTAGCATTATACACGAGACATGGTTCAGAAGGACTTCATCTCTACTTCTCATGTCAGCTCTGGAGATCAGACTGCAGATATCTTCACTAAAGCCCTACTTAGAGGACCATTCCAGAAGTGTGCATCCAAGCTGAACATGATTAATATCTATGCTCCATCTTGAAGGGCAATGTAGAGATATATTCAATGATTGTACTCTTTTTCCTATTCTAATTTCCTTTATCAGTCTTATGTAATTTACCCATAAGTCTCTCCTCTATATAAGAGAGTTTAGGATTTCATGGAATAAACAACTCTTTTATACTTATGATATGGGTAGTACATGATTCTCCCTTAGAACGGGTGGAGAAGAAGGGAAAATAGAAGAGTCCTCTTATGGCATGTATGTGATACTTTTTTAGCATGCCATATAATTAGCTGAGAGCTGAAGGAGAGGATATCTTAAAGTGGTTGCTTCTCCTGCCTTGTGATTGGTTGACAACTGATGGGTAGGATTAATAAAGTGATTGATCCTCCTACCTTGTGATTGAGTGCTGATGGAGAGGATTGTTGATATGGTCAGTTGATAGCTTCATTCGATTGTTTGATCTTAGTTTCTCGGATGCTCATTATCTTGATGATTGCTCAACCATATAGTTTTGGACTTTGCCTATTTATCGGTGCCTCAACGAATGCTTGGATACCTCATTAGGTCGTGATTTGTTTTGTTGGTATTGGCTTACCTGAGTTTCACATCTTACTCTTCACTCTTGTTGATGTTCGATATATTGTGTATAGAAGCTTGGATTATACCTCAATATTGCTTAAGCTCAGTTATCTATTGAGGCTAAGCTCCAACGAATCAAACTTCTGAATGATCTCCTTCGCTTCCGTCCTCGCCGCAGCCCTGGCCGCTCTCGATTCCCTCTTGAAAGCCGCAAGACGCACTCTCAATGAAGAAAGCTTTTGGACAAACCTAAGAGCAGCGGAGCCCGAAACCACCATCATTGCCTAGTATGCAGCCACAATATCCCGAAGTTGGCCTCCAAAAGCCAGCATTTCTCATATCTGAAAAGGCCCCGCTGAACCGGGGCATCACCCGAACACCACACGATAGGGTTATGGTCTGAGACCGAGCGAGGCTTGGCCTCCACCGACGCCAAAGGAAAATCTCCCCAGCCTCACCAGAAGCGAGAAAACGATCGAGACGCGAGCACGCCTTCGAGTTTCTCCACGTATAATTGATGCCCGTAGCATCCATCACCTCGAGGCCAAGCAAGTCAATGGTGTCCACAAAAGCAGTAGAACCCTGGTCCTGGCCCCCTACCACCGGGCCTATCCGAAGTAAACAAAGTAACGTTGAAGTCCCCCCCCAACACCCAGGGGGTCGTACCGATGCACCGACTCGCCTCCACAAAGTCCTCCCAAAGCTCACCACATACCCTATCATCACAAGGACCATACACGCAGGAGACAACCAGCTGAAGAGAAGATGACGTGCTGGCCAAAACCACCGTCAGGATGTGCCTCCCAAGTGCCATGGAAGTGAAAGACCACTTCGAAGATCTCCAAGCCACAACCGCCCCCCCCCCCCCCCCCCCCCCCGAGGATCCTGTGCCATCCAATGCCCTGAATTGATCCACTTCATCGGCTCCTAACCCTTTCCAATCGCGCTCCGATAAAGCAAGAAGCTTCGTTTCCTGGAGGAGGATGATGTCGCATCCCCAATCGCCAAACCTCGCACCCACCATTCTTCGTTTATCTGGATCCCCCATGCCTCGCACGTTCCACGACAAGATTTTCATTGGGAACCTTCGTCACACCCCTTAACCTGTGCCACACCAGCTGCCTCTGCCACCTGAAGCTTGAACGGAGGGCAAGGCTGTGACAAAGTCCTAGAAGTCTTTGCTCTGCTCCTTCTTCTGTAACTTTTGGCACTTCTTCTGTCGCTAGTCCCCGCCTCAGAGACACGGTCGGAGAGGCCCCCATCCGTAGATGCCCCCTCCTGACTTGGCAAGGGTAGAGTTGATGTCGAGGTTGCAAGAGGCAACGACCGAGTCCTTTCCTCCGCGAAGATACGGGGAAGAAACGGAACATGAGACACCTGTGCAGCACCGGACCAACCACAAGGAAAGGCCCCTGAGGGATCAAACCGGGAAGACGAACCCGAGACGTTGATGGTCGTAACCGCTGACGTCGAGCCCGGTAGAGCCCTACCTCCAACTGAGTTCGGAAAGCCCCATTTACCCGAGTAAGGGAAGATCGAATGCGGACCCGGTCCCGCAAACGGATCCGCTTCCAAGGACGCCTCAAACGGGTCCCCGCTCACCCTTTCATGAAACAACGTAGAAGGCGGGTCCACGGGGGCAACCCCCACATCACCATGCAAAAGGAATGAACCCGGAGATAGGAACAACACCTGAGGCGAGTTCATGAAACGCCGCTTGCCAAGGTTAAGTCGCGTCCCCTCGATGAAACCAACCGCCCCTGCAACGCCCGAAGCGTCCCTCGACCTTTCATCTGCTACCGGCCTCGGAGCCTCCGAAGGTGGAGGAGGAACGTCGAACACCAGCTCGATTGGGAAGGAGAACCCACCCAACCCACCCACATTCAACTCCGCAAAAGAGCTCTGATCACCAACCTTGTCGAGGAAGCTTTTGGAACACTCGATCAGGATTGTCGTAACTTCCACCGCAGATCCCGATCTTAAACCGTCGTCGACCACCTCTCGGACCACTCCCCACTGGCGCAAGGCCCTCCGCAGGCAACCGAGGCAACCGACTGACCGCGAGAGGAAGGGAACACCCTTCACCCGAGCCATGCAGACCTCCAACTCCTCGTAGGACCCGTCCGCGAAGCGCAGACACCTCCCGCAAACATCGCCGACATCCCCGTTGCTTAATAAGCGCTCCTTCTGAACCTCCGATAAACCGCGAACGCAGCACCTTCGTTACATCCAAACTGATAATGTCCCCCACGAAAAGCGAACCAAAGAACCCATTCAAATGCACGGAGAGGACCTCCAAATCGATAACACCCTTCACCGCGTAACCGATAACTGCATGCAAGCTTGATGAAGATGCCCGACTCTTGCCCTTCAGCGTCGACTTCGCACCTGCAGTCCCTCCTAATGCAACGTAGCCGCTGTCGTGGGAGGCCATAGCACCGCCCCGCGCGTCGTTCTTTACCATGTCCGCGTAAGATGGCTGACGAGTCCGTAAACGCCGCTTTAAAGAGTTGTTTTTATATGTGAGTAAAATAATAATGTGTGTCGTTCGTTGTAGGCGGCGATCGGAAACGGTCAAGAAATAACCACAAATTTTTAATGAATTTTAATCAAGTGGTTTTTTTATGTTTATTTTACTTGGGCAAGTCCTAAGGTCGATCACAAGGAGGCAAAGGAACAACCTAGAGTTGTGATTGTCGAGATTCGTTTACGGTTTTCAAGGTGTTTTTTTTGTATTTTCAATGCAAAGTCTTGGTTAAGGTTGAGTGAATTGAATTGGTTAGGATGGGTTGATTTAGGACTCTGATTAGACTTGTTTTTTGGAGATAATATACTCTATTTGATGATGGATTGTTATCATGGATGGAAAAGTCTTCTTAGAATGACAAAGCTGGTTTACTAAACTTCTTAGAATGACACTTCATGACGATCAGTTTTCCTTTCAGAAAGGCCAAAACTATGATTTGATTCCTTGCCCATTAAGGAAGTATCTGAATAAGAAATTAAGAGATAGATCCTTAATTTTCGAGCATGTAATTTTGAATGGATGGTGTGACTTTTACATTAACTGGTATATTCACGGTGAGAACATTATAGGCAACTCATCCTCAATGAATGTAAATTTACAGACTAAAGGTTGTTCTTAATCAAATTAGCCAATACTCGATGACGATGTCTTCGTTCGTGATGATGAACTCATAGAGGATAGTGACTAATTTTTCACATTTCTGAAAAAATATAGAGGAACCCATCATAGCGAGTAACAAGATGCCAAGATTAATTATTTTGTATGAATTATTCAGGATAAAGGTGAGACATAGATGCATAATTATTTACATGAATGATATTTTACGATGTCCGAAAAATATGAAACTTGGCCAAAATGTAGATTATGATGAAATAGATGCACTGTAATTTTTTTTTGGAATTTTTGAATACAATATGAATTTTTTATGGATTTTTAAATGCAAACAGGATGATTTTCAATATTTAATTATAATAAATATTAAACCTACTTATTTTCTAGATAGAAAATTATCTAAGATCTATCACTAGGTAATGGATCTTAGAAAAATCCTAAACCTCGAAAATGTGGAGTTTAATACCTATTAAAAATTAAACAATGAAATATGCAAAATGATTTTTATAGAGCAAATTATGCATGCAAATGCAAAGATTTTTGGGCACAATGTCAAGCAAAATAATCTCTGCAATATGTCATTTTTCGGGGATTTTTAGAGCAACAGTTAATCAACTAGAAATTTCAGAGCATAAGATGGGCAAAATTCATAATTTTTCACAAAATAATTAATTAATAATTAACCACTGACCACAAAAATATCCACGATATGTCAAAATGTAGAGAATTACATGAGGAACATAGTGCTATTTTTAAATAAATAAAATGATGTAATGTAAAGGTTTAAAATTAAAGGGAAAGACAGGGGTATCTATGCAATAAAAATAAATAAATAAAAATGCAGAAGAGCCTAAATGCAATTACCGATCGATAACTGGCAGGGGTGCTCTTGCAAAATTCCCAGAGGGGCACGTGCGTGGCACGTGCCCTCCCGGGGGCGGGGGCTCATATGCGAAATGGAGAAGGGCCGGGGGGGGGGGGGCTGTGTGCAAATGATCCCGCGGTCACGTGACCCGGGGGCTGGGATGTTGGAGGTCGTTCCCCACGCACGTGCGTGGCACGTGCTGGGGCCTCGGGCTCCGAGCCCGATCGAAGAAGATGACGGAGGTCCCGCGAGCGCAGCGAGGCTGGCGTCTGCTCTGGTGAAGTGGCGACGGTGGTGGTGAAGGTCGGAGGAGGCGTTGTCGATATCGGAGGTAGTCGGAGCGAGGCTGGCGAGCGTAGCGGGCTCGATGGCTGACCGGAGATGGCAGAGACGTTGGCCGATACACGGCCTAGGACCGTCGCAGATGAACGTCAATGGTGGCGGTGTTGACGAAGAACAAAGGTGTTGGCTGATGTCGGCTCGGAGCAGGAGTCGATGAAGACGGAGCTATGAAGATGATGGCCGGACTTGGTGAGGCGAGCGTGGTCGGATGACGTTGTGGTTGACCGACGAGAGGTTGGGGGTGTAGTCGGTGGAGCTTGATGGATCGACCCAGGCGGAGTTGGCGGAGAAGAAGGTTGTGGCTCGATGCAGGAGGCAGAGCTGGGCACCAGCAGCGGAGGAAGGCCGCGCTGCAACGAGCACAGAGTGCTCGGATCTCGTCGGAACGGGAGAGGAGGTCGGGCTGTCACCACCGACCTCTTCTCGTTTTTGAAGCAACCGGCGGATCGATGGCGTCGAGGGCATCGATGCCCTTAAATAGGAGAGCCTGGAGATGGTTGGGAGGATAATGGCGAAGCGAGGGAAGCGGAGGCGAGAGGCGGCAGTGGTTACGAGAGTCAATCGGAGCTGGTTAGCGGCGGCCGGTTGAGAAGGGGAGTTGTTGAGGGTTTTGCGGAGAGATCGTTGGGAGGAAGACGATGAGGGTGGGTGACAAGACGCACGTGCCTTGGAGGCACATGCCACGCACGTGCGTCCGTTTATTTATTTTATTTTTTTAATTAAATTTTTTTATTGATAAATAAAATAAAGAAAAGCCCAAAAATCACTGATACGTGGCGGCCCCTGGGACTGCCACGTGTCAGCACCAGAAAAACGAAAATAAAATCTTTTGTAAAATAAAAAAGAAATAGCAAATGACCTCGGATCGAAAAAGTTCCTTCACGAAAAATGTTCGTCTCGACGAGATCTACAACTTTCATGAAGACATTAAAGCCAAAGTCGGTCAAATGTAAAAAGTGAAATTTTGGGGTATCCCATGTACATAGAATACCTTGATTTTTGGGTTTTCTATTTTTTGTCCTTTTTAAACAAGATAAAAATCCAGAAAAATATAGAGAAATCAAAGATGAATAAAAGACACCTAAATATAATTTTTTTGGATTTTTATTGATTAAGAAAATATATACATAAAATATAGGTCAGAAAACCGCTAAAATATACAATGTACAAAAGAGGCCCAAAACCCAACTTTCATATTCGAGCTCCAATTCACTTGAACTTGGTCTTGTTTTAAAGATAATTGAATGTACATTAGTTCAAAAGTGAGTAGGATCAAATCGGACACTGGATAGGGAAGATATGGGGCTTTTAGTCCGAAAATCCTGAAACTAGGGTTTGGGTTTTTGGTCCACTTAACTGGGTTAGTGAATTTTTTGTATTTTTCATTTATTCTTGTTAGTGACATGCACACAGTGGATGTGGTTTTGTGTCATTCGAAGTTAGCATGAAGGAGTTAAAAATGGGGGAAGTTAGGCTATTTATAGGTCAACTTTGGCTTGGATTTTTGGCTTCTTATTTTGTGCAGAAATTAATGCTAAAATGCAATTCTTATGAATACATGCTTGAATGCTAATTATGCAAAGTAGATGCAGATATGCTGTTGATTTTGAGGGAATTGAGCTTAATAAATGAGATTTAGAGTGATGAATCCGAGATTCATCATCCCCCTATACTTAAACCATGTTCGTCCCTGAGCATCAAAAAGAATGCCATGAAGTGAAATGAGATTGGGTTCCATACCATGACCATGAACTGAAGGTGAAAATGAAACTAAATTCGACCTTTGGATTATTTATGTGTCGGAACTTCTGTGAGACTTAGAATTATAAAATTAACAACCCTCAAGTTCTACACATCATTGTCACAGTTTCGGCTCAGAAGTCATCTTAGATCAATCCTCTTCCCCAAAGTATACCCTATGAATATTGAATAACCGACTCATGTGTGTGAAGGTTCTTAGCTCTTCCCATCCAGAATGCCAGACTACCATGCTCCTCTCCTCTCCAGTAACTCGTCCTCGGGGAGTCAGGTATTTCCTTCTAAGGTCTGTCGCGCCGTGTTCACAATCGAATGAGGGAGAAGTTAGAAGAAGAAGAAAAGAACTGGAAGGTGGCCAGTGTAGTCACCTCTCCTTGTGAAGATGGCCAGTGTAGCCGAGTCTCCACCAAAATCTGCAGGTTTCTTGAAGCTTGGACCTTTTTGGTCAGATATTTATTTGGTTGTGGCTTCTTTGTATTTGGAGTTTTTGGTGGTTCTGCTTGGATCTTGTTGTGCCCCTACGGATATAGAATCTTTTTATTCCGTACATTTTTTAGGGTCTTAGAAAAAATTGTGCCCAGCCGTCCATCCCTTTTCCGAAGCTTTATTTCAACCCGTACTCCGGTCTTTAGACTTCCACGCTACCAGAAAAGAGACTCACACAATCTTCCAACATCCCGTCTGAGTTGAGCTAAGTGCATAGTGCGAGAGTTCAAATTAATTCCGTATTCCAGAGTTGTACTCAGAATGAAGAGACCAGGTTAGACACTAAGAGTCAAATGCTGCACATTGTCATGTGGAACTTAAAAAATTAAGTCAAAAGACCTGAAGCTCTTAAAATCCTATTTCTCGGTGAAGTTCCTCTGAAAATTAGGTGGATTAAGGTCAAGTTCAGACCACTCTCGATTTCTACTCATAACTCGGTTCAGAACCCAATGACTTTACACAGATGCAAATGCATGTGATGTTGGATGAAGTGCAGGTGTGTGCAATGCAGACACAGGATTTTTTTTATTTTTTTTATTTTTGACATTTTATGCAAGGGATTTTTTATGCAGAAAATGGAATAAGAAGCCTCCCTTTTTTTCAAAAATTTTGGGCACGGTTAGTGTTAGTAGAAAAACCTATTTTTTAGTTAGTACCCACCCCGTAAATACATATAGACTTACGCGAAAGTACGAGATATGGATAAAATATATACAAAGTATATATACAGACCCCCCTATACTTAGCGAGTGCTGTGTCCTCAGAGCACAAGAAGCGTAATGAAGACATAGCTCGGGCTAAGCGTAAGAGATTGGATAATTTATTTACAGTCCGAGTATAGAAGAGGAAGAGCGGAAAAAGAGGTGGTCAGGAAATGTAAATGAGGAGAGTATATACAGGTGGGTGTCGGTTCCCCCTATACTTAGGCTTTGGATAGCCTAAGTATGGAAGAAGGGTGGAAATGGAGTGATCGGGAGAAGGAGAAGTGATGAGAGAAATGGTATATACAGATGACATCGATCCCCCCTATACTTACGCCTTGGCCTAAGTAGAGGAAGAAGCTGTACAAGGGGACTGATGTGGTCGGAAGGGAGGGTGGGATTGATCTGATGGATCTTCAATGTCCTTGTTCTGCGTAAATAGATGGCCTCAACTTGAACTGTCTGCTCTCTAAGTGATTCAATATATGGTTTCAGCAACTGCCCATTTACTGAGAAAGGTTGTGCATCCTCTTTGAGTTCAGCAATTTCTACACTTCCATTGGTATGCACATCGATGACAATGTAAGGACCCGTCCATTTTGATTTTAGTTTCCCATGAAAAATCTTTAACCGAGCATTAAACAACCAAACTTTCTAGCCAGGACAAAGGTCTTGTCTCGAATGTGTCTTTCATGCCATCTCTTGTCCTTGTCCTTATAAATCACACTGTTGTCATATGCTCGGTTTCGGATTTCAATTAGCTCATTCAGATTTAGGTCTCGACACAATTTCCCAAGGTGACAACTCCAATTCAACTTTTTGATCGCCCATTCAGATTTGTGGATCAATTCTGCAGGTAGATGGCATGGCTTGCTATAGATCATTCTAAAAGGTAAAGTACCGAGTGGGGTCTTATAGGCTGTCCTATAGGCCCATAGAACTTGGTCCAACAACTTAGACCAATCTTCCTATCTGGACGGACCAACTTCTGAAGAATATCCTTCACCTCTCTATTAGAAACCTCTGCCATGCCATTAGATTGTGGATGATATGGGTTGGCTATTCTATGCTCAAATTTGTACTCCTTAGGCAATGATCTCATCTCCTTGTTTACAAAGTGGCTACCTCCATCAGAAATCAAAATTTTTGGTATCCCGAATCTTGCAATGATATTATCCTTGATGAATTTACAGACGGTTTTGCTATCTGCAGTTCGGGTTGGAATAGCCTCTACCCATCTTGACAAATAATCAACCGCTAACAAGATGTACTCAAATCCATTGCTATTGGGAAAGGGACCCATAAAATCAATCCCTCATGCATCGAAAACATCACAGAAAATCATTGGTTGCATGGTTGCATGAGCATTTCATCTCTATGACTGACAGTCCCTCCCATTCTTTGACAAATTGGGCATGATCGTACAAATTCATTCGCATCCTGAAATAAGGTCCGCCAGTAAAATCCACATTGGAGTACCTTGTGTGCGGTTCTCTTTCTCGAATGGTGTCCTCCAGCCTCGAGAGAATGACAATGTGTGAGGACACTCTGATATTCCTCTTGAGGAATACATCTTCGCCAGACACAATCCAGTCCTTCATAGAAAAGGAAAGGATCGTCCCAATGGTATTTTCTCGAATCTGTCTTTAATCGATCAATCATTCTCTTGGTCCAACCAAAGGGAACTTTCTTGAAGACAAGATAGTTCACTATGTCGGAATACCATGGGGTTGAGTCAATGACGCAAACTGATTCGTCTGGAAAAGTCTCCTTGATTGGTCCAGTATCGGGATTATCGTTTCGCTCTATTCGGGAAAGGTGATCAGCAATAACATTCTTTATTCCAGGTTTATCCTTTATCTCCAAATTAAATTCCCGGATTAGCAAGATCCATCTCAAGAGTCGTGCCTTGGCATCTTTCTTATCCATGAGATATCTGATTGCTGTGTGATCTGTGAAAATAGTCACCTTGGAGCCCAATATGTATGATCTAAATTTTTCAAGGGCCCAAACAACCGCGAGCATCTCCTTTTCAGTCACTGCGTAATTTCTCTGTGCAGGATCCAACACTTTGCTCGCGTAGTGAATCGCATAAGGAATTCCATCTCTTCTTTGTCCAAGTACCGCTCCGACAGCAAAATCCGATACATCAGTCATGATCTCGAAGGGAAGAGACCAGTCGGGTGCTTGTAATATCGGCGATTCACAAATTTTCTTTTTCAGAAGCTCGAAGGCCTGTAGACACCTGTGATTTACAATAAACTCGGTGTCTTTGCCTAAGAGCTCAGTCAGTGGGCGGACGATCTTTGAAAAATCAGGTATGAATCTTCGATAAAATCCAACATGCCCTAAGAAAGATCTCACTGACTTGATGTTGGTTGGTGGCTCAAGTTTCTTGATCACATCCACCTTGGCAGAGTCGACCTCCATTCCCTTTTTGGAGATGACATGCCCCAACACGATACCCTCAGTTACCATAAAGTGACTTTTCTCCCAGGAGAGTACCAAATTAACCTCCCTGCATCTCTGAAGGACTCGGTCCAAGTGTGCTAACATGTATCAAAAGAATCACCATGAACCGAGAAGTCATCCATGAAGACCTCCAGGAAATCACCAACCATTTCGGCAAATACGGCAATCATGCACCGCTGAAATGTGCCTGGGGCATTCCATAGCCCGAATGGCATGCGCTTGAATGCGTAAGTACCGAAGGGACATGTGAAAGTGGTCTTTTCCTGATCCTCAGGAGCGATAGCTACTTGATTATAGCCTGAGTACCCGTCAAGAAAACAGAAGAATGCTTTCCCCTGCAAGTCTCTCCAAGATTTGATCAATAAATGGCAGTGGAAAGTAATTTTTCTTGGTCGCAGCATTCAGGCGCCTGTAATCGACACAGACACGCCACGATGTGGGTACTCGGGTCGCGATCTCTACCCCCTCCTCGTTGGTGACCATCTGGATTCCCGACTTCTTCGGGACGACATGAAGGGGGGCCACCCACTTGGAGTCAGAAATAGGGTATATGAATCCTGCTTTGCACCATTTTTCTATCTCTTTCTTCACTACTACCCGAAGATTGGGGTTTAATCTTCTCTGAAATTCATGTGAAGGCCTTGCATTATCCTCAACATAAATTTGGTGCGAGCAGAGAGCGGGGTCTATTCCAACGAGATCCGACACAGTCCAACCGATGGCTTTTCGATTTCGCTCAAGGACTTCGAGTAATCTAGACTCCTGATCTAGTGTTAAGGATGAGCTAATGATCACAAGAAATTTTTCTTTGGGTCCTTTGAGAAATGCATACTTCAGTGTGGGAGGTAGCGGTTTCAGCTCTGGTAATTCTGAATCATCAATCAAGTCTGGCTGAATTATCTTTGTATCTGGCTCAATGTCGGTTGGCGGTGAGTCACTGTGTGAGATGCTGGCTACCAATTCCGAAGACAGGTGAGTCGGATCGCTAAAGTAGAATGGTAATTCGGCCAGAGCCGCGTCCGACTCATCATCGATATTTCTTGATTGTCCCAGAGATGATGGGATTGACAAATCCGAGAGGATTTCTGTGTCATCAAGAGTGAATTAATCTGGGTGTCTCGATATGTTTGGAAATATCTTGCAAACTGCATTGTGCATCATTTCTTCTTCCGAGGAGGTGCTTTCTGTCTGTATGTCTGGCAGTTGGTCCCATGGCCCAGTGGTTCGGAGTAGATTGCATTCAGATGTTTCTGCCTCTTCAGTGGTGGATTCGGAGTCTGGTCTTTGCCACTTTGTCTGCTTCATCTTCAAGTCTATTTTCCCTCCTGGAGAATGGAATTTCATCATGCCAGAACCGTAATCGAATACAGCCTTAGCGGTTCTTAAGAATGGTCTTCCGAGAATGATTTGCAATTCTTTCCAATGGTTCGGGGTCTCCATATCAAGAACAGTGAAGTCCACTTTGTATTCTGTACCCTCGATAATGATGATGACATTCTTTACTTCTCCCTTAGGTCTTTTAGTGGATATATCAGCAAATTGGAGTAAAGATGATGATTTCTTGAGAGGGCCTAACTCCAATCTATAATATAAGGTTAAGGGTAGAAGATTTATGGAAGAACCATTGTCTACAAGTGTGCGTGTAAACGCAATGCCGCCAATGTGACTCTCCACATAATGGACGCCCAGATCCCTTTTCTTTCTTGGCAGATGCTGATTTTTGACACATTTGGTGGTGGCAACTGTCAAGATGTGAGTCTCCACAATTTGACTTGTTCTCTTTGTTCGAGTCCTGGTGGGAGTGCATTTTGCCTTTAAATATTTCTGAAAGGTATGATTACTGGCCATATACTGGTCAAAGGGTACTTTGACTGTGATGTTTTGCTGACAGAATTTTTCCATTACTGGGTCATCCTGAATATTTTTCTTTTGTTTTCCTTTCTTGAGGGCATGGGGGAAAGGAATGGAAGCATTTGAGACAGGAGATAGAAGGTCAGAATCATAAATACGAGCATCTTTATTAGACTTGGAGTTTTTATTACAATCATCAGATTTTTGATAATAATCAAAATCATGTTACTGAAAAGATGACAAAGGTATTTTTGCAGCAACTAGAGGCTCAAAGTCCTCTGCAGACTCCATAGATGCTTTCCCTTTCTCAGGTGCTGGGATCTTCAAGCGTCTTTCCTCATCCTCCTCGGAAGCATCCTCCGGCCGATCTTCCGAGTCTTCATGAACCGATTCCCGAGTCCGGTCAGGTACGGCCACGGTCCTTCCGCTCCTGAGTGACATAGCATGGATATTGTCAAACAAAAGGATCTCGTGTTCAGATGTGAAAAAATCTGAATAGTATACCTGGCCATTGGGTTGAGATGATTGAGATTTAAGCAATTGGGGTTAGCTTGAACTTGGACGGGAATGGTTGTGGCGGGAACAGTCTGTTCATCCTTCCATCGGGATAGACGATTAACATCCACCCGTAGATCATACAGCTCATTTCGGAAGCTGCGAAGTTCTTCCAGCATTTGTCTCTGGAGATCAACAGGTTCTTCTAGAGGATTGGATGATTGAGCTGATGATCTGGGAGCTTGGTGTTGCTGACGGTATTGCTGAGGTTGGTTCTTGCGATTGTAGGGTTGCTGTTGCTTCGGATGCTGGGAAGGTACAATGTTCTGAGGATTATGTGGAGGCTGAGGAATTGTGGCATTATAGAAAGTGGGTGGACGCTGATAATGCTGGCGGTCCCCCATACTACCCTGTCGGGTAGTGTCCTGTGTGTACCAAATGCCGTTTATTTTGAATGTCATGGGCGGGGCTTCTTTGATTGTCTCGGTCGGTGGGGGTGGCTGCTGAGAAGCTTGGGCATAGGATTGGTCCTGGAACCATGGTTGTTGTTGTTCCGATCCTAGCTGCTCCTGGACATGGTGCACATGGTAGATAGCAGTGTTGTCAAAGGCGCTCAATGCGCTCGCCTAGGCGCTAAGGCGAGGCGAGGCGAGCCCTAGGCGCCTTGCCTTGCTTCAGGCGAGGCGTTTTGCTTCAGGCGCTGCCTAGGCGAGCGCCTGGCCTAAGGCGCCAGGCGCTTCAGGCGAGCGCCTGAAGCAAAACCGTGGCTTTTTGTTGAATTATTTGTGTTTTTCCTTTTTTTAAAATTTTAAAGTTGCATAAATATTAGTTCTAAGTAATATTTGGACATGTTAGTATATATATGTGCATACAAATACATGCATCAATTATACATACACTAGCAATACACACACTAAGCTCTACATAGACAAATACACATACATTTACGCATGCAAATTAATTACAAGTATTATACTTTAAAACATTATACATACATATATACAAACACATATATGTATATATAGACATATACATGTGAACATATGTATATGCATGCATATCCATGCATACACATATGTACAGATGTACATGTATACGCATGTACACGTATTTACATGTACTACACATATATACTTGTAATAGACATTCACTTATAAACATTGCATAAACACAGACATGTTAGTCCTTAATTCTACATATACACATACATTTATACATGTTATTTCTAAATTCTATTTACAAGTTACATTTATATTAGTTTTAAGTACTACACATATATGTATATATCTATATATAAATAAATAAATATACATGTACTTACATATACATTGGATTGATATTAGATGTAATTTATACATGTTAATAATTAATTCTACATGTACATATACATGTAAGTCCTTAATTCTATAATTCTACATATAGACATACATGTTAGTAGTCCTTAATTCTACATATACATGTACACGTTAGTTTGAAGTTCTATTTACACGTTACATTTAAATTAGTTTTAAGTATTGTAATTGCAGACATAATATATACTTATATGCACATATATAAATAAATATACATACACTTACATGTATATTGAATTGATATTAGATTGTAATTTAGGTGTGTGTATGTGTGTAATATTTTTTTGAAAAAATACATGCATATACATATAAATACACACACACATACATATATGTATGTATAGGTATATAAGGTTATATTTACATAAATATATGTAGTATATATAGCGCCTTGATTGTCTCAGGCGAGCGCCTAGTCAAGCGCCTAGCGCCTGAGGCGTTTTGGACTCCTAGCGCCTTAGAGCGCCTTACGCCTTTGACAACACTAGTAGATAGGAACTGTTGGTGCAGTAGGTACCCCCATCTTGGACATCTTAGTAGTGAGTTTCTCCATCTGCTTTGGGAACTGAGAGATTCGGTTGTCGATGTCGCTCATTCTCCTATCCACTATTGTCAGTTTATCAGCTATGAAGTGCATGTTTGGAATCAAGTCCTCTGCTATTTCGGTAACCGTCTGCTTTCTGCCTTTGGCTTGAAGGGTGTTCAGGGAATCAGTGTAGGCTCTACTGGCAAGTTGAGAGCGGCTTGTTTCCGCCATCTGCTCCAGTATTTTCCAGACGGTCTCAGCTCCACGTGATGCATAATTCCCTCCACAGGCAACGCTAACTAACCCTTGAGTCTCATGATTGAGGCCAGAGTAGAGGGACTGGACTAGGTTGTTGTTGTCCAGATCATGGCAGGGACATTTCTGTAGTAGGTCCTTAAACCGATCCCATGCCTCACAGAGTGGTTCATTGGGCATCTGAGAGAAACTGGTGATGCGGGTCCTCATTTAATTGGTTCGGCTTAAGGGATAAAATTTCTTCAAGAATAAGTTTTTGAATCTCTCATAAGTAGTCACAGTCACCCCCAAGTTCTTCACCCAGTAGTCTGCTTTCCCTTTCAGGGCGAAAGGTAGTGCAGTGAGACGAATGTAGTCTTGGCTGACTTGTGGGTGCCTCAGATTAGAACAGATCAGCTCCAGGTCCCGCAAGAATTCATATGGTTCCTCAGTCGTATTACCATGGAATTGAGGTAATTGACTGACAAAATGTGGCTTTATTTCGTAGTAGATCTCTGGTTGTGGTGGCTGTAAATAATTCCACACTCGATACTGTCCAGGGTTGTAGGCGGCTTCCCTTGGCACTTCTTCCCCAGCATTCAACTGCTCAAGCTGTGCCCTTAGTAACTGCTGTTGCTGCTCTGATGTGGCCAATCTTGCTAGGATCATTTGAATAGCATCGTCATTGGTTTCATCTTCAGGGTCTTTTTTGGAAGACATCTTGGGTGGCATCTCTTCTTCTTCACCTTCAGGATATAAAGGATTCGAGTTAATAGATTGGAAGGAATTGATGTAACAGTTATCCTCAATCTTTTTTGGTGAGAAAGAGACAGTGTGGGTTTGTCCTCCTCATAAGAAGAAGAATGAATCGTAGGAATATGGTTCTTGGGAAGGGTTTCCCGGAGGCCAAGCGGGTCCAGAATAAGAGTTTCTCTGGGCTTTTGAGATTGGAGAGTTTGTGGTAGAGAAAGAGGGGTTCGTAGAGTCCGAACAAGGATTACCACAATCTTCCATTCTAGAGGTCAACAAGAGGTTTGCGGTTTATGATGTAGGCACAAATGTGCAGTATTCGCTGATGACTTACTTTCTACGCACAAACCAAACACAATACAAAGATTTCTTTCACCAACTCACTCAATGAAGGCCGTAAGAGTTCGACCGATTATCTTGTCAGTTTTAATTGGTGAGAATTCAAATCTTGCAAGCTGTTTAAACGAGCTGTTAGGTTTTGGAGCTTAGCTCTATCCTAGTGTGCGTTTCTCTCCTCGCTGCAAGATAAAATCAAACAATGTCGGGGTTGCTCTCCCGCAGGAATTCTTGATTTTATGGGTTCTTAAGATCGGCTATATTTAGCAGTCCCAATTTTAATGAGGTGATCACTGAAAAATTAGATTAGCACAAATACACGTCTACCGTACAGTCCCAATTTCCTTTAAAATTATGTGATAAAACAAGAGAGAGGAGTTCGGGAAAAGCCGATGCACACGGAAAACAATGATGTATGCTCAGTTAGAAGACTTACAGTGCCTTCTCGCAATCTCCATGTGGGATGCAGTACAGAATTGAAAAATTTATTCTAAATGCGTGCAAGCCGATAAAAACCGCACCTAAGCAGAAAGTTCTATTAGCGGGAAGAATTGAGTTAAATTTTTGGCTACGTTGAACGATCTAATGTGCGTATCAGTTAAAGTGCAGTGTGGCTTAAGATCTTACGAGCACAATCAATAATAAAAAAAATGCTCAGAGAGCCGTATGTGCAGGTCTATCCTATTCGCCACTCAAGTCGGGCCCCACCCTCACCGGAGAGTGAAACAGGCCACGACACACCACAAATAGAGTTCAAGGTCTTTTTTACATACGCGAGAGTCCAAATGGACACCGCTGTAAATGAGCAAGTAAATAAAATTGCGGAGATTAAAACCTAGACTCTACTCTCTCTCACGACTCGACTCGATCTTAAATTAATTTGCGGCTTTCTCGGATGTCGGTGAAGATGCGTCGGTTTCTTAAAAATCGCTCCACGTGCGCCGGGTACCTCGCAAGAAAAATAAGAGAGAAAATGTAAGAGTGTGACTCAAAAAATAATAAAAAATACGCAAAATAAATGCTGAAAAATAAATGCAGGAAATAAATGAGATTTACAATGAAGAATTCGGGGGTCAGACTACCCGAATGCGGAAAACCGAGCGAAAAATGTCAAAACACAAAACTAAGCCGTTTGCCTCCTCGGCAACGGCGCCATCTGACGAGCCCGTAAACGCCGCTTTAAAGAGTTGTTTTTATATGTGAGTAAAATAATAATGTGTGTCGTTCGTTGTAGGCAGCGATCGGAAACGGTCAAGAAATAACCACAAATTTTTAATAAATTTTAATCAAGTGGATTTTTTATGTTTATTTTACTTGGGCAAGTCCCAGGGTCGATCACAAGGAGACAAAGGAACAACCTAGAGTTGTGATTGTCAAGATTCGTTTACGGTTTTCAAGATGGTTTTTTTTTGTATTTTCAATGCAAATAAGGGATGCGAGATGCAATTTTGGCCTGTTTTAGGGACTAAAGTGTCGGCTATGTTCAAACGATGTCCGAAAAATATGAAACTTGGCCAAAATGTAGATTATGATGAAATAGATGCACTGTAATTTTTTTGGAATTTTTGAATACAATATGAATTTTTTATGGATTTTTAAATGCAAACAGGATGATTTTCAATATTTAATTATAATAAATATTAAATCTACTTATTTTCTACATAGAAAATTATCTAAGATCGATCTATCACTAGGTAATGGATCGTAGAAAAATCCTAAACCTCGAAAATGTGGAGTTTAATACCTATTAAAAATTAAACAATGAAATATGAAAAATGATTTTTACAGAGCAAATTATGCATGCAAATGCAAAGATTTTTGGGCACAATGTCAAGCAAAATAATCTCTACAATATGTGATTTTTCGGGGATTTTTAGAGAAACAGTTAATCAACTAGAAATTTCAGAGCATAAGATGGGCAAAATTTGTAATTTTCCACAAAATAATTAATTAATAATTAACCATTGACCACAAAAATATCCACGATATGTCAAAATGTAGAGAATTACATGAGGAACACAGTGCTATTTTTAAATAAATAAAATGATGTAATGTAAAGGTTCAAATTAAAGGGAAAGACATGGGTATCTATGCAATAAAAATAAATAAATAAAAATGCAGAAGAGCCTAAATGCAATTACCGATAATTGGTAGGGGTGCTCTTGCAAAATTCCCAGAGGGGCACGTGCGTGGCACGTGCCCTCCCGGGGGCGGGGGCTGATATGCGAAATGGAGAAGGGCCGGGGGGGCTGTGTGCAAATGACCCCGCGGTCACGTGCTAGGCACGTGACCCGGGGGCTGGGATGCTGGAGGCCGTTCCCCACGCACGTACGTGGCACGTGCTGGGGCCTCGGACTCCGAGCCCGGTCGAAGAAGATGACGGAGGTCCTGCGAGCGCGACGGGGCTGGCGTCTGCTCTGGTGAAGTGGCGACGGCGGTGGTGAAGGTCGGAGGAGGCGTTGTCGATATCAGAGGTAGTCGGAGCGAGGCTGGCGAGCGTAGCGGGCTCGATGGCTGACCGGAGATGGCGGAGACGTTGGCCGACACACGACCTAGAACCGTCGCAGATGAACGTCAATGGTGGCGGTGTTGACGAAGAACAGAGGCGTTGGTTGATGTCGACTCGGTGCAGGAGTCGATGAAGACGGAGCTATGAAGATGATGGCCGGACTTGGTGAGGCGAGCGCGGTCGGATGACGTCGCGGTTGACCGGCGAGAGGTTGGGGGTGTAGTCGGTGGAGCTTGATGGATCGACCCAGGCGGAGTTGGCAGAGAAGAAGGTCGTGGCTCGACGCAGGAGGCGGAGCTGGGCACTAGCGGCGGAGGAAGGCCGCGCTGCAATGAGCACAGAGTGCTCGGATCTCGTCGGAACGGGAGAGGAGGTCGGGCTGTCACCACCGACCTCTTCTCGTTTTTGAAGCAACCGGCGGATCGATGGCGTCGAGGGCATCGATGCCCTTAAATAGGAGAGCCTGGAGATGGTTGGGAGGATAATGGCGACGCGAGGGAAGCGGAGGCGAGAGGCGGCGGTGGTTACGGGAGTCAATCGGAGGTGGTTAGCGGCGACCGGTTGAGAAGGGGAGTTGTTGAGGGTTTTGCGGAGAGATCGTTGGGAGGAAGACGATGAGGGTGGGCCGTCCGATCGGCCAAGATCGGACGGCCTAGATCAAGACACGTGGCAAGTGGGTGACAAGAGACGGGGCACGTGCAGAGCACGTGCCTTGGAGGCACATGCCACGCACGTGCGTCCGTTTATTTATTTTATTTTTTAATTAATTTTTTTTATTGATAAATAAAATAAAGAAAAGCCCAAAAATCACTGACACGTGGCGGCCCCTGGGACTGCCACGTGTCAGCACCAGAAAAACGAAAATAAAATCTTTTTAAAATAAAAAAGAAATAGCAAATGACCTCGGATCGAAAAAGTTCCTTCACGAAAAATGTTCGTCTCGACGAGATCTACAACTTTCATGGAAACATTAAATCCAAAATCAGTCAAATGTAAAAAGTGAATTTTTGGGGTATCCCATGTACATAGAATACCTTGATTTTTGGGTTTTCTATTTTTTTGTCATTTTTAAACAAGATAAAAATCCGGAAAAATAAAGAGAAATCAAAGATGAATAAAAGACACCTAAATATATTTTTTTTTGGATTTTTATTGATTAAGAAAATATATACATAAAATATAGGTCAGAAAACCGCTAAAATATACAATGTACAAAAGAGGCCCAAAACCCAACTTTCACATACGAGCTCCGATTCACTTGAACTTGGTCTTGTTTTAAAGGTAATTGAATGTACATTAGTTCAAAAGTGAGTAGGATCACATCGAACACTGGATAGGGAAGATATGGGGCTTTTAGTCCGAAAATCCTGAAACTAGGGTTTGGGTTTTTGGTCCACTTAACCGGGTTAGTGATTTTTTTGTATTTTTCATTTATTCTTGTTAGTGACATGCACACAGTGGATGTGGTTTTGTGTTATTCAGAGTTAGCATGAAGGAGTTAAAAATGGGGGAAGTTAAGCTATTTATAGGTCAACTTTGGCTTGGATTTTTGGCTTCTTATTTTGTGCAGAAATTAATGCTAAAATGCAATTCTTATGAATACATGCTTGAATGCTAATTATGTAAAATAAATGCAGATATGCTGTTGATTTTGAGGGAATTGAGCTTAATAAATGAGATTTAGAGTGATGAATCCGAGATTCATCAATGGTCCTCCTTGGTTGGCGATAGAGGAACTTCGAACGCAACGTCCTCCCAGAATAGGTCGTTGATGAACGGAATGCACTACCTCCTTCGATCTTGTATACGCAAAACAGGTGACTTGCCGATGACCCACCCTGTCGCAAGAGTAACATCTCGGAGGGAGGTGGCAGAAGGATGCCATATGGCCCCTCTCACCACACCGGAAGCACCTCCGACCCGGCTTCTTATGAGAGACAGCTACCCACTCGCCACGCTCGTCACTTCTGTGCCCACCGTCGTAGGTGTAACCACCTAAGACCTTCTCATCTGAGCACAGAATCTTCTTTCCCTTGTCACGAACTTCCCTTGTCACACGCGGTCCGTCATTTCCGCCCGCTCCGGTCCCTCCGCCAACATCGGCCGACCCGCCAGCTCCGGTCGCTCCGCACACTTCCCTCGTCGCACTCGCCATCCACCATGGCAAAAGCAGTGGATCTAGGAAGGTAGACGAGTGGATCCTGTAGTGTTGTAGTGTTTTGGTGGTAGTGGGTTTTTATTTTTCTGGTTTTGTTCTCCTTTTGTTTTGTTTAATTAAATAAATTTGGGGCGGACACCACCGAGTGTTTCCCCCTATCTTTTAGACTTCAAAAAGAATCTATTGAGGCTAAGCTATTTTTCATCACTGACTTCTCTATGGCTTATAGTTTGTTGCTTGTGCTTCCTTAGGATTTGTGAGACACATATTTTTGCGAATGTTATTTCCTCCCTCATCATATATAATTGGAATTTTATCACTTGTATCCCTCTTAAATGTTTCAATACTAGTTTTGCCCCTCTTTTTTTGGAATATCAGTTGTGCCGTTGACTTCTTCCACAGTTATTGTGGAAATGATTGAAATGAAAAGTATTATTCACCGTAGCCCTAGAGCTCTCTTATATAAGAGAAAAGCTCTATGGAAAAATTACATAGATAGCCGAAAGAAGGGAAAAATTACAGGATAACAAATAAAGAGATATAAATATCTCAACACTCCTCAAGATGGAGCATAAATATCTATCAAGCTCAGCTTGGAAGAACAATGATGAAACAGTCTCTTTGCAAGAGCTTTGGTGAACATGTCAACAATCCGATCACCTGAAGCAATATGGGAAGTGAATATAAACCCCTTTTAAATCAAATCACGGGTGTAGTGGCTGTCAACCTCAATGTGTTTTGTTCTTTCATGAAATGCATGGTTATTAGCTATAAATAACGCAGCTTGATTATGACATTTTAGGTGCATAGGAAGAGGCACCTCCATAGTTAGGTTAGTCAGAACGGACTTGACCCACTTCATTTCTGTGCTCCCTTTGGCCATTGCCTTATACTTTGATTCAGTTCTAGACCTGAACACAACCGTCTATTTCTTGCTCTTCCATGAAACCAACGAGTTGCCTACAAACACAGTGAAGCCTGAAGTTGAATTCCCATCCTTGGGACACCCAACATAGCCTGCATCCGCGCATCCTGACACTGCCAGGGTTGTGTCTCTCCTAAATAGAAGTCCTGCACCAGGAGAAGACCTGAGATACCTCAAGATCATGTTAACTGCATCCATGTAAGCCTGCCTGGGTTGCTCCATCAATTGGTCAACCCTGTTGACAACAAACGATATGTTAGGCCTGTTAATAGTGACATACAATAGCTTCCCTACCAACTCTATGTACTCTCTTATCCACCTTTGCAGAGTCATCATCATATAGCTGAGCATTGAGATCCATTGGAGTAGTAGCAGTCCTGTCATACCCATCTCATATAGGAGATTAATGACGTATTTCCTTTGCATCATTATCATTCCCTACTGGTTTCTTGTAAATTCTAGTCCAAGAAAATACCTCAGCTTGCCAAGATCCTTGGTCACGAACTGTTGTCCAAGAAAATCCTTGACTGCTTGAATTCCTTCATTATCCCTGCCTGTGACAACAATATCACCCACATAAACCAAAATAGCAACAGTATCTTTCTTGGTTCTCTTAACAAAAAGAGAATGATCTGCAGTAGATTTGGCAAAGCCCTGTAGTTCAATCAACTCTGAGAGCTTTTGAAACCAAGCCCTCGGACACATATGGCCTTATGAAATTTACACACCATATTAGATTGCCCGTCAGCTGTAAACCCTGGTGGTTGCTGCATATAAACTTCTTCTTGCAAGTCACCATATAAGAAAGCATTCTTGACATCTAATTGGAAAAATGGCTAGTCCTTCACCACAACAACGACAATAAGAATGCGGAGTGTTGAGTGATGCGCGACAGGGAAAAAGGTGTCTTGATAGTCCACCCCATACGTTTGGGTGAATCCATGAGCAACCAACTGGGCCTTGTATCTGTCTACGGAACCGTCTGCACGGTGTTTAGTGGTAAACATCCATTTACTGTCAACAACAGAAGCACCTGGGGGAGCGGAGACAATACTCCACGTACCTTGAGACTGTAAGGCGACCATCTCCTCTTCCATAGTAAGATGCCCAGGACCACTTTGTAATGTCTCCTGATAGGACCTCGGTATCTAAACCGCTGATAAGGCAACAACAAACCTCTAAAAGTCGCAGATAGCTGCGCCAAAGAGACATGAGAAGAAAGAGGATGCATCGTACATGCACACCTCTTCCGTCATAGAGCAATAGATACATCCATGTCTATTGTATCCTCAGAAGGAGTATCATCTATAACATCCTACACACTCAACTCACTAGTGCCATTAGAGGAACTCAGATGCTCAGGACATACCTTGGGCATGTTAGATGATGGTGGAGGTACATGAGCACGAGTCCGGCGCTGATAAACCTGTGGAAAGAAAATAGGTCTGGCGAGAGGTGGAGGAGGTGATGGTGGTGGAGGAGGTGGTAGTGTGAGAGAGACATGAGGTAGTGGCATGTAAACCTCTTCTCCACGCTCTGACGGAATGAGCTTGTCACCTGTAGTAGAGAAATACATGATGGATTCAGAGAATGTGACATCTGCACTAACATATAGTGCCTTCGTCGAGCAGGGTCAAAGCAATGATACCCTTTTTGGGTCTTGGAATACCTACCAAACACACACTTGACTGCTCTAGGAGAGAGCTTGTCAAGACTTGAGACATCCGATGAACAAATGCAACGCATCCAAAAACACGAGGTGTGAGAGAGAAAAGATCCTTCTCGGGAAACACATTCGAGAACGAAATCTTCTCCCCCAGAATCGATGAAGGCATACGATTCACCAAATAACATGCAGCGAGAACAACATCCCCCAATACGAGTGGGGAGAACAACTCTGAATCAGAAGAGTCCTGGTGACATCCAAGAGATGGCAATGTTTCCTCTCAGCCACCCCATTCTGTTGGGACGTATATGCATAATATGTCTTATGCAATATACTATAGGATCTAAGAAATTGAGAAAGTTGTGTAATACATAATTCGAGTGCATTATCAGAACGTATATACTTGACATTTGCAAAAAAACATTCCTTATTTCATTAATAATAGACTGAATGATAGGACTAGCACCAGACTTGTTCTTAAGCAGAAAAACCCAAGACAATCTAGAAAGCTCATCAACTCAAAAAGACTATGACTACTTTAACCCTGAGGATTCTGGAATGTGGACCTATGATGCTTCCCAAGCTAGCAGGCCTCGTACTGAAAATTAGAGCAATGAGAGATCTGAGGAAGAACATGACACAACTTTTGCAGAGGAAGATGACCAAAATGGAGATGCCACCTATACGGAGAGACATATTCAGTGCGAAGAGAGGAGACACCAACATACAAAGATTGCATCAGTCTGTATAGGCCTCCTTGCTCATGGCCAGAACCAATCACCTGCCCGTTAGAATGTCCTGAAACACAAGAGCAGAGGGGTCAAATATGACACGACAATGCAAATCCTTGGTGATCTGACTAAGAGATATAAATTCATAGAGAATTCAGGAGCGTAAAGAACATTCTGAAACCACATTTCCGGGGTTAGCTGCACCTCCTCTTGACCAGTAATGGGGGAGTGTGTCCCATCAGCTATCACAATCGATCCGCCTGACTGAGTTGGGCTATAGGTACTAAACTGCTCTTTGTCACCACAAAGATGATGGGAGGCTCCTGAATCCATAATCCACTCCGACAAGTCTGACCTGTAACAGCTAGTCAAATCATATATACACTTGATGTAGACGTAGAAGCGGAGGTTCCTACCTTAGATGATCCTGACGGAGAGCTAGTTGACCTAGGAGAAGGCATAATCTCCCTGAGCCGTGCTACCAACTCATCAAATCTTTGGTCAGATGTAGACAAAGAACTGCTGCTCTGCTGCGTGACAGTAGGTGCATGGCTGACGTGGGGATCGACTGCCCCCCTCCTCTTCTACGACCACCTCGGCCACAGAACTGTGTAGGACCACCCCCCCTACCACGAGATACTACCATAGCTGAAGAAGTTCGAGACACCTGATTGCCACTTGGAGATATGGAGAGCCTGCTCAGTTTGTATATGCCTCCTCCATTGGAGCTATAGTGGTATCAGTAAGAATCTGTGCCCTAGCAGCGTCATACTCAGAGTCAAGTGCCGCTAGAAATACTCTAGTCATCACCGAGTCCAGATATACCTTGAGTTGCTCTGGTGTAGCAGTGAAGGGAATGTAACCATGTAACTTCTCAAACATACCCCGTAAAGAAGTTAAAGGATATGTAGAGGGCGACCATTCTGCTTTGATGTGAGAGTATGTGGCAGCAAGAATGTCCCACATAACCTTGCCTGTAGGCTGACTCAATATATCATTTTCTATCTCCATGGGCATCGTCCCAGAAAGCCATACGCGTGCATACGCGTCATCTGCTTCCCATGAGGCGTTAACCCAGTCTTGTCAACGGGCTCCTCCTGTGTGAGAATATGCTTCTTGCCATTACATTGCATAATACTGATGAACTGCATGGCCCTTAGTTCATAGTTCGTTCCATACATCTTCACAATGGGTGTCGGACCTTTGAAGGCACCCAAGGATGGGACATCTGCTTTGTTGTCTGACATGATGACAACGATCTTCAAGACCGGGGTTGCAAACTGAAATAATTATCTACACAGACATATAGGAAGATGGCTATGGGTGTAGACTCATACCAGAACCTCTTCCATCAATCAGAAAGTTACTTTTAGGTACGTAGGGTGGTTTTTAGACGATCAAAATTACGCCTTAGGAACCAAATCAGACCTATTCAGGGATGCACCAAGATAAGGCAACCCTTCCAAACTCGAGCTTTCGAGGAATCAACTACGGCAACCCTTGCGTACGAGGGCAGCAATGGCGGGTTGTAGCTGCAGCTGGGCACCTGCGGGTACCGTTGCTACGGCCTGTTGTGGCGGCGGTGGCGGGCGACGGCCTGCTGCTACGGGCGGGCAACGGTTGGCTGCCGCGCGGAGGTCTAGGGTTTTGGTGGGGTTTGGAACTCTAGGGCATAGGCTCCGGTCGAGGACCGTCGCTCTGATACCACGTGGAAAGGATTGAAATGATAAGTATTATTCACCATAGCCCTAGAGCTCTCTTATATAGGAGAAAAGCTTATGGTAGTCGAAAGAAAGGGAAAATTACAGGATAACAAATAAAGAGATAAATATCTCAACAGTATCAGGTGTATCCTACCGTTAGCTTGGTTGTCAATGAACCGAACTAAATCATGGCGTAGATAAGAAGAGCGTAAAGGTCAAAACAAACCCACCCTCCCATCCCTTCTCATCCGCCAAGACCTTGCACCCCGAACTCATCCTCCGACAGCGGATTTTTGTTCGAGATGACGATTTGGAGGACATTTCTAGTGGTGCCCGACCTCTGCAAGACCTGCAAGGGAGAGTACTTTGAACCGACTATGGATCAAACTATCGTGGGTGATAAGATGGTATATCAACTGGAAGGCTGAGGTGGTAATCTCTGACGAAAGCGAAGTCAAGGAGCTTAGGTCTGGGTTTTGTATAAGTATAAAGGAAATGAAGAGATTCAGATGGGGTGATCTCATTTTCGATGGTCGGAACAATCGAATAAGAAGAAAAGGAAGAAGATGATGGGGGAATAGCAGAGGATGTTGGAAATAAAGAAGAAGATGAAAGGGGAGAAAACGAAGGACTCAGAGAGTTACCAAGTAACAGATGGGTTGTTCTTCGCATGTAGATGGAAATTGCTGGGAATAGATCTCCGGTCGTCGTTTTGAGTGCGTGGCTAACACACGGAGCTCAGCAATCTCCTGAGAGCGATGCAGCATGGTGGGGTTCATCGAAGAACATGCCCAGATATATGGTTGCGTTGTCGCCGTCCGATGCGCAACTCTGCTGTCATCGGAGTTGCATTCTCTCTCATGAAGTTCGATGATTTCTTCTGCAACAGGAGTTGTGCTTTTATAGATGCGAGAGGAGATCAGAGTTTGATTGTGTGCTGGAGGATTCAAGAGTGATGATCAGATTTGTCACGAGGGGATTTGGGCGAAAACGAAATGGAGTTATTGATGATCTTGATATGCAGTTGAGTCTGACGATGGGAGGATGATTGATGTTTTGATTCGGGCTGATGAGATGGGTTTTGTCAGCTCGTGATTGGTGCAAAAATATAGAATATAGAAGAACAAGAAGAATAACAGAAGGGGGAGGCAGAGAATGTGAGGGGCGGTGGAGGAAGGGGCTGGAGGGGGGGGGGGGGTGGAGGTGGAGGAAAAGGAAGAAAGAAAGAATAAAGTTTTTAGAAAAGATATATATCTTATCTATTCAATATAATCACCCTTGTCTCCCAAAAGTTAACGTTCATTTGGGACGATGAACGACAACTAACCTGAGGGGTACAAGTGATAATTGTGGAAGAAGTCAGGGGTACGACTGATATTCCAAAAAAAGGAAGGGCATAATAGGGGCACAAGAAATAAAATCCTTAGATAATAACAAATATTTTGTTGTAAAATTAGCCTAGTACTTGTACTTTGTAACAAATAATAAATTTATTGACGTATTGTTGCCTATCAAACATATAGCTATATCTATATTTTTACATATACTTACCTTCTTGTGCTAATCATGGTTAAATTAGTCACAGTTACTGTAAGTTTTAAGAAGAGAACACATAAAAGTTATTTAAACTATTAGTAAAATAGCAACGATGATGCTGGTTAAAAATACAAAAAGTAAATATGCAACGAACACTAACATGGTTATATATTGAATATCTAATTATATAGCGATGATAATATATTAATCATCATTATAGGCTCATATTGGTATGCACTAGTTATTTTTTTAGATTCGATTCTTGTCAAATGTGTTTTACAGTAAATGTTATACTAAGAACACCCAAATGCTTCCATGCATGTTTACATTCAGATCACAAAAAAAGTATTTCTGGACAGTTTCCAAATACGAATAGCTTACATACTAAACATTTTAGATTTATCAGCAAGCAGCCGGCGACTTCGATAAGCAAGGGTGCCTACATCATCATCAGGGGCCGTCCCTGCAAGGTTGTTCAGGTCCACACTCCGATAGCAGCAAGCGATGATTCAACCGACTTCCATTTTGTGGGAATCGACATCTTCAAGGGGAGGAAATTTGAGGATATTGTTCCATCATCTCATATCTGTGATGTTCCTTATGTCGTTCTCGCTGAATACCAGCTAATTGATATTTCCGGAGATGGATTCGCAAGGCTTGTTAGTGAATCTGGTAACACCAGGGATGATCTTAGACTCCCTGCCAACAAGTCTGAATGGATCAAGAGGAAGTTAGAGCAAGAGAAGATTAAGGTGATTGTCATGTCTGCCATGGGAGAAGCGCAGATTTGCTCGCTTGCTGTCGTTCCTCGAAAGGTTGCGCCTCATCTATGCTCTGCGTGGTTATAGATGGCCTTCATAAGTAATGTAAGCCTGAAGGTTTGTATCTCTGCGATTGTTCATACTTTTCACTGCTTGTGTATGATATTTTTCTTCCAGGTATATATATGTGTCAAAGTAGACCTTTCATCATGCTTCATGAACTCTTATATATCTTCCCATGTTTAATTTTGATGTTGCGGTTTTCCATCGATTTCATCGTGCTTGAACGCGTTGTGATGTACTTAAATAAGCATATAAAACAGTTATATATATGCACAGACATGTGGATAAAACCTTGCAGCTTGCTATTGCTCAGGGTATTTACATGTGGATAAGATGAAGCTGAAATAAATCTGTTTTTTGTAAACATTCTGTATTCGAAGGAAAATTTGCGGAAACTAATCCATATTACACTACCTTCAGGGCATAGGTTTTGGTTAAGTATTGCTCCTTGCAAATGATTGGCAAATGTTATTTCTGTGTTCAAGTTAGTTGTGGATATGACAGGAACTATAAACAAGCACACCAAATACGTGATTCTGGGTACCTTCTTTTGCGAGGAGGGAGAGATGAAAAAAAAACACGATTTACATGTGAGCCTTCTCCTACGAGAATGGAGGGAACCACGCGAAGAATTGGTTAGCAACCATCTTACCTTAAGTTGGACATACATGCCAATCATGCTCATCTTATCCACATTTATCTCATGTTTCATCTTCGAAAAATCCTTTCTATTAAGGTTGGACAACTAAACTTCTGATGGAGAGAACACAACTCATCGATACTTTTTTTTCTTGGTTAAGATAATTGTTATTGTGATGATACAATTTCATTGGACGATCGTGTTAGCGGTTTAAGATATTGATGAGTCTCTGTTTTAAATTTATTGTTTTTCTTGCAAGGACCGTGTTTTAGGGTTAACATAAATGATGCCATATGATTATTAGTTTATCTCAAGAGTTAGAGTTCTATGTTAATCACATAATTGTTGATTTGACACTTTAGCAAGGATCAACTAAGGACTTACATGAAACCATTATTTGAACCACTTAATCTACCATTCTCGAGCCTTATGAATAATGTATGCACTTTCCTTCACTTTGATGCACTACAACAACAACAACAACCACTTTGATGCACTCATTCTATCAATTTTACATCCTCGTTCAAGTGATCTCTTAGGTGCTCTATCATTCTGAAGCTCAAGTACCCTCACATTGTCAATTCGTTTTATCTTTCACTACTTCTATTCATTTTTGCAGTCAAACTCTAATCTCAGTGAAGTGTTCTTAATCATTAATGAAATCCACCTTAACTAATAAAGGATGTTGTATTCAGAGGGAGGCGATAATGCCTCATGCATCATGGAAGCGTGTGGATCGAATCACATTCGATCAAAACGGGCTCATCATATGAGTCATGATATCAAGAAATAATTTTTTTAAAAAATCTATGGAACCACATGGATTGGGAAATCATTCCCAACCCTTTCCATCAATGATCACATGAATAAAAGGGACGTACCTTGATGCACAATCTTGATCCTCGAGTCTCTAAAGCAAGAGATCTCCTATTTCAAGTTCGATCCGACAGGGATAACACTTGTGGATGGAGAGATGTGCCACGTGCTTTCCTAATCCATAAAGATGATTTGAATGTCCTTGCTCCTGATTTTGTAAAAGGAACTCCTCCTTCTATGCGGTCTTGAGGAATTGAAGATGAAGAATCATTATGCGAGATTGATCAAACCAATCATGTACCATAGATTCAAGGGGACATCAAGGAGTGGATGCCCATCAATAAGGTAGGGGAGGACAACCACCATTGAGGAAGAGAGTGTGGCACAGAGACTTGGGAATTTTGATTCTCTAGAGTGAATGAGGAAGGCTGGATATGCCTATCCTTATATAGTTTTTGGGACCGTTCCCACCAATTAGTCATCTAACAAACTTACAATAAATTAGAATTAAAAGAAAGAAAATAAAAGAGATAATACATGTAAAGGTGGGGTCGGCACCATGGTGGGTCTCACCATGGTCGTCCCTCCTTTTTATGTAATTTTCTTTACTTTTTCTTTTATTAGTTGAAATCTTTCAACAACCATTGTCTCTTTCTTGATTAAATTTGGAAGCTAGTTATCACCAAATAATTTTAAATTGTCTATGATAATTACAAATATACCATCCAAAATTATGAATTATAATCATAGGTCCAAAATTAAATATAAATCCAATTTACATTTATTAATGTATAATGAGAATTCAATTCATATTATAATTAAATCCTTGGATGACATTTACAACAAGTCTTAATTGGATAATGTGGATCTTATCCACACTATCCCTTGCAGATAACACTATCCACATTAATCTTAACTAATATAATCAAATCTAATTTAACTATCTCAAATTCTTATCTGCACATACCCAAAATTATATAAATCTTGTCCACATCATTCTCGGAGTACTATGGAAAACACCATCATGATAGTGTTATATATGATAACTAAATCTAATTTAATCATCCTAATTTTATTATCTTTGCCAAATGCTCATATTCGTCTCTTTAGTAACAGTCCTCAAACTCCGTTAAGGATAGCGTGTCTTCTCGACAAATACTTGGACATAAGGACAAGATGATGTATATGCCATGTATAGTGACTAGGATAATGAGATCCAATCTCATATCCAGATCTAGAGGACCTCTTAAAGTTGTCTGATCATATCATTTAGTCTATTCAATCTTCTCATTGTATCTGAATCCAATGAAGATCAATGTCCAACCTTTAAAGTAGGAGTAGATAAATAGTCTATCGGGTGGATGATGAATACCCATTCATCACTCTTTATTCTTATATTTTAGCTACAAAAACCTTTGCAAATGCATGTATATTCATGTAAATACAAATAATTACCAAAAGCATGCATTGTATAAAGTATAATAATTAGCATGTTTTTGAGAAAAAAATAAAAGAATAAAGAGTAAAAAGAAAAGAGGAAATATTTCGTACAAATATTGAGCGACCCAATCCCAAGGGAGGCTCAGCATGAGCCTGACCGCATAAAATCCAAAGTAGAGGGAGATAGGGACTCATGTGTGTAAATATACCTGTAAATATAATAAAAATATTTTCCTCCAAAAATAGACTAAAATAGGCTTGTACATACTTGTATATATTTATAAATATAAAATCAAGATAAAAATTGAAAAATCAAAAAGAAACAAAAATAGAACACTTGTACATAGTCACCATGTACATAGCCATTTATCTCTATATTTATTTCACTTTATAAATAAATAAAATTAATTTCCATAAAATTTGTAAATACTCTATCTTTTATGGTGTAAATAAATAAAATAAACAACAAAAGCAAAAACAAAACCAAAAAGAACAAAATTAAAAATTAAAAATAATATTGTAAATATACCATGTATATGTATATGTACATATGTATTTATTTACTCCTTGTATATAAATAATAAAAATAAAATAAAAATATCTTTTTATTCCTAATTTTATGATATAAATAAAAAAAATATAAAATGGGGGATAAAAACGTATAAAAATACAAATTTAAAATCAAAAATAAAATTTTTTTAATATTATGTATATACCTATGTATAGTACTATATTGTAAATACCCTATTTTTATTTTGAAAAATTAATTAAAAATCACCAAAAAATAGAAAAAATTAAAACAAAAATATTTCATGTTTTAAGTTTTTAATAAATCAGCCATTTTCTATTTTAAAATGAATTCCCAAATCTTTTCCACGTGGCTGATTCTGATTGGTCCATGGGGGTTTGTTGACCCGGCGGTCAACTCCCTCCACAGACCTTCTTCCTCAGCGGATCCAGCACCGGACCCGATTTCGCCTTATTTCCTCGCTTGATCCGATCACTAAAACCCTAAACCCCGGGTCCGCTCCACTCCCGACACATCCGACACCTCGCTGGAGTGCCCGCCTCGAGATCCGCGCTCCACATTGCCCTACCCGATCACTTCTAGCCGGACCTGCACCCATATAAATCTCGAGCTCCGCCACTTCATTCATCATCTTTGGCTCATTTGTTCACCACTCAGTGACCTCCACCGTCTTGGCGAGAGTGACAGCTTGCTCCAGAAGGTGTCGCAGCGAGGAGGGAGCAAGGAACCACTGATCCGGCGGGTTGCTCCGCCATGCTCCGCCCAGAGCAGGAGCTCGAGCCTCGGACGACGACGATCCTCGAGGCAAGGACCCAGAGCATCCCCAGCTCGCCCATAGTCGACTCGACCACCCAGGTAGACGTAATTTCTTTCCTATTTCTCGAATTTTGATTTAGCCCCAATTCGCACCGCCGTCGATTTTCGCCGATTCCGACCATATCCCCTTCCACTCGATCATTAGAATCCATCATCGCGTTCGCCCTTCCCCGCGCATCTTCTCCGCCCCTCCGTTCAACCCAGCTCGCACAGGAGCTGGGGTTCGAACCCCTTCGCCGTCGCTTCGCCGGGGTTCGCCCACACCACCGCACCGTCCATCTTCACCACCACTGACGGGGTCGAGGCACTTTGCCCTCGACCCGCGAGTCTTCTGGAGTCCTTTTGCAGGTACAACGAGGGCCATCTGAGGTCCTCTGACTCGAGCCAGGAGCCGCTTCTCCGCCGGAGCTGACCGGGCTCTTTAGAGCTCTGTTGCTCCATCGGAGAGTGCCATTTGACGCGGAGGCCCACGACGACTCTTCTCCGATCATCAGAGCCCCGCGAGGAGGCCAGGAGCGCGCTATTGGGCCGGCGAAGTTCGCCGGGCCGACAGTTCTTCCTCCATCCTTCAGAGACGTCCGATCGACCCCGAGCTCCAGTCTTGATCCTGACCGTTCATCCGAGGAGCGTCCAGCGCCTTCCGATCTTGGGAGGGGAGATCGGGACCGTTGATGCCTGAGGTTTAGCCACAGCTCCCCTCCACCGTGCGATCTTCCACGTGGCTATGTCTTGGCCGTCCGATCAGTCCGAGGAGTCCAGCATTGGAGTGCCACTCGTCCTCGACCGTTCGATCCACCACGTGGCATCCATCCAACGGCCTCATTAATAAAGGGTAATTTACCCATTAGACCCTTCTCTTTATTTTATTTCACGTTTAGTCCTGTAAATACATAGCATAGTTATTTATTTTCGGTACATTTGCACTTTGGACCTTGAGCTTTTTTTTCCGCATATATGCCCCTGTTTGTGGTGTAGCACGTGCGTCGACACGTGCCCTTTTTGGGATATTTGCATACGTACCCCTGTTGTTCTGAATGGTTATGAAATGAAGAAATATTTTTAGGAAATTGCATTTCTACCCCTATGCGTGGATTGATTTGTGCATGTGCGCTTATTCTTGGGTATTTTACAAACAGGTCCTCGGACTTTTGGTACCTGTTACCAAATAGTTCCAGAACCTTGTTTTCTTTGCATATAGGTCCTCGTGTGCACCAGACACGCGCCGCGCGCGTGATTTCATGGGAAAAATTGCACCGGACCCCCTGGAGCTTTGAGTATTTGCATTCATGTCCCTGTGTACTGTGCCCTTGTGTTTGATTTGAATAAAATAGCAAACTCACTCCAAATTTCATGAAAAATTGGACACATGGCTCCTGCCATGTTGTAAGATTTTCTAGAATTTTTGGGGACATTTTTGATCTCATTTACTATTTAAAAAATTCAAAAACATGCATTTTCTTTACCGTCTGATCTAAAAATTCACAAAAAATATTAAATACGTCTAAAATTACAAAGAATTAGCTACTGTTGCGTTAGTTGTGTTTGATTTTCTGACCAATTTTGGTCATTTTTCATTCTATAAAACTCATAAAAATTACAAAACACCTAAAAACTTATAAAAATTCTAATAATTAATCTAAAAACCCAAAAATAATAATTAAGGTACCCAAATTTTCCTTGTTTCTTTCTCTTTACAGTAAAATTACCTCCATGCTTATTAGGGATTTTTAGATATTTTATCTAAATCTCTTAAGCTCGGCTGGATAGTACCTTTAGTTTCTTGCATTGTTTTTATTTTTAGAAAATTAAATAAAAATCAGAAAAATCTCAAAAATGAACAAAAACAGTAAAAATTATAAAACACATAAAACATTTTTATTTGAATTTTTCTTGATTTTTGATGCATTAAATAAATTGTTGAATTGCCTTATTTCCTTGTTTTCCTTGTGTTCTCTATTAATTAAAAATCTAAAAAATATAAAAAGACTAAAATCTACCCAAAAATACCCTTTTCTTTCCTTTTATTTTATTCTTGACTACTTCGTAGGCCGTAAGGCCATCACGTGCTCCTTCTGTTCGACCCTGATCGCTATACCAGGTTAAACTAATAGCAAGACCGCTATCGTATTTGATTGATTCTTTTCTCTGTTTGGTGGTCTCTTTTTCTGGATTGACCGAGTCTGATTGCTTGGGTCGCAATGACCTTTGACGACCTTTTACCCGAGTGCTCGGACCAGTCATCAGAATGGCCGCCGTTGCCGGGGAGCACGGCTTAGTAGTCTCCGCGGTTTTCTTTTCGCGTCTTTTTGTATATATTTCTGTATATATATTTGACCTGTTTATACATTTATCTGGTCTGACCACTTTTATTTGTTTTCTTGCGAGGGTCCGAGGACCAGGCAACTTTCTTCGGAAGCCGAGCAACCGCGAGAACCGGAGGCGGCTCTCTTCTTTACAAGAGCTGCAGGAGAGCGCGAGGAGCGAGCAGGAGTGCGAGAGCCGCGGGATAGCCGCGAGATAGTGTAGTTTAGATTAGATTTTATTTCCAGCATTAGTAGAACTGTTGTAATAATACAGGTACTCAGAGACTTGGACTTTCTTCTTCCGGGTCTGTTTCGCCGAGCACCGGTGTGCTCGAAGACCCTTTAGCTAGCTTAGATTTTTCGCGCTTTTTCACGGCTTTTAGATTTTTCGCTGCCTTTTACGGTTTTACGTAGTTTTTATCGAGCCCCTAGCCTTAGGAATTTCTGATTGACTGTGTTGTAATTAGTAGGATCCCCACACTTAATTGCTTGCCTGTTCCTATAGAGCGATAATTGGACCTACTAATAAATCACTAAAAAATAGCTGAGTCGCTTTCCTGAGAGCCTACGCGCCGCGAGCCTGCCCCGTCAAGCGCTACTCCTGAACTCGACCTGTCGAGAAGAGGAGGGGTGGGGTCTAGACCGAACTCTTTGGATCGAGGACGAGTGACCAGCTAGACGGTGCTTTCGAGTAGAAGTTGCGTGCTTAGGACTCGGTTTTCCGCTGCACCATATAGGTAGTTTTATTTTTGTCTTTAAAATTCTGCGCGGATCATATTGCATGTAGAGTGCTGGAGACAGGTACGCATTTCTATCTTTGCATGCATCATTGATTTTCGCGCTCAGCTTTTTCGTCTTCTCTCCCCCTGTTTTTGACTTAATAACCAGGAGAACCGAAAAAATCGTTAGGCGTTTTTGCTTGCATTAAAAATATTTAAAAAAAGAAAAACTATAAAATTGGGACTGCTAAAACTATCGACCCTAAAAGGCACCTGACTTAAAAATTTGTCTTGGGGAGAGCAACCCCCTCATTGCTTGGTTTGCTTGAGCGAGAGAGTGACTCGTACACTAGGTAAAGCCATCCGATACTCATCTCGACTGATTACCGACTCTTCTGTGCGCGACAGTCGGTTGGGAGAGTATCGGGTATCCCAACAATTCACGTAATCGCTCTGATATTTTGATTGTTCACCAAAATAAAAATTGACAAGATAATTTGACCGAACTTTTACGGTCTTCAGCTCGCGTTGCGTTGGTGAACTGGGGGTTTGCTTTTGATCGTAGTTTTTCCAGATCTCATCCACCTTACTCGCCAAATCACGGTGATGGGAAGGAGGTCTCTTAGGCATCCTCTGGCTGCACTGCTTTTTAGCACTCCGGCCCATTCATCTAGGTCGGTTCGTGGGAGCTCAGACCCGCTCTCCGAACCCGAGTACGACTCCGCCTTGTTCCCCCTCGACCACCCTTCTTCTGATACCGAGATGCCAGTGCCAGAGGAGAGACACACAGATGATTTATCGGCACCTGAGTTCGTTGTTTTGATTTTTCAGAGACGATGGCCGGCAGTTCTGATGATCATCCTGGAGGTCCGCGGGGAGATCAGCATTTCGTTTTGGACCACGGTTCGATCAACTCCACCCTGATCGCCTCCCTCGAGTCAGTACAGCAACAGCTGAGGGATCAGGAAGCGTTCATGATCGAGATGAGAGAGACCTAGAGCAGATGAGAGCCGACCGCGAGAACCGCGGAGGAGGAGGAACCCGACGATGCGGCAGCTGCCGCCGCAGCCGCAGCCGCGGCAGCAGCCGCAGCAGGAGGAGCAGGACCACCGAGACCGATGCGGGAGAACCACAATCCTGGATCGACTTTGACGCACCGTTGGGTGGTGCTACTAGCCATCATGGGGGACTTCAAGTTCCCCCCGAACACTTTGCAGCTCCTTCCCCGGTTTCACGGTTTGGCTACTGAGGAGCCTCATCTCCACCTGCAGGAGTCTGAGATGATATGCAGTACTGTCCACGATCGCCAGGTGGACCAGGACACGATTCGGATGATTGCCTTCCCTTTCCCTTGGCAGACAGAGCAGCCACCTGGCTAAAGCATCTGGGGAAGTTTGTATACACTTGGTAGCAGCTCCGCGCCGAGTACTTGCATAAGTACTATCCACTCGGGCGAACGAACGCCGCTAGAGCCCTGATCAGCAACTTCTCCATGCTCCCCAACGAGCAATTCCATGAGGTATGGGAGAGGTTTCGAGAGCTGACCGACAGATGCCCGCACCACGACATTTCCGAGCCGAACCTTGTTCAGAGCTTCTTCAGCGGGCTGACACCAGAGCTTCAGGGCTTGGTGAACGCTTCTTGTTGTGGGTCTTACTTCGTCAAGGATCACGACTAGGTCTGGGCCATCTACGAGGAGATGGCCGAGAACTATATGTTGATGTCCCAGACCAGGTTGTACACTCTGGGCAGACCCCAGCAGCCAGGACCCGTGCAGTACCAGAGGATAGCACGGGTCGACGTCGGTCCTTCCAGTTCGTCCGCAGTAGCAGCAGCACAGGCAGAGTCCACAGCTGCGGACATGGGCATCATTAGCGAGAAGTTGGATCGGATGGAGCTGATTGAGAAGAAGCAGTGCCAGGGCATCACTCAGATGGAGCAGATGGCACAGACTCTGAGCGACATGAAGACCCAGCTCTTGTGTCTCCAGGAGGCACAGATGGCTTCCCAGCCCCGTCTTCAGTCGCGAGGAGATCACGGCAGCAGCAGCAGCTTGTCCCAGCGCTCCAGCTCACACCAACAGCCTAGACAGGTTCACCTTGTACAGGCGGAGCTGTTCCAGCAGCCGTAGCCCACCTACCAGTCACCACCGTCTCCAGACTTGCAGATGGTGGTATACGAGCCGGATCAGCCTCTGGCAGTACTCCCGCCAGCCCAGTACGATGCAGAGCCGTTGATGAATGTCAACGGGATTTGGTATGACCACCCTCAGCCTGGAATCCGACGAGACCATCCCGGATTCAGGTGGGGGAACGGAGGTACCCAGCCCCAGCAACAACCGTCAGGACAGGATGGCCAGTACAGCCATCAGAGAGATCACCAGTCGCAGCAGCAGCCCCCAGTGTACCCACCACCACAGCAGCAGCAGTCATCCTATGGTCCTCGTCCCTATCAGCAGGGATAGTCTTGGAGGCGAGAGCAGCCTCACCAACAGCAGCAGTAGCATCACCTCTACCCCTCTCAGCCACAGCAGCAGATCCAGCAGCCTCACTACCAGAGAGGCTACCCATCGGTTTCCCATGAGAACCCTGTCTTGGATGACATAGCCCGCCTCCTCACGGATCAGCAGGCTACCTTCAGACGGGAGATGGGCGAGTTCCGCCAGGAGATACGGGACATTGTGAGAGGGAAGGCCGCCATCCCTGCCCAGATAGAGCCGAACGCCAACAGCCTGAAGCGAAAATCTGAGCAGGTAGCTTGTACTGAGTATACCACTCCTAGTGATACATTTGGTGATATGACTGGATATCTGTTTGATACTGACTTTGTCACACTTAGGAGCGGTAGGATGCCAGCAGGCGGTGCCTTGTCTGAGCTACATCATGAGGATCTACCTAGAGCGCCCGACGAGGAGGATGACGACGGTGGTACTGATGCCACCAAGGATGCTGATTCCACCGGTGGTACTGAGGCCGCCGTTCACCAGTTCGAGGAGGTGGTACTGAGGCCACCTACGATGCCAAGCCAGAGCGCGGTACTGAGGCCGCGAGTCTTCCAACCGAGCTAGCCACTGGTGGTGCTGAGGCCACCGGAGTTCGTGTAGAGAGATCTATTGTTTTTCCTTCACCAGATGTATCTCGGAACCATGTTGTGAATAAAGGAAAGGGTTTATTTTCTTCTGGTCCCACTATGGTGCATGATGTATGTGTGGATCCGGTCGTCGAACCGCCTAGACCCTTTCCTAGTCCTTCATCTGAGAGGGACCCAGTGATCCCCTTCCCTAGAGCCCTTCAGATGGGGAAGGGGAAGAAAACAGAAAATCCCAAAAAGAGAGAGCAGGAAGAGTTCAGCCAGCAGATGATAGACCGTTTTCACATACAGCTGACTCTTCAGGAGGCTTTGCAGCACATCCCCCTTCTTCAGCGATCGTTGAGAGACAGGACCACAGTCAGGAGGAAGAGGAGGAACCACCACTCTGAGATTCATATGCTGACGAAAGCCACGTGTTTCGCGATCCAGAACCGTCTGCCGGCCAAGAGGCCAGATTCAGGAGCCCCATATGTCAGATGTCATATCAGTGAGCAGAGGTTCGACCGCACTCTATTAGATAGCGGATCGTCGATCAACCACCTTCCGGCAGCCCTTCTCGACCGCTTCGAGTTGGGCACTCTTAGACAGAGCAGGACAGTCCTTCAGTTTGCTGATAGATCTGTCAAGAGGTCGAAGGGGTTGTTACGAGACGTTGTCGTCACTATTCAGGGCCTGCAATTCCCCGTGGACTTCGTAGTGTTGGACATGGAGATCCCTGATTCAGTGACCGATACCCCCATCATTCTCGGTCGCCCGTTCTTGGCCACAGCCAAGGTAGTGACCGACCATGACAGCGGGAAGGTATACTTTCGCGTCGAGGGCGAAAGTGTACAAATAGAGACGGTCGAGGACAGCAGAGCCAGAGAGAGATCATGCTCAAAGACCACTTCAGATACAGAGCAGCTGGCAGATGTAGGGGTAGACATCCACCATGACTGTGACTTTGTGATCACAGACGATGAGGCAGTTTGGGCAGACCCTCTCATTTTCAGACACCGCTGATGCAGAGATGACAGCAGAGGAGAGCTTGGAGAGCACATTCCTGGTTCAGGATACCTTAGAGGCAGCAGAGCAGGATCTCGACCGCGACACGGATTTTCATGATGATGGTGGTACTGATGCCACCTTGTGTGATGCAGATCCCTCGGAGTCAGAGTCTGAGTGGGCAGATTGCGATGATTACATGCCAGACCTGATTTCCACTGAACCTATAGCTGAGGAGGAGGTAGATGCCGAGCAGATCAGAGACAGTTCAGTTGAGCAGCCTTCTTCAGATCCAGTTTGCGAGAGTACACTCTCATTCTCCCGGGAAGATTTGGCAGCATACACACGACTTCTTTCAAAGCCAGATTTGCCAGCACCCAGTTGTCCAGAGCTGAAGCCGCTTCCTTCATCGTTGAAGTATAGATTCCTTGCGGGTGAGCCTGAGATGTACCCAGTCATTATCTCAGCCGATTTGACTGGAGAGCAAGAATCCCGTTTGACGGGGGTTCTTGAAAGGAACCGCAAGGCGATAGGATGGAGCGTAGCAGATCTCCAGGAGATTAGTCCGGCCCTGTTCTCTCACCATATCTATCTCGAGGATGAGGCGAAGCCGTCGCGTGAGTTCCAGCGGCGACTGAACCCAAATCTGAGAGAGGTTGTCATGAAGGAAATTTTGAAATGGTGGAGCGCCGATTTTATCTATCCCATCTCCGACTCCAAGTGGGTCAGCCCTTTGCATGTGGTGCCCAAGAAGACGGGAATCACTACAGTGATTAGCGAGTCTGGAGAGGAGATTGCTACACGAGTACCCACTTCTTGGCGGGTTTGTGTTGACTACAGGAGACTCAACCGGGCCACCAAGAAGGATCATTTCCCCCTGCCCTTTATTGATCAGATCATTGAGAGACTGGCAGAGAAGAGCCATTATTGTTTTCTGGATGGGTACTCGGGCTACAACCAGGTGGCCATCGCTCCTGAGGATCAGAAGAAGACCACCTTTACCTGTCCCTTTGGCACATACGCCTTCCGACGCATGCCATTCGGGCTATGCAATGCCCCGGGCGACTTTTCAGAGATGCATGCTGTCGATCTTTTCGGACATGGTAGGGGAGTGCTTAGAGGTCTTCATGGATGATTTCTCGGTTTACGGGGACAGATTCGACTCCTGTCTTGACTATCTAGACCGGGTACTTCAGCAATGTATTGAGGTCCGCTTGGTTCTTTCTTGGGAGAAGAGTCACTTTATGGTGACTCAAGGGACGGTGCTTGTCCACATCATCTCCAACAGGGGCATGGAGGTTGATCCGGCCAAGGTTGAAGTCATTAGGAAACTCACACCGCCGTCCAATTTGCAGCAGTTACGGTCTTTCATGGGGCACGTCGGTTTCTATCAGCGATTCATTCGTGATTTCAGTATGGTTGCCCGACCGTTGACTGACTTCCTGACGAAAGACACCGAGTTCCTTGTCGATGACAAGTGTCTTTCGTCGTTTGAGACTCTCAAGCATTGTATTGTTGAGGCTCCTGTTCTCCAGCCACCTGATTGGTCTCTCCCATTCGAGATCATGAGGACGCCTCCGATTTTGCCGTAGGGGCTGTGCTGGGACAGAGGAGGGATGGAGTCCCCTTTGCTATTCACTATGCTAGCCGCACCTTGGATTTCGCCCAGCGGAATTATACAGTCACAGAGAAGGAGATGCTAGCAGTAGTGTTCGCCCTAGATAAGTTCAGATCTTACATCATTAGATCTAGAGTGACTTTGTATACTGATCATACCGCCATCCGATACCTCATGGCCAAGAAGGATGCCAAGGCCAGACTGACTAGATGGATCCTTCTACTCCAAGAGTTCGACATTGAGATCAAGGATAAGCCTGGAGTCAAGAATTTGGTGGCGGATCATCTCTCCCGTTTAGAGCAACCTGAGGAGTTTGAGCAGATTGATCCCATTTGTGAGACCTTCCCAGATGAGGCGATCCTTGCTATCTCCTCACTCCCATGGTATGCCGATATTGTGAACTTTCTCGTTGCTGGGAAAGTCCCACAAGATTGGCCCAGACAGAGGCTTGAGACCTTCCTCGCGAAGGCCAAGTCCTACCACTGGGAGGATCCCATCCTTTAACACGAAGGAGGGGATAGCGTCTGGCGTCGGTGCATTCCTCAAGAGGAGCACCATAGCGTCCTCACTTACTGCCACAAGCTTGAGGCAGGAGGACATCATTCTGGGAGGAGAACGGCACAGAAAGTGCTCCAATCCAGCTTGTGGTGGCCTACCCTCTTCAAGGACTCTGATGAGTTCGTGAAGAGGTGTACTGACTGTCAGAGGATGGGCACTTGTGGACAGCGTGATATGATGCCGATGCAGCCCATTCACTTCTGTGAGGTTTTTGACACATGGGGCATCGATTTCATGGGTCCATTCCCTAAGAGTCAGGGATTTGATACATTATGTTGGCCATTGATTATGTTAATCGTTCGGTTGAGGCTATCCCGCGCGAGCCGCTGATGCAAGGACAGTTTGCAGATTTTTGAGGAAACATATCATCACGCGGTTCGGGGTACCTCGAGTATTGATTTCAGATGGGGGTCTCATTTCATCAATGACCAGGTGAAGGCACTTGCTAGTGAGTTCGGCATAGACCATCGAGTAGCCACTCCATACCATCCACAGACGAATGGTCTAGCCGAGGTGTCGAACAGGGAGATCAAGACTATATTGCAGAAAGTCGTCCGCCCTGACCGAAAGGATTGGTCATAGCTTTTGGACTCGGTCTTGTGGGCATATAGAACGTCTTTCAAGACACCATTAGGCACATCTCCCTTTCGCCTCGTATATGGCAAGCCATGCCATCTACCTGTTGAGTTGAGGCACAAGTCACTTTGGGCAGTCACAGATATTCTTTTAGATCCAGATAGTGTAGGAGACCAGAGGAGGGCAGAGTTAGCAGCCCTGGAGGAGCTTCGTGATATCGCCTTCTCAAACAGCCTACAGTATAAGGAGAGAGTGAAAGAGTGGCATGATTCTCACATCAGCCACAAGCATTTTGAGCATGGACAGAGAGTATGGTTGTTTGATGCTAGGCTTCGTCTATTTCCAGGGAAGCTACAGAGCAAGTGGAAGGGACCTTATCTGGTGAGAAAGGTACACGACAACGGTATCATTGATATATCTGAGTTGTCTTCTGAGAGTACCTTTCGAGTGAACGGCCAGCGGCTCAAGCCATTTCTAGATCATGAGCCGCGGGTCGTTGATGTTGCCCCTATTCATTTTGCGTGAGATGTGGTCTAGATCACATCTATTGCATCTCACGCCTGATTATCACTGTTCTTCCGATCTGTATATATCCAGTTGTCCATATCACTCTATTCTTTAGTCCCACATCCCTTTTCTCATCTTATGATTTTGTTATACTTAGGGTGTACTTTACCCTAAGTATAGGGGGGAATGTGGGACCTTTGGGTATTCTTTTTATTCTTTCTACCCCTGTTTTGCTGCCTATACTTAGGGATATTTTATCCTAAGTATGGGGGGGGGCAGACTCTGTACATCCTTCACTCGGATTTCCCTTCATGTACAGCTTGCTATACTTAGGATTATTTGATCCTAAGTATAGGGGGAAACCACCGAGTTCTCCTCATTCCATTCATTCATCTCTGTATATAGACTTCCTTTTCACTTCCCTATACTAAGCACGAGTTATGCCTTCTTCATCGCTCTTGATCACTCTGAGGACATCGTTCGAGCTAAGTATAGGGGGGTGTATATATTTCATATATACTTTAGCCATAACTCGTACTTTGTGTGAGTGTGTTAATAAATAAAATGGCTAAAAACCCTAAAAATCACAAAAATTCAAAAAATTTCCTGTAAATAATCATTCTTTTATTGCACGTACATGGCTAGTGTACAAATTATTTTTGTAAAAATGTTTTCAAAAATCTTTTGTGTAAAGCTTGTGTGAATATTTTCTTATCAAAATTATGTATATAGTACAAAATTTTTCCAAAATGTTTTGAAAATCAAAAATTTGCAAAAATCTTGTAAATGTGTGAATATTTTTGCAAAACTTGCACTTCATGCATTCATCCATTCATGATTTCAAAACATTTTTAAAAAATTTTGCACGATTGTAAATATGTGAAAATAGCATCTTTGTATATATGTATATAGTTTTCCTGGATGATAGTTGACATTTAAACTAAGCCTGGAATTAAATTGGGAAATGGAGCTTGATTAAGATCTTAATCCACCTAATTCTAAGAGGAAACTTATAGGGCTTAGGGTTAAGGCTTTTCAGGTCCATAAGGACTTAATTCTTTGAGTCCACTAGGCTATGAGCATATGTCATCTTGATGAGCCTAAGTAGAGCACTTAACAACACACGCATGACTCTTAGAGACAATGGCTTGACTTGCACCAGCACTTTACACATAGCTCTCCACGGATGAGGTGGCGAGGAGGCAGTTTCCTTTAGCTTGGGGTAGCATATGAGGGTAGTACTTCTAGGCGGAACCTCTCTTCTTCTTCTAGTGAAGGAAGTACGTCTCAACTTGGTCTGGTGGTGATGAAGTCTAAAGACAGAAGCCGTGGGTTGCAATAAAGCTTCAAAAGAGGGATAGTCTACTGGCTCAAGAGGAAAATTTCTTGTATATATGCTGCACCATGTAGATATGTTGTACAGATGCACTTGAAAAAAATGCAAAAAGAACTCCAAAAAAGTGGTGGGTCTGATAGAAAATGATAATCCCACCGGAGTATGTATATAGTGCAAATAAAGCAAAAGCTTATGGTATCCATGTTACATCTCATGAAGCTTGCAGCAGGAGACTTGGCTACACTGGCTGAGCTCGCAAAAGTCTATACTTCTTATTCCCCCTCTTCTTGAGCCGGTTGCACATGAACTTAGAAGGGAATACCCCGCTTCTCGAGGAAAGAGTTGCTAGACCGAGGCATTAGAGTTACCAGGTTGGGGGAGGTTGTTTCTTTGTTACTTCTGAGGTGGGGAGCTACATATCACTTACACTGCATGGAAAGATTCATGGTCATTAGAGTTTGTGTATGTAGACTTGTTCTGATCTGGTTTATTGAGGAGTCTTGTCCATAGATTGGTGGAACTTAGAGGCCGTTGAGTTTTAAGCTTAAGTCCAAATAAGGTTCCGACACATTAATAATCCAAAGATCTGATCGAGCTCCATAATTCAATTTAATGAAGGAAAGTTTAATATTCAACCTTGATCCATGTACATTCTCCTCTTTTTCTTTTTCTTTCTTTCTTTTTCACTTCTTTTTCAATTAAGTGTTTGCTAAGGGACTATCAAAAGTTAAGTATAGGGGGTGATGAATACCCATTCATCACTCTTTATTCTTATATTTTAGCTACAAAAACCTTTGCAAATGCATGTATATTCATGTAAATACAAATAATTACCAAAAGCATGCATTGTATAAAGTTTAATAATTAGCATGTTTTTGTGAAAAAATAAAAGAATAAAGAGTAAAAAGAAAAAGAGGAAATATTCCGTACAAATATTGAGCGACCCAATCCCAAGGGAGGGCTCAGCATGGGCCTGACCGCATAAAATCCAAAGTAGAGGGAGATAGGGACTCATGTGTGTAAATATACCTGTAAATATAATAAAAATATTTTCTTCCAAAAATAGACTAAAATAGGCTTGTACATACTTGTATATATTTATAAATATAAAATCAAGATAAAAATTGAAAAATTAAAAAGAAACAAAAATAGAACACTTGTACATAGTCACCATGTACATAGCCCATTTATCTCTATATTTATTTCACTTTATAAATAAATAAAATTAATTTCCATAAAATTTGTAAATACTCTATCTTTTATGGTGTAAATAAATAAAATAAACAACAAAAGCAAAAACAAAACAAAAAGAACAAAATTAAAAATTAAAAATAATATTGTAAATATACCATGTATATGTATATGTAGATATGTATTTATTTACTCCTTGTATATAAATAATAAAAATAAAATAAAAATATCTTTTTATTCCTAATTTTATGATATAAATAAATAAAATATAAAATGGGGATAAAAATGTATAAAAATAACAAATTAAAAATAAAAAAATTTAATATTATGTATATACCTATGTATAGTACTATATTGTAAATACCCTATTTTTATTTTGAAAAATTAATTAAAAATCACCAAAAAATAGAAAAAATTAAAACAAAAATATTTCATGTTTTAAGTTTTTAATAAATCGGCTATTTTCTATTTTAAAATGAATTCCCAAATCTTTTCCACGTGGCTGATTCTGATTGGTCCACGGGGGTTTGTTGACCCCAGTCAACTCCCTCCGCGGACCTTCTTCCCCAGCGGATCCAGCGCCGGACCCGATTTGCCTTATTTTCCTCGCTTGATCCGATCACTAAAACCCTAAACCCCGGGTCCGCTCCACTCCCGACACATCCGACACCCTCGCCGGAGTGCCCGCCTCGGGATCCGCGCTCCACATTGCCCTACCCGATCACTTCTAGCCGGACCTGCACCCATATAAATCTTGAGCTCCGCCACTTCATTCATCATCTTTGGCTCATTTGTTCACCACCCAGTGACCTCCACCGTCTTGGCGAGAGTGACAGCTTGCTCCAGAAGGTGTCGCAGCGAGGAGGGAGCAAGGAACCACTGATCCAGCGGGTTTGCTCCGCCGTGCTCCGCCCAGAGAAGGAGCTCGAGCCTCGGACGATGACGGTCCTCGAGGCAAGGACCCAGAGCATCCCCAGCTCGCCCATAGTCGACTCGACCACCCAGGTAGACGTAATTTCTTTCCTATTTCTTGGATTTTGATTTAGCCCCAATTCGCACCGCCGTCGATTTTCATCGATTCCGACCATATATCCCTTCCACTCGATCATCGGAATCCATCATCGCGTTCGCCCTTCCCCCGCGCATCTTCTCCGCCCCTCCGTTCAACCCAGCTCACACAGGAGCTGGGGTTCGAACCCCTTCGCCGTCGCTTCGCCAGGGTTCGCCCACACCACCGCACCGTCCATCTTCACCACCACTGACAGGGTCGAGGCACGTTGCCCTCGACCCGCGAGTCTTCTGGAGTCCTTTTGCAGGTACAATGAGGGCCATCTGAGGTCCTCTGACTCGAGCCAGGAGTCGCTTCTCTGCCGGAGCTGACCGGGCTCTTTAGAGCTCTGTTGCTCCATCGGAGAGTGCCATTTGACGCGGAGGCCCACGACGACTCTTCTCCGATCATCAGAGCCCCGCGAGGAGGCCAGGAGCGCGCGTATTGGGCCAGCGAAGTTCGCCGGCCGACAGTTCTTCCTCCATCCTTCAGAGACGTCCGATCGACCCCGAGCTCCAGTCTTGATCCTGACCGTTCATCCGAGGAGCGTCCAGCGCCTTCCGATCTTGGGAGGGGCAGTCGGTACCGTTGATGCCTGAGGTTTAGCCACAGCTCCCCTCCACCGTGCGATCTTCCACGTGGCTACGCCTTGGCCGTCCGATCAGCCTGAGGAGTCTAACGTTGGAGTGCCACTCGTCCTCGACCGTTCGATCCACCACGTGGCATCCATCCGACGACCTCATTAATAAAGGGTAATTTACCCTTAGGCCCTTCTCTTTATTTTATTTCGCGTTTAGTCCTGTAAATACATAGCGTAGTTATTTTATTTTCGGTACATTTGCACTTTGGACCCTGAGCTTTATTTTATTCGTATATATGCCCATGTTTGTGGTGTAGCACGTGCGTCGACACGTGCCCTTTTTGGGATATTTGCATACGTAGCCCTATTGTTCTGAATGGTTATGAAACGAAGAAATATTTTTAGGAAATTGCATTTCTACCCCTGTGCGTGGATTGATTTGTGCATGTGCGCTTATTCTTGGGTATTTTACAAACAGGTCCTCGGACTTTTGGTACCTGTTACCAAATAGTTCCAGAACCTTGTTTTCTTTGCATATAGGTCCTCGTGTGCCCCAGACACGCGCTGTGCGCGTGATTTTGTGGGAAAATTGCACCGGACCCCTGGAGCTTTGAGTATTTGCATTCAGGTCCCTGTGTACTGTGCCCTTGTGTTTGATTTGAATAAAATAGCAAACTCACTCCAAATTTCATGAAAATTGGACCCATGGCTCCTGCCATGTTGTAAATTTTTCTAGAATTTTTGGGGACATTTTTGATCTCATTTACTATTTTAAAAAATTCAAAAACATGCATTTTCTTTACTGTCTGATCTAAAAATTCACAAAAAATATTAAAATTCCTCTAAAAATTACAAAAAAATCATCTACTGTTGCTTTAGTTGTGTTTGATTTTCTGACCAATTTTGGTCATTTTTCATTATATAAAACTCATAAAAATTACAAAACACCTAAAAACTTATAAAAATTCTAATAATTAATCTAAAAACCCAAAATTTCGTTGTTTCTTTCTCTTTACAGGAAAATTACCTCCAGGCTTATTGGGGATTTTTAGATATTTTATCTATGTCTCTTAAGCTCAGCTGGACAATACCTTTAGTTTCTTGCATTGTTTTTATTTTTAGAAAATTAAATAAAAATCAGAAAAATCTCAAAAATTGAACAAAAACAGTAAAAATTATAAAACACATAAAAACATTTTTATTTGAATTTTTGCTTGATTTTTGATGCATTAAATAAATTGTTGAATTGCTATGTTTCCTTGTTTTCCTTGTGTTCTCAATTAATTAAAAATCTAAAAAATTATAAAAAGACTAAAATCCACCCAAAAATACCCTTTTCTTTCCTTTTATTTTATTCTTGACTACTTCGTAGGCCGCAAGGCCATCACGTGCTCCTTGTGTTCGACCCTGGTCGCTATACCAGGTTAAAATAATAGCAAGACTGCTATCGTATTTGATTGATTCTTTTCTCTATTTGGTGGTCTCTTTTTCTGGATTGACCGAGTCTGATTGCTTGGGTCACAACGACCTTTGACGACCTTTTACCCGAGTGCTCGGACCAGTCATCAGTGGGGTCATTAAAATCCAAACTTGTTTCATCACCATCGGAATAGAAGTGTCATGGTATATAATATATTAAGATAACTTAACCCTTGAGTATTCCCAATACCCATATATCATGCATATTGTAAGTTTATGATAAAATCCAAAGTTCATATCCCATTTTGGAATATTTCTTCGTGGTTTTATTGGTACGTTTCATTTGATCATTGGGATTTAGTATTGATCATATCTTTCCAAAAGCTATATCATACCTTCAAATCATGTTTTGTTTCTACAACAAGACGACCAACATTGAAATTTGATTTATCTCAATATTTCACTAGTAAGCTTATGTCTTCCTGTTCAGTAGTGAACCTGTATGACCCCTATGAGAGATCATATTCCTTATATGTCCTCATATGCCCACCAGTGTGCTAGTGTATAAACCTTGATTAGGTTATCAACTTATCGGTCTGCCAAATGTACATACTCAGGCATTCAATAATGTAACCCTCTCCGATCAGATCATATGTGATGGAATCATGACAATATACGAAATACGTCTTAGTTATCTTGATCTCAATAAGGCAACCCTTTGACCTAAGTCATCAGACACCTCTGAATCTTTGTTCCTATGCAGAGGACATGCATCAAGAGCTCGGTTGGATATCAGTTTTTGGATTAAGGATTACTCTCTTTCTCAGCATCGAGATATTTTTTTTTGATAATCTCTTGATGGTGTGGTTGATCCTCAAACTTAGATATTCAACCATGCACCGGCCTCTATGATCCAACCCTTGGATCTTCAGCTATATTATATCAATAGGGTCATGGTACATAACCCGAATTGTTCGAAGGGACCATTATGCAAATGTAGTTATTCTTTATTTCAAATTAAGGAATGATCTACAATAACTTTTATTGCATAATGACTCATCATGAGCTCAGATGAAGGATGTTGTATTCATGTACCAAAGTTATGGGTTCTACCTTCGGAGAAAAAAAATCTTTCTTGAGAGTCAATCAAGAAATAGGATCTTCGTGTAAGAGGTTACTCTCCCCTCGTTGGAAGTAGAGGAGAATAGTGATAAGAAATTCTTGGACGGATGACTAGAGGATGAATCATATAATAAAGTTCTAAGTCATGATTTTTACCCAATTGAGTTCCCATGTTAAAATTATTATTATATGTAAATTAGATGTTAATTTCTAATTTCTATTTCACAATTTGATCACCCTTATGCCTTTTTGTTAGATATCAGAGCAGATCATATAACTAAAGCGTAACAAATGTTTATAAAGAAGGCACATCAAAAGAATGTAGCTGCCTCCACAACAACTGGTTTCTCGATTGCAAAGCCTACATATTTCGATGAGATGACCATGTCTATTAAATAGATGCAAGGGAAATCTTCATGCAGTCCATTGACTGTTATCTATGGACATGCATCTCCAATCCATTCACCAATCTAGAGCTTGCAGAAAGAAAGAATTCGATGAATAACAAATAAAAGAAATATAGAAGAATGCTAGAGCTATAAATACTCTATCGCATGCTTTGTCTGTTAATTCCAAGAATGAAGGTGATAGACAACATGAAACAAGTCAATGAATGAAGGTGATACCGACGATCATTGTGACACCCTGCTCTCGCGGGGACATCACAAACACTATCGTCTGTCAATTCCAAGGTCTCCGATACTGTTAAACTTGGATCATGCACATTAAATTATGGGAGAATAAGAAAATGAAATGAAATACCGCATCCCTTCTCATCACCATTCCAAAATACACAACCATGTCCACAAGAGATTACATGCATATAGATAATAAGACTGTCAGAGTATGCATACATAAAGGTATATATCTCCACAATATCTCTCAAAAGAACAAGCTAGAAACTGAAAGAAACTATACAAAAAGGTGCGTCACCGACATTGAAGATTGGACAGGTACGACCACAACTGCTACGATTGCTTAGGAACACCTGATGGGTCCACACAAGAGGTAACATTATGACAATTGCCTAGTAATGCTGCTAATACTTCCTTCTAAAATCAGTGCTAACGCTAACCACTAGAGTTATATAAGAAAAAGAATGACATCTGAAATGTGGATTCCACACTTGATTATTTAATCATGTACGAAAACAATCACGAACTGCCAAAGTCCACCACCCATCGGTGAAAGTCCTTAATGACATAAGAGCATATGTAATCTGGTAAAAGTATTCGAGCTATCCCTATTTTTCTCCCGCTAATTTCTGTATCATAAATAGGGACTTAACTATCTGTATATCTCCTGACACAGGAAACCGATTGTCGTTCTCCTCCTTCATTTACTACACATCGAACTTCCCTAAAAGTGCTCACAAAGTTGACATGGCCAATACCGGCTGATATCTAGGTGCCAACTCCATGTGAAAGTATACTTAGACTACTAACCAAGGCCTTAAATTAAATTTCGTATTTTGATTTTATTTTTTGCAAAAAGCATGGAAAGAAAATTTTCAAAAAAGTTCTGTTGAAATCATCGAAAATCATGGAAATGATTCTAAGCTCTCTTTTTTCCGAAAACTAAGGTTCTATTGTTCCAAGGTAATAAATAGAACAGAAATACATTTAACTGACAATTGTCGATTAAATTGACCGTCGCAACCACACAGGCCATTGTAAGTGTGCAGGTAGACTATTGTTGTTGGGAAACCGTCGAAAATATATGTAGGCAGTGGTCAAGACAACTGTCGAGAATCGTACACATTACCGATGGTTTATTGACCACCAAAAATATGTCTGATCAAAAAATTTACAGCAGCAGTTGCTATTGCTGTTGTTATTGCAGCAGTTGATGCTATTACAGATGCATCAAAGCACAACAATGTAAATATCTGGAACTTGAATATAATGTTGCAGTTGCAATAAACATGACAATGGAAATATCATATGCTAACCACTACACAATCGGTTAAACATCAAAACACCACATAAGATTGTGTATCCTTAACAAGTACATCAGAAAGTACAATAACCATGTTCTTACATTGTTTCCTACAAAAAAACATGTTCCAACAACTAAAGATTTATACATTCGGTTTCTATTTATCTAAGAAGGGGCACATCACCATCTAGTGAGGGAGTCGAGTCATGAGGATCACGAGGTGGAGGAACATGATCACTTCCAGCTAGGGATGAGCATGAATCGGGTTGGGCTGGGCCCTAGAAGGCCCAGGCTTAGACCCATTTAAAATTTCAGGCACAATTAACTTTTGGGCGGTTTAAGCCCAGGCCCGATCCAATTTTCCTGAGTTGGGCTTGGGCAGGAACGACCCATGTAAATCCATCATTAGAGTATCACGATATCAATTCAACAATATTATCCTATCGGGGAATGAAGTTGTCAAAGAGTTTGTAATATATAAAAAATAAAACCTAACAACTATCATTATAAGATTAAAAGATAAGATCAATTATGCAGTCAAACACAAGTAATTCATCATGTAGATTAAGGCATAAGGTAATGGTGTGAAAAATGCAGTATCAGTACCAATGTCAGTGTGTACCTCACACTTATCAAGGAAAGTCTTGCATTGGAGCGTCATTGCAGTAAAAGTAAGACCATCTTCAACAAATGGAAAATTAAGGGAGAAAGACCACAAGCAGGGACGGAACTAGTATACATTATGGGGAGGCCATGGTCCCCCCATGATTATTATGTCGCTTATATAATGTATTAAGTTTTTAATACGGCCTCTCCTTAATTGTATTATAATTAATGTTGTTAGAGAAATGTTGTAGAATCATTAAATGGTCAAGTGGCACAGTGGCAAGGCTATTATTTTAGAGACCAGAGTTTGAGTCTTATCTCCATCAATTTTGCTTTCTTTTATATAGTTTATCCAATCACTTTGAAAGTATTAAAATAATTTGACATAAAATGTATTCAAATCATGGGCAGAACTAGCAGCATACATTATGAACCCCCCATGATTATTATACGTCACTTATACAATGTACTAAGTTTTTATTATGGCCCCTTTTTTATTGTATTATAATTGATGTTGTTAGAAAAATGTTGTAGAATCATTAAATGGTTAAGTGATAAAGTGACAAGGCTATTATTTTGGAGACAAGGTTCGAATCTCATCTCCATCAATTTTACTTTCTTTTATATGGTTTATCCCATCACTTCCAAAGTAATAAAATAATTTGATATAAAATTGTATTCGAGTTTATTTATCTCTCTCATTATTTTTATTACTCTTTATAAACAAAATAAGTTTTATTTTTTCATTTTAACCATGAACTTTTTTGTTTCAAAATTTCACTTGATAATTTAGCCCTTTTAGGATGGATTTAGAGAGGCTTAAATTAGTATATTTATCCAATTTTAAAAATAGCCACAGGAAATACCAATCTATTTGAAATTCTAACATTAATAATAGATTTAAATTCTACGTTTATCAAGATTGAAAGAGGTTTATTTTAAAAATATTAATTCTATTTAAAAATATCGCTCAAAAATACCTAATCATTAAGAAGATAAAACCCCGATCAATATGGCAAGTCCGAATGTTCATCCTGTAGGATTTTCCAGCTAAATATAATTTCCAGGCTGAAAAGAAACTTTATTTGTCAGTAACAGATATCAATAAACAATGTTCTGCATGTATAAAGGCTAACGTCACTACAAGTTTACTTACCATTAATTGCGTTAATTGTGCATTAATCTTCTTCTATAACACCAAGTAGCTAAAGATATAAACAATGTCCTGCATGTATAATGGGCAAGATAAAATAAACACGTGGTTCCATACTAACTAAGCCAAATAGTTCAACATCCAAACCGCCTGAGTACTAAATTTCACCTTCAAAAAGGCGAACCTCCAAATAACATGTAAAGAAATCTTGCAGTAGAAATAAAAATATAAAAAAAACATCTTAAAATTAATCGATTTTTGTTGTACTGAATCATTGTATTTTTTAGATACTTACCTAGGACATATCTCCTTGAATGATGTGGTTTAAAAATGACGGTCATGCTTGAGAGGCTTTTGGATCTGCAGATAAAATTAAAAGTTCAATACATTTTAAGAAGTAAATCTAATTTACCAAAAAAAGTAAGCAACTAACCTAGAAAGACTTCATTTACTTGCATGCACGTACTCACACATGCACACGCCGATGTTTGTTTTTACTTCAATATTTTTGTGTCGAGTTTTCTTATTTATCTATTTTTCATCATAATTCAGACGGCCATGGGTCGAAGAATAACTTTTTTATGACATGACCTATTCATTTGGAGAATACACACTGGAATACGGGGTCAATTCCCTGCCCAGTCTGGTTCTCAAGAGTACAACTATATTTCACCTTATTCCATCCTTATTCCTATCTTTATTTCATCTTACATACCCTTATTCCACCCTATTCTCCTTAATCCTATCTTCCAACCGAACAAAAAATAAATTCTTATTCTCCTTATTTCACATTCTTATTCCTGCTTATTTCCGAATTGTACTCCCTCTAACTGACACGGCATGGAAAGTAAATATAGATCAGGGGTAAACAACTATGCTACATTTCTCTTTTCATAAATGTCCTAACAAGGTTGCAGAAGTCGGTAGCCGATACTCAGTTAGTGGGGTCACTAACTAAGGATTAATCGACAGTCAGATAATTAATCGGATTTAGTCGGTAATTAGTTGGTTTTGAATTTTTTTATTATTTTAAATATATACAATATTTTTTTATACATATATTCTTACATATTTGCATCGATTTGTATATTTTATATACTATCATAATGAAATAAAAGAAGTAATTGACTTTAAATATAACATTAAGCATATTAGAATAAGTTTACTTTTAAAAAAACTAAAAAAATTATCTATGTAAAAGTCGGTCGAGTAGTCAGGTTGACCGAATAATGTTTAACTAGGCATAGTCGGATCGACTAGGCTGATATTAAACTAGAGATAGTATGATCATGGGATCAATTCACTTATTATACATGTTGTGCAATAGGTATTATTAATATTTTATTCTATCTCTCTAACTTGTACTTAAAAAGCTTCCAAAAGATCTTTTGTTTCAATATAGATTTGGATTTTACCATCTCATAAATCTCTAAAGTGGTAAAAATCAATTAATTCAATTAATAGTTGCTTATTTTGCATTGAAAATTTTGTTCTAACTTGTAATATGTTATTTATATAGGATCAAAGTGAAGGCAAATGCAAGGCTTTAGCAGCAAAGATGGATGCAGATATGAAGATAGATGAGATTTAATATTTTTTGGTAAAATTGGCAGTGGAGTTGGTGGAGGTCGAATCAGAGGGTCGAGATGCGCTGGATTTGGTTGCGAAACTTGGGGGCTCGAAAGATAGGAAGGTGCAGAGGCTCGGAGGAAGTAGGTGGCGGGGTCTGGCTCAGAGGCTCGGGAGGTCGGAGGAATCAACGGAGGGTTTGTCAGAGGCATTGGTGGTATCCAGCTCAGGGAGGCTGGAAGTGTCTGATGCTAGGGAGCTGGACAAAGGAGGAGAGTTTTAGATGCGGGCACAGAAGGTTGTGCTGTCAAGAGTGAAACATGTAATGTTGGCTGGGAGAGATGGTTTTTTAAGGTTGGAGTCAAAAGTCGTACTGGTTGCTAGTGGGGGACCAAGGGCTGGTGTTTGCATATAAAAAAAGGATCCTTTGAAGTTAGCATGAAGGAGATAAATGGTAGATGTTATGAGGGAAGTAGAGGGTCTGGTGCCTTCATCTCAGCCACAAGCAGTTGAAGGTTTGCATTGGGGAATGCCAAGTCGGTTTAGCCCTTTAGACTGAGGCTTTTGTAGAATGTTTGAGGGTGGTGCAACCACATCAGCCTAAGAGGAACTCATTGGTTGCTCAATGAAGATACTTTCTTGTAATGTGAGGGGCCTGGGCTGGCCTAAAAAGCACTTGGTGGTCAGGAAGTTGATTCGTGAAGGTAAAGTATATATCTTCTTATTGCAAGAGACAAAGTTATCTCGTAGTTTGATAGAGATGGGTCGTGATTTAGGAATTGACTGAGACTTTGAGGCCTCAGAGATGGAAGCGCATGGTGCGGCAGGAGGGATGCTCACAGGATAGAGGAAGGATGATTTTGAGGCGGTTGCCGAGTGGAGGTCTTCTTTTTTGCTCTCGGTTTGTCTAGAAGTCGTAGGGACGGATTCTTCTTTACGATGAAAAATTTTTATGGGCCCAGTGGTTATGGGAGAGGTTTCTTAGCGACGAATTTGGCACAGATGTACTCCGAACAGGTTGATGGGGTGTGGCTTGTGGGAGGGGATATCAACATTACGTTGCTACCAAATGATCGCCCACAGGGAGGAAGTGGGAGGGATGTTGGCTCGGCAGAGTTTTTGGAGTTGGCACATTCTTTGGGATTAACAATTTTGGACGCATCAGGGCATGCTTATACATGGCGCAATGCTAAGTCAAGGTCGAGATTGGACAGGTTCGTACTTTCCATTGAGGGGGTGGAAAAGTTCCCACTTTCACATGCTTGGGCGCTACCGCATGCTCACTATGATCACACACCAATTATCTGGTCCTCTGGTGAGGAAGGAATAAGCAGGTTCTTCTATCGGTTTGAGCGGTCTTGGCTGTTGGAAGAGGGGTTCAAAGAGTTGGTGGAAGATCTGTAGAAGGGGTGGAGTCCGGTGGGTTCAACGGTGAATCGATTAGCATTTAAACTGGTGCTGCTTAAGTCTTTCTTAAAGGGGTTTGGAAGAGAGGTGAGAATAAAGAGAAGGGAGACGAGAGGTGAGGCGCAGAAAGAGGTGGTTCGTCTGCATGGATTGGACGATCTGAGAGGGTTGGACCAGGAGGAGAAAGTGGAGAGATCAAGGCTTTTGGAGGTGATTATGATGGAAGATAAGAAAGAAGAGATCAACTGGAGACAGAGGTCCAAGCAGAAGTAGCTGCGAGAAGGGGATGCTAATACCGGATTCTTTCACACTATGGATTCTGGCAGAAGGAGAAGGAATCACATTCAAGAACTACAGGTGGGAGGGCTGAGGCTCTTTGGGGAGGCACAAATTGGTAGTGATCTGAGATACCATTTTGCGGAGATGTCACGGAGGAGGCAGAGGGATGGGTGGGGTTGGCTGGGGAGGGGGGTGAAGTCCATGTCGCCAGGGCAAACGGAGGAGCCGGTGGCACCATTTTTGGAGGTCGAGGTAAAGAGAGCAGTCTGGGGTCTGAATGCGGATGGAGCACCAAGGTCAGATGAATTCCCGATATTCTTTTACAAAGAGTTTTGGGACATGCTGAAGGCTGAGATCATAAATGTGCTAGAAGAGTTTAGAGAAAGGAACATGGGGGGTTCGAGAAGCTTAATATGGCAATGTTGTTTTTGCTGCCAAATAAAGATCACCCATCAAGAGTTGAAGATTTCAGATCAATCGCGCTTTCAAACGAGATTTACCTCATTGTGGCAAAAGTGTTGGCAAACAGGCTCAGGGGGTCTTGGAGTCTATTGTTCTAGAGGGTCAATCCGTGTTCATTCCTGGTCGGCAAATGGTAGATGTCCTGGTCGCGGCATCGGAGATTTGCTTAGAGTGGAGATGCAGTGATGCAAAGGGTGTGTTGTGGAAGATTGACTTTGCAAAAGCTTATGACTGTGTGGACTCCAGATTCCTTTTGATGTCCCTGAGAAGAAGAGGGTTCCTAGAAGACTGGATTTCGTGGATGAAGAGATGTATCACTACATCTTCCTTCTCGCTCTTAGTGAATGGGTGGCCGAGGGGGGGGGGGGGTTCCAACCTCAGAGAGGATTGCGATAGGGATGTCCTCTAGTGCCCATGCTTTTTGTTCTTGTCGCGGATGCTTCGATGGTCATGTTTAAGGAGGCGCTAGATGGTGGATGGTGTGAGGGTTTTTGTCTGGATGACATCTCTATGCCGTTGCTGCAATATGCTGATGACACAATGCTTTTTCTAGACGGGACAGATGAAATGATTGGTAGAGCGACTCAGTTAGTAGACATTTTTAGTTGTCTGTCTAGGCTGGAGATAAATCTGCAAAAGTCAATGGTTATCACCTTTGGATTACAGAATGAAGAACATACCAGAATAGCAGAGTTGCCTGGCTATCAGTTGGGGGACCTACCGATTACCTATCTGGGTCTTCCATTAGTGGCCGGTAAACTCAGAGTGGCAGATTGGGACGCAGTTATCCAGAAAATAGAGGGGAAACTAGCTGGTTGGAAGGAGGTTTCCTTATCCAAGGGTGGTAAGCTAGTTTTGTTGAAGCATGTCCTATCCGCCATTCGAACTTTCTTTTTCTCCACTAGGATGATGCCAGCCGGATTGAGAAAGAAGATCGAAAAGCTGATGAGAAGATTCTTCTGGTCGGACAGGAAGCAACAAAAGTCAGGAATGCATCTGGTGGCATGGGAGGAGATCACAAGAACTAGGGATCAGGGGGAATTAGGAGTTCGAGATTTGGCATGCATGAACATGGCTCTAGTGGCAAAGTGGGTATTGTGCATTTGGAGACCATCAGAGGATCTAGCCACAAGATTGATTACAAGGATCTACGGGTGAAAGGTGTCTTGATTGCAAGGACTACTCGGTTTGAGTCACCTCTATGGTAGGGGGTACGAGAGGTTCTGAGGCTTGTATCATATAGGCTAATGCCTAAGCTAGGGGATGGGAGAGGATTCATATTCTGGAGGGATGACTAGACGGGGAAAGGGACTCTAGAGATGCGGTTCCCAAGACTATTTGCGATGGTAGCATTGAAGGAGGCCACTTCGAGGGATCTGACTATTTCTGGGGAGTGGAGACTAAGTTTTGCAACGGTCCTCTCTGATAGGAGGAGAGAGAAGCCGATTAGACTATTGATTGCGGCTCCTGTTCCAGAGGTTTACTCTCAGACCAAGGACAATTATGAGTAGTCGGGTACAAAATTCTCTATCAAGCAGTTTTATGGCAAACTAAGAAATGGTGATGAAGGTCAAGATCTCGACTTGTGTAAAGACGTGAAGATTATTTAGGCTTGCAAGATCCTAAGTAGGATAAAGGTATTCCTATGGCGCCTGAGGAGAGATAAGCTTTATGACAAGGTTACGAGGGCGAGGATTTTGGAGCATCAAGATGAGACTTGCGACAGGTGCGGGGAACAAATGGAGAATTCAGAACATCTTTTCTTCACTTGTGAGGCTTCGACGAAGGTTTGTAGGGGGATGACGATCACGTGGGTTGACGTGGGCGGTCTTGCGAGCTTCTGGGAGACAACAAGAAAGGTTGGAGGCAGCTCCACTGATGATGTTACAAAACCTTTTGCGGTGTTATGGTCAATCTGGCTAGCAAGAAAAGAGATTGTTTTTAAGAGTAAGAGGTTTTATTCAGAAAATGCTATGTCTCATTGTTGGGCTCTCGTGAATTTTTGAGAGTCCAGATAATGTACTTTATAACCCTTTTTTAATGATACAACACTTTTGCGGTGACTCCCACTTGGGATCTCACCCTCTGTTTCATAAAAAAATTTGAATTTGTATCAATGTAACTTTCTTGTTAAAAATGTAAGGTTGATGAGATGTAAGAGGAAGTTAAACTTGTAAACATTATTTGACATGATAATATTTGTCATTTTTAGATATTGTTTAATGTTAGTGATTGAATGATGAAATTTTTTGTATGGCGAGATATGTGATACAAGCAAAAAAATATCGACTTTGCTATTGTTCGATGTAAAAGAAAACCTTGTCATTACATACAAATAATTGACTTTTGATCATTCGTATTTATTACAAACATGTACTTAAAAAGGCAATTTGCAATGCCAGATACAATAGATAATAGCATTAATAGTCTCCTGAATAAAAAATATTCCCTAGGGACAATGACAATGAATTAATCATCATAATTGATAAAGCCTACTACTTTTCAATAGTAATTTTCGAAAATATGCATTTTCCACATCATCACATCACATGTATTAGCAACAATTTGTAGCTACGATTGAACTGTTGTAATCATACTATAACTATGATTGAATCGTCATAATCATACTATAGCTACGGAATTATCGTTGTCATGATCTTTAGCTACTATGGCCAAGGACTAGAACAATGACTACTGATAGTTGCCTCCTCTTGTACTCACTCGCAGCCGCTCATTCTCTCACTAGTGCTTGTGACTCCAGGACGTATGTGCCTCTCGCGCTCCTTCCAGTTGCAAGTAGTCGACCTAGTTGGTACCCATGATTGGTGCACATAAGTGACCCTCGCTCCCCTTTTACCCGCAAGCATTGTCCTCCTAGTCAACCTAGGCACACTCATCTCCTACCACGATGCCTTTTTCTCCATGATGGTAGGATACATCGGGGCTTGTAGCCCGAGTCTACTGGTAGTAGGAGATGAAGAGAAAGAAGAAGAGGAAAGGGGGAGAATGTAGGGGTTGGTGTTCCATTGGTCTGGGTGGGTTTGGGTTAAATAATTCGAGTTGCAATCGGTTTGAGTTAAGATAGCGATTACACATAATTCATCCAAATCAAATTCAGTGAAGTTATTTGGGCTATCGATTTGGGTCAAAATCAAACTTCAGGTGGCATTTGTGATGAGGAAAAAAAATTAAAACATTTTTATAGGCACGCGTTCAGATAATAAAACTACGTCACATGACAAATATATTCCTTAATATCAAATTTGTAGAAAAATTAACTTTTTAGAACTAATGTGCTAAATGATGTTATATCATTATGAACTAATACAAATGTATTGTAGGTGTTTTGGGTCGAATACATTAGATCCACTACCAAATCCAAAAATCAAATAAATATTATGGTTTGAGTCTAATCTGATCTAAAACCCAAATAACTTAACAAATTTCCCGCATTTTTAAAAAGGTTTGGACGATCCAAATAACGCCGAGTTCTAGGAGAATGAAGCAAATATGAAAAAAATATACCATTGATTTTAATGTCAGTTGTTACTGAAAAATATTAATTCAAATAAAATTAAATTGCAGGGTTGTAGTGTAATTCGGAGTTACATTCGAGAGGCCATGGGATATATACAAAGATGAGGTCATGGTTGTGAAAATTCTTGTTTTCAGATACACCGCCATATTGTTCATTGTTAGATATATAATAACGAATACTATCTCCGGCAAATCACGATATGTACTTGAAATTAACTACGAATGTTATATCTACTACTATATTGGTAGAGACAATTTTATGTAATATCAATAATCCATTGTCTCATCAAAATACTATCTAGGTTGTTGTTTTCAACATCGATCGATGTAAATTTTGATGATAAATGCAATATATGAGCTTGATGTCGAACGCATACGAATAATGTTAGAAGTACTCTATATAGCTTAGTTTACAAAGTATTCGGTGGAATACATGTGATATAAATATACTACATGTGCTTATAACATAATACTTCCAAATAGGGTGAAAAAAGGCATATATTTATATTAGGGATTTTTACTCGGCAGACCCTATAATCTTTGTCAATTACCTCTACGACCTTCGAAACATCGTAATTCCTCCCTGGACCCAGTAAACTTGCTAACTCTTATCATATAAACCCTGTGGTTAACCCACATCTATTTATCCATTAAAACTAACCAGATTCCGTTACATTCTTTTATATTATACCAATTTTATGTATCGAATTTACATCAAATGCCACTCCTTTTCACCCTCTTCCTTTTTCCCACCACCCAGCACCCACCACCTACATCGTGAGCTTCCTTTCTCGCCAGTGGCAGCCGGTGGTCGGATAAAGTACGAGGTGCAACCAACAACGGCGTGGCTGGGAGTGGTCAACCACCATTGGGGCGTCTTCTGCAATGGCTCGAAGAACCGCCAGTCGGACCCCATCCCCGCCCCCCCCCCCCCGTGAAGCCCCCTGCGCCTCCCGCACTGACCCTGCCCCCCGCACCGCTTCAAAGCATGCAATCTCTCATCAGAGCTCAAACCTTAGTCCTCAATCGTCGCTCTCGTGTTCTTCCATGTCGTGATCAAGGCCGCTTCCATCCTGATTATCACCCTCGTAGATCCATCGTAAGTCTGCATTCAGTGAGCTACGGACCAAATCTCGCAACTTTGTCCAAAATGATAGTATTTTGATCTTTTTCTACAAGAGAGATGTGATGGCTCCAACAACAGCCGGAAGAATGTGGAGATCGATATGAACAAACCCAAACCGAGGATTTGCAGAACCAATCCATGTGCCTGCGATTCTGAGGACGAGTTCTTCCCATTTCCCGGAATCCCTCAACTTCCACCTCGTCTGTCGATACCCAGGTCCAAAACTGGGCACGAACAAGAGTGGTATTTGATGGCTGATGAATGTCGCTTTTCGACCGCCCAGAGCACGCCTCGCTTGCTCGATCCCAAGCCTCGCTTGCTCGATCTGAGTGTGCCCAAGCCCCGCCCCCTCGCAGAGCCGCCCAACGTTGTTGTGTTGTAAGGTTCTGACGTGGATTGGGAAAGTGAAGTGAAGATGAAGAAGAAGATAGAAGAAGGAAGGAGTAAGACATGAAGAATTCCAACCATTAGATTTTATATGGTTTGATTAACTCAGTTTTAACCCACTGAAGTTAGGACAAGATGTGTCAATTTAACGGCAGGTTTCGTGGGGTAAGACGGAGCAAGTTTACGGGGTCCAGGGAGGAATTACGATGTTTTGAAGGTCGTAGAGGTAATTGGCAAAGATTATAGGGTCTCCCGGGTAAAAATCCTTTTATATTATATATGATTAAAAATAAATCTACAACTATGTTTATATAGAAAAACATATATACAGATAGAATGTTTGAGGATATTAAAATGATATCCATATTCGTATTTATTTTAATATAGATACGAACACGGTGGTGGATCGTATACCTATATTCTTTATCTTTGTGTATCCCTCTATGCTATTGCTAAGAAGCAGGGATGAGGCTACGAAATTTGGTTTGGGAGGGCCAAATAAATTAGAAAGACGTGTTTTTTTTATTTGATCGAGATGAAAATAAATCTTGGTTCTACTTTCTAAAGGAAGTTACATAGTTTTTAACAAATTAACAAATTGCGTTATTTATATAAGGGATTTGCAATTATACCATCTTGAGTTTTTCCAATAACACATGTGCCCATAACCTTTTCATATATAATTACATAAGTACCCGTATATTCTTATAATATTCACTTTAGTGCACTTTCGTCATTGTACTTGTGCCATATATAAACTAATGGAAAGGAAGATTATGAATTTTGCAAAAACATAGGGACATACTTGTTACCAATAAATGATAATTGTTCATATATCAATAAGCATAGATTGTCTCCAAGTATAAAAAATCATTTCATAATGGATAAAATTCATTGTTATATATTTAACAACGATTTATATAATGATAGATTCTAAAATAGGCATCTACATTATCTTGTACTGCTTGACTCGAAGAAAAAAATACAATGTAAAGTTGAATGGAATTTTCCTTTATATTGTTGCTAAATATCTCTCCTCTTTGTATAAAAACCATGTCTCATTCATCTGATAATTTGTTGTTGAGATATGTATCCTAAATTAACATGCCCAATTTCCCACAAAATAAGAAATTCAAATTGTTAATAAAATTTCACATGTGAAAAATAAAACTTCCCACCATATTTATATATGCACATTTACTGAATAATGCACCTAATAATTTGCATATATTACATGTTATTACATATCACAATGTACAAGTTTTACTTTTTGTCCCATCATTATGCATGCTAAAAATACTTTTTTTACAAAAATAGAATATTGATAGCAAAAATAAAAGGAGGATTTTTTTGTGCAACAGTATTGATTGCAACTTCAAAGAATTCGGAAAGGATGAGCGTACACTATTAGTATTTTCTATTTTTAGTATGTGACTGCATGGGATTTTTGTTTCCTATTTAAAAAATTAAGGAAGGAGGAAATTAATTGCTAATTTAGGGGAAGCCAAACTCTAAAATTTGAAGGTAAGTCTTGTAGCACGGCTGGGCTATTTTCATTTTCTACCAAGAAAATATCTTCCCCATTGTCAGGGCCGTCCCTGACATTTCGTGGGCCCTGGGCAAAAGAAAAAACATAGGCCCTCATAAAAAAAGTATAATACAATTTTATAAAACTAGTAAACTTTTGTTTTAAAAAAAGTTCTTAAAATTTTACAAAGACATGGATATTTATGGCCGTCGAGTATCAAACAATAGGATATGAACTACAAATCAAATCCTTGGTCGGGCTATAGTGGAAAGGACTGAGATCCGTTCTGAATTGGAGGGCAAAAATTTTTCTATCGTGTTGGATGATTGCTGGAGTGGAAAATCGAAAAGATGGAAGGAATTGTGGGATCCTCTTACATATGAGAGTGATGAAAGCAAGGTCATCATCACATCTCGAGAGGATGTTAGAAGAGAACTTACACCTGCCTTCGTGAAACCATATCCATTCAATATTCTTTCTGATAAGGAGTGCTTGCAGATCTTTCAGTCGTACGCATTTCCATATGGAGGGCCTTCTACAGCAAGTGATTGTCATAGTACCAACAGATTGCAAGGAATTAGCGAAGAGATTATAAAAAGAAAATCAAAGGGCTTCCATTAGCAACAATGGTGCTTGGATCTACCTTGTGTAATGAAAATCATGAGAGTGCATGGAATGATGTGCTTACAAGATTTCTAAGATGATTGCAATATCATGCCAGTACTTATGTGAGCTATCGACACCTTCCCTCGCAATATGAAAGAATAGTTTGCATATTTATTGTTGTTTCCCAAGGACTACCAATTTAAGAAAGAATATGTGGTTTGGATGTGGATGGCTCATGGTTATGTCCATGCTGAGGGCAAACTTGGGGACAACAGTAAAGCAAATGAGAAAACAACTTGAAAGTGATCGTACGGCTGATGTCCAGGCCTCGACAACCTGATGAGGGCCATGAGATGCAAGTCTGAAATGTCAAAGACAGAAGGCTCACATACAACCTATGATTCGTGAGAGAGAGTGGGGTTTGCCAGTTTTGGAATCCGATTGCCGGATGACAATTACAATGGTAGAATGGATTTGAGACTCTGAGCTTGACTTGATCCATTTGAAATTAGAGGTTTGATGATTCGTGCGAGATAGAGAGAGGATTTGATGGTATAACTTGAGAATGACCGGAATAGAAAATGTAATTATGGTTGAAACAATATGGAAGAGGAACCATCATTTCATTATTGAGAATTTAAGAGTGGAAAATGAGTAAATTATGGACCTTAAAATGGGCCCCTAAATTTGATGGGCCCTTGGCCCATGCACCTCAAAACCACCCTCAGGGCCGGCCCTACCCATTGTAATTCTGAGCATCAAAATGAGCACCATAAAACATGAGGCTACCTGAGGAGTTTATTATTTTCTGCATAAAATTTCTTGCGATGATGCAGAAGTTCATACTGTGACTCAATCAATTTGATACATCGTTTGGATATGACTACTGTATTTCAAACTTATATATAACATGAGCACTGAACTATATGCCCAACTTTCAATTCCATATCCAAACTATAGTAACTCATTAAGATGTCTCACTGTGGTTCAAGAATGTGGAAATTTAGCTATCATTTTGTCATTCTAACCACAAATCATGATAGTTGAAAATAACATTGAGACAAAATTTAAAGATCAACTGTATATAGTTGAGGACTTATGTGTAATTTACTGTAAATTCAATACAATCTGATACATTTACAAACGGCAATATAGGAATTGAAATACAGCTGTCACGAATAAATTTTCCGATTGTTATTATGATAATATCGTCATTTTCGAGCATCCACGATGTATACATAAGAGTATCCATCACAAACTTATTTTATTTCGTTTTTTTTTGAAATTAAACATCAAGTCTATGCTTGACAAAATAGGATAATAACAAAACATGATTACAGAAAAGATTTTAGGGAATACGGGATTACAAAACCGTTGAACCAAGAACCCAACAAGATATATTCGAATAGTGTCTACAACATAGGGCAGATCTGTAATGATGGACGTGCGAGCCATATGAATACGAGTTTTTTATCTGCGAGGAACGAACTTATATTCGTAGATCTTCATTTCAGTCAGCCAAGACATGAGTAATGCCTGTAAAACTAGCCCTTCTCGTCGTTTAACTGCGATCTCTGCAATCAGTAGATTGGACAACTTGAGAGGACCGAGAAGAACCCCAGAATCCGCTCTGAAGATAGCAATTCCGTCATGAGACATCTGGTATAGCAGACAGTGCCTGAAACAAACAAGGTCACAGCAGTGTGTGATAGGGACAGTTTGTTCAACGAATCTCCGTGTAATAACGTCTTTTCCTCGGATAGTACAGCCTTGTTTATTTCCAACTTTATTAGCTGACACATGAACAACCTGGCAGGGGCTACGTTCGATGACAATGTAGTCCCCTTTCTTGATCATGCTGACAAGTTTCGTAGGGTTCACTCTGTTTATGTAAATTTAATAATGTTTAGTATTCTTTTACAGGGCAAATCACAGCATTCAGGAGCACATATTATAACGATCAAACGTAAAGATCCAACATAATCACAATGGTTTCAACACGAAAAAGCACCAACTGTTTTTTTAATGTAACTATGACCGGTTTATTCATTAAAGAAGGTCAACAGTAACTAAAGAAGGTCAACAGTAACCCAATTTTATAAATTAACAGAAACTTATCAACCCGAATGCAGTTAATTGGACTTTATTTTGATGACAAAAAATCGGGACAGCAGTTGCCTATTCACTCCGTCTAATTCAACAAACCCGTACATCCCACCATACAAAGAAAGCACCTGATCGTCGACAGCCTTGGGACTATGGCCGCGGAGGTTTCTTGATGTCCAGTCTTCAATTATCTCGGATAAAACATTATGGGACAAATTGGTGGCAAAATGTAGGTGGTTGTAGGTTAAGAATGCTTCTTTTGTTTGACTAAGATAAAAAGATTTACATCGAAATAGACGGCAAGCGGGCAACAAACTGCGCCGCTAGGCCTTTTTGTATTGCAAAACCAATCCTTCTAAACACTACATCCATAGATCGGAGATCCATTACATTACTGTTCATCACTTTTTGGGTCCTCTTTAAAAGCTCAATAGCTTCCGATGCTAGGAAGCCAGGAAGCCAAAGGTGTCAAAACCAAAGGAGATGAAGGCATGTTGATTCTCCGTGCAGGCTTTCTCATTTTAGCCACTTTTGCTAAGGAAGCTTTAAGGGCAGCCTGCCCTGCTGTGAAGGTCCCGCTCTTCAGCCCCACCATCGGAGAAACTCCTGTCAAATCTACACAAGCATGTTTTCCGCCTACCCACCCAAAAATCAAAATATCAGCAGGTCTAAGTGTGGATCTTCCCTCCTGTGGATCTGTTAAAAAGTTCACTGGCGCCTCTTTCTTAGCAGCAATACCTGCCCGTTTGAGGACATCAAATAAAACGTCTCTAACGAGATCGTGTCTGTACTTAAACCCCGGGAGCTCCCTGCAATGAATCGGATGATCACCAAAATTGTCCAAGCATGCCTTGCGACAGACTGGACAAATCTCATCAGTATGAAATACGGAATCATGAGACGATATTTGAGGATACTGCGGTACTCCACCGGTGACATGTGAAGTCCAAGTCCGTCTATAAGAAGGGTAAGGAGAAAATCTTGGGCATGAACAACTTGAAGACACTGAAAAACTGCCTTTTGTCTAACGGACATTTCATATACCACCTCCATATCCTCAATTAATTTACCAAAAAGTGCACTCGCCAAAACATTCTGAGTCTTAGGGGGGACGGTGTCCTTTTTAAAGAAACAACTGAGGTCGAATGAGGGAATCAAGCTATGGAGTCCTTGAAAAGCACAGTCGAAGGCAGAGTCCATATTGCAAATTTTACTATCACGCAGAATATGGTCCTGAAGTACCCAAGATTGCACCCAGGAAGCAACAAAAGCGTAGGAAGAAGCCTCCACTGCTGAAAGTAGTCCCAAACCACCAAGTCGAATGGGCAAAGAAGCCAACCGCCATTGAGATCTCTAAAAAAGGTCCTCCACAAACAACAATGTCCTCAATAGCACTCCGTAAGCCTCTGTCAAATATAATTGCGGCCTCCTTCATGTACAAAGGTTGACAAGTCCTCAAACCGAATAAAAGTTTTGATAGACCCATACAAGAACGCAGTAAGAGAAGCTCACTCTTAGGGTCCTTCAACTGAGGTAGAAGAAGCATCAACTTCACTGCCTTGGCAGCCCTCTCCAAAGCCATGCTTTCAACAAAATTTTGATCCATACTAACAGCCCCTCCAAGCAACTTCACACCTAATAAAGGTCTACCAATATCGGGTGGGAACAATCCTTTGCGAAGTTTCCCGCCATCACAAGTAGGCCAAAAGAGTTCCGTTTTACGAATATTTAAAACAAGACCCAAGCTTGGCCCACGTTGTTGGATGATACTTAAAAGCTTGGCCACCTCGAAAGTATCTCCAATAACTGTACCATCATCAAGATACCATGCATGAAGAAGTAGTTTGCAATTATCTCTGATATAATGGACAAGTGGATGTAGAACGAGAGAAAATAGGAGCGGGCCTAGAGGATCCCCCTGCTGCATTCCAGCGGAAGACCAAATATGCCTAGCTCCAAGGTACAACCTTGCTGCCTGCCCATATAAGAACTCCACCCATAAATAAATAGAAGGGCACCTTTCTCTCACCTGTCGTAATAAGGCGGACCTATCAACCATATTGAAGGTATTAGAAAAATCGACTGTAAGCAAGGAAAGAGAGCCATCAGTATGACGAGCATTCAAGACTCTGTTAACACTATGTAGAATAGCCTCAGCTCCCCCAGAAACACTCACTCCAAACTGAAAGTCATTGAGATAATTGGTCATATCTTTACTAACACCTGTCATGGCCACTTTGGACACTAGCCGTCTCCAAATAGTACCAACTGCAATAGGACGAATGCTATTATCAGATATAAGCAATGGTGTAAGCGGTGCAGATGCTATAAATTCTGACAAAGAAATGTGGCACCTTCCACCCAGCCATAAATTAACCACACGAGTGATGGCGTGTAAAAGGTCTAAGGCCACAACAGACCCCTCTCCACACATAGCGTCAAGTAGGTGTTGAGCCCTGAACCCGTCTCTACCACAAGAAGTTCCTTTAGGAAAGGACTTAATGCACCCAAGAATGGCATCAACCTCCACAACAAGAGGAGCTTCAGGACTGGGAAAATCCGGCAAGGACGGAGGTGGATTGCACGGGTGCTTCGCCTCCAACTCCCTAACAGTATCTCCATTGATGAGTGCTACACCTGAAGACGACAAAACCTTTACCGCCGCTGTAAAATGACCATCAGCAACCTTACGATGACATTGCTTGATATTTGGATTTAATTTCTTCTCTCCCTCTGCAAAGTGGCCACTGCCAACATCCCTTCCCATAGGCACAGGAGTGTCCAAAATTTGATTCACAAGCCTAGCAGTACCGCCAGCCTCCCCCCATGTAGAGAGAGACTTGAGGATAAGATGTTGTTGCAATGGCATCTTGTTGCCCGACCTGCAATCACGTCTATTCTGAGGGCGGAACACCTGCAAAGTACAATGTGGAAGAAGCAGCAACATAACCCAAGCAGAAATGGATCCCGGCTCCGCGATAACTTTATAAAGAGATGTCTTTAAAGCTTGAGAGAAGGCAAGTCGACAACTAGGAGGGATGCTCTTAACTGTCAATATAGGTGCTTTAAAAGCCCGATCAAGAAGTCCTCCATCAAAGACCAATCCCTCCTTGTCAGTAGAAATCTCCGGAGTCTTCTTGAGAGGCTTAATAATGCCAACAATATGACTATCAATCTCACCAGTCTCATTAGTGACCCTAGCAATTCCATCATCATGGTGACAAGCACGACTCCTTGCTTGTACCTTCATGCACTTCCCACATAACCAATTATCAAGGACTCTTAAGGTCTCATCTACTGCAAGAAATAAATCACAATCCTTTTGAAGGGCATCCTGCAAAATGATAACTTGTATATGTATATGTATGTCCATTTAGAATTTAGAACAAATATATACGTGTGTATCTTATGTGTATATATAATTGATGGATGTACAAAACAGTATTTATAACTAATATTTATCCATCTTCAAAATGTACAAATAATAAAAAAATGTAAAAAAATCAAGCAAAATTCCCAAGTGTTGCTCTAGGCACTCACCTTGAGTGCCTGGTGCCTCACGTCAAAAGCTGGCATGGGAAAGCCTGAGGCAAGGCAACTAGGCCTCACGTCACCTTGAAGCTAAGGCAAGTAATAGCACCCCAAAAATAGTCTCAAATCTGAAACTCATAAAGTATGAGAGTGAAGTGTGGGATTGCTGCTTGACAACTTTGACTTGAGTATTTTAAGCAATTGTCAACAGGTCCAGTTGGCTTGTTGTTTGGTGAAGTAAGAGGATGTTGGTAAGCCCAAGGAAAGTGGGTGGTGTGAGCATTAACTGTCTACAAATGTTCATCAAGACATCGTTGAATGAGTGGCTGGAGCATCAAATAGTCTTCCATGTAGGTCCTAAAGGGAAAGTGGCATGAGCATCAAGAGCTACAAAAGTTAAATGAGGCAAGTGCCGAGCATCAAGTCTTGGAGTATTTGGAGAGGGGGGAGAGTTGAGAGAAGCAATGATTTAAATACCGACATATATCGCCTATATCAACACACATTTGTGAAGGTAGGATCAGAAAGGCGTGGATATTGCCACATCGATAAAGATATCTATCCCATGTCGATACCGATATATCATCCCATGTCGATACCGATATATCATGAGATCTCTATCTATGGGGAGAAGTGGAGGCTTGTTTTAAGAGATGCCATAGCTTAGGGGTGGGGTGAAAGCACAGTTGGAAATTCCCTCATGTAGGAAGGTGGATTGGGCAAGATGATGGAGAGGTTAAAGTGATGACTAAAGGGTTGGAGGCTAAAGTTGATGACTGAAAGAGATCGATGAGTCTAGCTAAGATTACACTAACAATAACGCCCTTGTTCAATATGTCTATGCCCAAGAAATCCGTTTATATGCCTTGAATGCACTAATCATTGATCGGATTCAAATCTTTTCGTATTAGGATTCATAACGAATCTCTAATGTGATTAGAAGGATCTATCCATAGAAAAGGGGACACAATATAGACCCATATAGATTTAATGTTTTCTTAGTGGCATAATGAGAGAGATTCGTCACTGCCGCCAAGGACATATCAAAATATCGTAGAAACTTGACAATATTATTTTTGTAACTCACTTCCACTATGCGCAACTGTTGAGATTTATCATGTGTTTTCTTTATATTTCACCTCTATTATGTAATTTTCCCTCTAGGGTTCCTCCTCTTTATATAAGAAAGTCATATGACCCTCATAATAAACAAGTTATCATTCCCTTTCCACATGGTATGGCGATAGTCCTAGTCGCAACCGGATCACCACACGCCTCCCTCCCCACCCGTCACCCTCCTCCCAAAGCTCTTTCACGTCGTTGTCGCCCCTTCTCAAAGATCGACGAGATATCCCTGCTGCTACCATAACCTATATGGTATAGCAGCTCCGCCATTGTTCCTTTGGGGTACCCTAACATCACTGTAGGACCCTGTAGGGTAGAGTTGTCATCGTTGCTGCCCCTAGGGCTGCCGTTGTAGGCGATGATCGGCCTCGAGGGGCAAGCACATGAGGTGTCTCTTGTTACCACAAGAGACCCTGTTGAGATATTAGTTATCTTTCTTCTTGTTTTTCATATTATCTATTTCTTTTATCTTCTTATTGTAATTTGCCCAAAAAGGTCCTCTCATATATAAGAGGACCCTAGGACCTCTCATAAATGCAACTCATTCTTTCTTTCTACATGGTATCAAAGCGATGGCGATGTGGGACACTTTGGCTTCCACCCAACAAAGAATGAGGCCAAGATCCTTCAGCTATAATTCGATATCTACAAGGCAAAGCAGAATGGCCTTCCTCTGCATGTGTACTATTCTTCACTCCATGACATGTTTGAGAAGCTTCATAGCTATTTGCATATTATGACATCACTAGAGAGGCAAAATACATATAGGAACTCCACAATGGTTGGAGTTTTCACGGCTGAACTTGACGTAGAAAATGATGCAATGCGTACACAGCTTCTCAATGGAGCTACTATACCTCCCATGGAGGAGGCCTATAGCCATCTCAGTTGGATTATCATGCCTTCTAGGACCACTCCTCCGGCCTCTTTAGCAATGACTGCTTCTCGTGGTCGAGGAGGGACGACCCAGTCTAGAGGATGCACCACTCGTGACAGAGGCGGTGGACATCAACGTGGCCCTTACACCTACTGTCGTCGACCATGACATGCAGAGGATACATGCTACCTAAAGCATGGATATCTCGCTTCAGGCCGCATAGCAGAACAGATTGAGCCTTCAGATACACTTGCTTCCCAGACCGATCCTCGCATGGATGATATTGTCTCTCGCATACGAGAGATAATGACTCCAGTTGCAGGAACCACCACTACAGATACCGCAGCAGTAGCCAGAGCTTCTTCGAGCTGCTCAAGTATCACTAATGCTTTTACTGGTAGCACTCGTGCAGATATGACAGAGTGGATTATGGACTCCGGTGCTTCCCACCATCTGTGTAGAGACAGAGCGCAACTGAGGTGCTACAAGACCATATGACCCGGTAGATGGGTTGTCATTGCTGGCGATTACTTAACCATTACAGGACATGGAGAGGTGTATTTGACGCCGTCCACGTGCCTTCAGAATGTTTTATATGCTCCTAACTTTCAGATAAATTTACTTTCCATTAAACATATTGCTAAGGATCGACATTGTCATGCTATTTTTGACCCTTCGTCTCTTGTGTTTTAGGACATACTCACAGGCATGGTGATTGGATGTGGTCGTGAGCAACGACAACTCTACAGAATGGTCCAACCAGATCATGTTGGCATTTCTATTGTAGGTATAGGTGTAAGGGCGGCCTGTGCAGCCGCATATACGACCACATATGCGTATGCGGTGCCCTTAGTGCACCGCTTTCATGAAGCCCCCCATTACGCATCCTGTGCACTTATGTGGGCTGTACGACCGCATATACGGTCTGTGTGGCCGCAAACACATTTTTATTTATTTTTTATTTTTTTTAATTTGCGCCATGTTTTTATTGTGTTATTTGTGCCATGTTTTTCTTGCTTTTCCATGTATGCCAACCAAGCATTCCATGACCATTTAAATCCATCATCAAAATAGTTGTACTGCGAGATTGGAGTAAACAAGCAAGGAAGAAAAAGAATAATGTACTAATAATTTAGCAAACTAATTTAGTCAACTAATAGTTATTATGAATGCAATATATTATATGTAAAGTTTGGTACTTTTGATGGAGGATCAATTATAAATATAACGACAGAGATAAATGACATTATATTCAACAATAAAGGTATTTTGTGTGCTAACTTTTCTATTTTGTTGATTGTTGTCAATTATTTTGTGTGCTACCGTTTTATTGAAGTATTGATATTTGATTGATAGAGATTGTTTTGAACTCTATATGAAAGATATTTTTCTTAGATCTTCTGTTGGACCACAATTATACACAAATTTAGTTCTGTTATAGTCACTTTCGTATATATACATTTATTTTTTTAAAAAAATTAGGAAACCGCGTAGAACCGCATATACCCCGCATATGCCCCCGCATACTGCTTAAGCGCTATTCAGTGACCTGTACGAACGCATACGCATACTGTTTTCCAGAACCTTGATACCTACTGGACCAATCTCACCATATTTGTGGCACTTTCGTTTTGGCCACCTTTTGCAGACATGTCATGTTCGCCCTTAGATTTCCACAAGATCCACCATTCAGTGTGAGGCATGTCAGCTTGGGAAGCATCACCATTCCTCCTTGCCATCATGTGAGAGTCAGAACAATTCTCAGTTATTTGGACTCCTTTATTTAGATATTTGGGGTCCGAGTTGTGTTCCTGATCACCAAAGACACCGTTTTTATCTAATTGATGTCGATTTTTTTAGACTTTCCTGGATCTTTTTCTTGAAGAATAAGTCAGAGTCAGAGTCTGAATCTATGATCAAATATTTTATTAAGAGATAAGGAATATTTTTCTTCCAATGTCAAATATCTTCGTTCTGATAATGGCTTAGAATTCTGCACCTTACAACTTTCTGACTTTCTTAAATCTCTTGGCATTATTCACAACACCTCATGTGCCTATACATCCTGTTAGAAAATATAATGCAGAAGCATGATCAGAGAAAAAGAGCTAAAATTTAGGAACAACAGGATTTTAACGTGGAACCCTACTCCCTAATGAGCGGGATGAAACCACGGGAGAAGGTTTTAAAGGGCCATATCTTTCATTGAACTTTCTTATTGGATATCTTCATTAAACTTTCTTATTGGATACAGGGGGTGAGGGGCTTCTTATATAGCCCTCACCGAGTCTCCCCATTCCACAACTGGTAGATGAAGGACTAAACAACTGGATGTGGTAAATGGATCCTGGAGTGATCCATTTACCTATGTACAATTCAAGTGACGCATAACTCAAATACTACAACACTCCCACTCAGGCTGGAGCATACAATGCTCAACTTGGACAAACACAAAGAAATCTCAACTCATATTATAAGACACTACACACAATATCAACTCAACGCGCACAACTGCCGGCTGCTGTTGAGGACGTTGCTTCTCATGTTGTGCAGGTAAGGAGGACGAACAAGTTGGAGTGTGAGTCAAACTGAATCTCCTCATCAGAGAGCATGTGCTCTGTACTGCGCATGTCAGAGTCACTGCAACTGAAAATGAGTCTCCACCTGGAGAACTCTTGCCCACCACAATATGTGGACAACTGCTCCATCTCTGAAAGGACCCCATAAAGAACGTCGATAATAATCCATACGTAGATCTATGAAGATGAGTCTCTCTCATAGGGACCTCAAAGTGGGTACTCTCTCATAGGAACCTCGAAAGGATCTCGGACTGGAGTTCACGAACATTGGAGAATGGAGTCAGAATGTCTCCTTGTCGGAGAACTGGGTCTCTCCCATGTGGCTCAGAGAATGGGATCTCTACTCTGGAGTACCTATGAAACCACATGAAAACCCTAGCCAAGATGGCATAGGGAATGGGATTTCTACTCTAGAGTCCGTATGAAGCACATGAAAACCCTGATCGAAACACAAAAGATGGGGACCACAAAAATGATGACATACATGTGCATGCCAGAAACTGAAGACTCGGAACCAATTTGACATCGAGTCTGAATATCTGAACTGTAGAGTCTGAAAATCTGGCTGGTCTGAAATCTGGCATCAGACTTGTGACTCTACACAATACCTCCCTTCTGCCATACTTGTCAAAAAATAGTGACATCCACAAGGTTGGGAGAAGACAATAAAACGGGAATAATAAAAAATCACATAAGCCGATATCGATTTTTTTGGCTCTCCTTTTTTATAGCCGCCACTTTTTTCTCAAATAAGATGTTCATCATTTTTTTCAGCTTTTCCTTTTCTCTTTTTTTTTTCTTTTGCGTACGTCATCTTCTTTTGTACGCACCTCTTTTTTTGAAATAAAGAAATTTGTCCCACTTGTGCCCAAAGATAATGCCCCAAACAATGGGTAACAACTTGTTCTCTTTTTTTTTAATACTCATGACCCAACTAGCCTGATCTCTCTCCTTCAATATTTATTTTCATCAGTCCATCTCAGGGCTCACAATAGCAACAGAAGAAAAAAATATTTTTTTAAGTTGTTGCAGGTCCATTGGGCTGAAACATATTAACACACGGGAGACGCCCTATTTAGGGTTCTCCATCGAGGATCCCCAGTGCGCCTCCCCCAAGAGGGGGAGGAGGGGGTTCATCTTTAGTCGTCGCCGCTGACTGCAGGACAAGACAGAGAGAGGAGTCCCACCACTGGGGGAAGGTAGAGGGGATCATCGACCATGCAACACATACGTGATGTCTGGAGGTCGAACGACAGAGCATTGTTGCTTTGCTGCCTCGAGAATTTAGGGATCAGCTGCAAGATGGGAAGAGGGCGACAATGAAAGGAGGGCGTGATGCGGGCTCGCGCGAGATACGTATGGAGGGATTAGCGACGTCGCCTGAAGGATATGCGCTATCGTGGGGTTCTCTTGCGCCGCTTACGTGCCGCCGATGGAGGTGCTCCCCTAGAGTTCGAGGCTCGCCGTCTGGACATGGAGGCCACCACCTCCTGTTGTAGCAGGAGGCGGGAGCGTCGCACGGAGGTGAACATCGATTGTTGCTTCCTAGGGTTTCCCATGGAGAAATCATTCGCTGGAGCCGCCGCCAGGAGGATCGAGAAGAGCAACAAGGCCACGACATGGAAGTGCATGCTTGTGCGAGGATCATTGCCTGGAGACGATCAAAATGACGAAAGAAAACTTCAAGAAAGAACTAGGGTACCAGAAATTGAACCATGAATATGATAATCTCGAATCTCAAATAAAACAATAGATAACATAAAAATCCTTGAGAATCGACCTGCTCTGATACCATGTTAGAAAATATAATGCTGAAGCATGTTCAGAGATAAATAAATAAATTTAGAAACACAAGGATTTTAAAGTGGAACCCTACTCCCTAAGGAGTGGGATGAAACCACGGGAGAAGGCCTCAAAGGGCCATATGTTTCATTGGACTTTCTCATTGGATACAGGGGGTGAGGGGCTTCTTATATAGCCATTACTGAGTCTCCACAACCCACAAGTGGTAGATGTAAGACTAAATAACTGGATATGGTAAATGGATCCTAGAGTGATCCATTTATTTACCTATCTACAACTCAAGTGACGCATAACTCAAATACTCCAACACATCCCAACAAAACAGTCCTACCGAGCGCAAACACCTCACTTACTTGATGTAACCAAAACATTGTTGATACAGAGTCGTGCTCCTCATGCATATTAGTACAATGTTGTCCTCACTGCATGCTATCTAATAAACCGCATGCCATCGTCTGTGTTTGGAGAGAAGATTCCTTCCTCAATTGCGTTTCATGAGAAGGATCTTTTCTCCCTTACACCTCTTGTGTTCGGTTCTGCTGCATTTGTTCATGATGTCTCTCCACGTCGTAACAAGCTCTCTCCTAAAGCTGTCAAGTACGTTTTTGTCGGCTACTCTCGTACCCTGAAGGGTATCGTTGTTTTGATCCGCTCAAGCAAAAAATGCTTATCTGTACTCGCATTACTTTCTTTTGAGCTGTCATATATTTTCTCCTACAGGTGACAAACTAGACCCATCTGACTCTGATGATGAGATCTACAAGCTTCCACCTCCTACTGTCATACCACCACCTCCCTTCTATTCCTACTCTACAATCACCTCCTCAACCACCACCATTACAACCTACACCTACTCCTCCCTCTACGCATGCTCCTGTGGCTACACCTATTGTGACTTAGTTTTTGCCATGTGTTTTTACTCGCGGATCTCGCTCGGTTCCTCCTGCTCATAGGTCGTGCCCATCATCCAACACGCCTCAGGTATGTAATGAGCACATTGTTTCTACTGATGACACTATTGAATTGTCTGTGCAACGGGATTCGATATAGGATGAGCAGGTGCCCTCTCAAGAGGGGGACTTATAGGATGTACAGATTGCTCTGCGAAAGTAGAAACACACGTGTGCTACTTATCCTCTTGCAGCCTAGGTTCCTTGAGCAGATTGTCAGAGGATTTCAGGAGGTATACCTCGGCACTATCAGTCATGGAGACACCACAGACATATCAGGAGGCTCTTCAGGATAATCAATGGAGGTTAGCCATGGAGGAGGAGATAACAACGCTTACAGTCACATGATACGTGGAATCTTATTTTTGCTCCAGTTGACACATCCGTTGTGGGATGCAAAGTGTGCTCACTGTGAAACACCGTGCAGATAGCAGTGTCGATTGCATATAAGGCGAGACTTGTGCATGTGGGTTCACCAATACATATGGGGTGGACTATCAGGATACTTTCTCTCCAGTTGCCAGACATTCTACTCTGCGTATTATACTTTCTGTTGTTGTGACACGAGATTGACCTCTTTGGTTCCAGAAGTTCTCGGATTTGATAGAGCACCATGGGTTTGTGCGATCGATTGCAGATCACTATTTGTTTGTACACAAAACCTAGAAAGATACTATTGTCATTCTTGTTTACGTTGATGACACTATCTGTTACAGGGGATGACAGCATTCAGATTGCCATGGACTTCCTAGGTCAGCAACATGTGACCAAGGATCTTTGTAATTTACATTACTTCATTGGACTGAGCTTGCCAGGAACCAACGAGCCTTGTAATGACCCAGAGGAAGTACGTTACATATCTTCTTTCAGAGACAGACATGGCAGATTGCAGACATGCCACTCCTCCTATTGACCCCAGTACGAAGCTCTATATAATGACATTAAGGAGGTCGACAAGAGGAGGTATAGGGAAATTGTTGGCAAGCTAATATCTTCATTGGACTGGAGCTTGCCAGGAACCAACGAGGCCTTGTAATGACCCAGAGAAGTACGTTACAGATCTTTCAGAGACAGACATGGGCAGATTGCAGACATGCCGCTCCTCTTATTACCAGGTATGATTGTAGAGATATATTTCATGCTTAGGTATCTTTTATCTATTTTCTTTTCTCTTTTCCTACTTTATGTAATTTGCCCATAGGTCTCTCACTATATAAGAGAGCTTAGGGCTCAAGGAATAAGACATCTCTTTCTATTTTCCCAACATGGTATCAGAGCGGCAATCCTAGATTGAAGCTCTTGTACCGAACCCTAACCCTAACGATAATCCCCCCTCCTTCAAGCATCCCTTGCCGCCCAAGGCTCCGCCTCGCGGCTCGCTGCCCAAGGTTTCTCCGCCACACAGCTCTCCGCCTCGTTGCACCGGGCCTCGCGGCCCCACCTAGCAGAACTGTCGCCTCTGTCTTGCAGCCCCTTGGTCCTCGGGACCCGCTGCCACCTTAGGCCACACGACTGCTGCCAGGACCTCACAACCGCCCCTCTATCTAAAGGGGACCAACTGCAACATCTCTTACTTCTAGAGGTGTTGTCGTTCCCTTCCTCCCACGCTCTGACATCCTTCGGCGACCAACACCGCATCTCCGTGTTGATGGGTATGGTTGTGTAGGTCTAAACATGCAACCAAACCTCTTCATGTCAGTGTAAACCAAAGTTTATCTAGTCTGCAACCCCAGTTATCGCATGTCATCATGTCAGAAAGCAAGGTAGAGATTCCCACCACAGGCGCCTTCAGAGGTCCTGCGCCTATCATGAAGATGGATGGGTTGAACTACGAATTATGGGTCATGCAGTTCATAAGCCTAATGAAGTCGATGGGTAAGAAACACATTCTTACCGAGGACGAGCGGCGGAGAAGACATGATTGTATGCCTTATGGGAGGTTGATGATGCATATGCTCATGTCTGGTTGTCTGGTACCTTGATTCCAGACATTAAAAACAATGTCTTGCATAAGCCCACGTATTCACAGGCCAAGAATGAGACGAGAATTATACAGCTTCAGCATGACATCTTCACTATAAAGCAGAATGGTCGACCCATGCATGCTCACTACACTGCATTATGAGGAATGTTTGAGAAGCTTCATAGCTTCATGCCCCTCACATCTACTCTAGAATAGTTGAAGACATACCCGAATGCCACGACGGTGGGAGTCTTTCTAGTCTCTCTAGACTCAAAATATGAGGCTTCTTCTTCTCAGATTATGACAGATGCTACCATTCCTCCCATGGAGGAGGCCTTTCGGAGAACGAGTCCGATCAATATCTCAAACCCTGCTCTAGTGCCAAATTCTTCTTCTATGGCGGCCTCTCGTGGAAGAGGGGGCCCATCTCAATTCTGTGGATAGGGACCACATGGTAGAAGTGGTCGTGGTCGTGCACCACTGTGTACCTATTGTCATCGGGCTGGTCGTACCGAAGATACAAGCTACTCCAAGCATGGTTTCCCAGCATCTGCCTGCTAATAGAACAAAATCAGCTTAATGGTGCACCGACCGCATCAGATCAGCAGTATGATGAACTTGTGTCCTGACTGTGAGATATCATGCCTCCAACCGGTACTCCTTTACCTGTTTCAGAGAGCAACTCGGATGACGCTGCCGAGGTTGTAAAAATTGGCAGTCGGTACTCAGTCGGTTGGGTCACTGACTAAGGATTAATCGACAGTTGGACGACTAATCGGATTTAGTCGGGCTTCAATCGGCACTCAATCGATTTTTTATATTAATTTAAATATATAAATCATTATATATATATTCTTACATATTTAAGAAGATTTGTACATTTTATATTAATTTAAATATATAAATCATTATATATATATATTCTTACATATTTAAGAATATATAAAAAAGTGGCACGAGACTGGCCCCTATATCAGCCAAACATGAATGTATTTCTCTATGGTGACATATAGGATGTATACATATAGTATCCACCAAGGTTCGCTTCTGAGGGGGAGTGTTTGAAGATCTGCATGCTTACTAGGTGATCTATGGCCTCGAGGAAAGTCCAAGAGCATGGTTCTAGAAGCTCTCAGATCCGATAGAGCAACAAGGGTTCGTGAGATAGATTGCCGATTATTCACTGTTTGTTCGAAGGTCTCAGAGATGTAGAGTTGCCATACTTATTTAAGTTGATATTATCATTACAAGGGACGATGATCAGGGTATCGACGTTGTTACGGATTTCCTAACTCAACAATTTGCAACAAAGGACCTTGGCATCCTACATTTCTTCCTTGAACTAGAGTTCTCTAGGAACCGGCGAGGTTTAGTGATGATGCCGAGGAAGTACATTACATATCTTCTCTTTGAGACAAGAATGGTAGATTACAGGCCTGCCACTAGTCCCATCAACCCGAGCATGAAACTATATGACGATGACACTGAGGAGGTAGATAAGGGGTACAAGGAGCTCAATGGGAAGCTCACATAAGTAACCATCACTAGGCTAGATATAACCTTTGCAGTAAGCAAAGTGAGTCAATTCATGGAGAAGCCTAGACATGCACATATGGATGCCATCCATATGATCATGGCATATCTGAAGACCTCACCTAGCATTGGTCTTCTATTTAGTAGAAGCCATAAAAGCCATATCGGTATCGATATCGCTACCATGTCGATACGATATATCATCAATATATCGAGAATATATCGAATCCGTATCACTGATATCGAATCGAGTTTGTGAATAAAATAGCCTTGGAAGGCCAAATATCGGTCATCTCGACGATATATCGATCACATGTCGATATTGATTATATCACTGATATATCATGATATGGCCTCTCATATTAAAGGCATGTCCATTTCAGACTAAACATCATCTACTCAACTACACCCCACCTCTAATCCAAGTGGGACGAAACACCACATGTATATATAGAAAGAATGAGATGTGTGATTGATTGAATGAGATACGCGACTTCTGCCCTTGCTTGGAGGGAAACTCGACGTCGAGCTTTTACATTTTTGAAGGACGTTGGTGTTTACCTAAGGAGCCCCTGGTCAAGCATCCAAAAGCTCGCCGACCAGGTTGATTACTCGACTATGATTGGAATTCAATTGTTTCTTTCAATTCATTACTATTAATATTGATAATGTCAAAATCGATGTAAATAAATATATATATATATATGATAGCTAATTGAGTCTCACCTAGATCCAATTAGCCCCATTTATATTTAGTTTCACATCTACTATTTGTGATACTACTGTCTCTTCGTAGGGCTATATTTTTGCCCCACACCCCTTGTACATATTGAGAAACTTGAATGAAGGATCGAATCCTTTGAGGACTTCTCTCGTGACCTCATCCCGATCCTTAAGGAGTAGGGATCCACGAAATATTCTTAGTGTTCTACCTAATAAACTTTTAATTCTTCGATTATCCTTTTGCATTATTTATTTCAACGTAGTACCAAAGCAAATGCGATTTTAGGGATTTATTTTTTAATTTATTTTCCATTCGAGATTTCTTCACATTTTTGCACGACAACGAGATTCTCCAGCAAGTTCTGTTCATTTTTTTACAGAGCGATTTTTGAAAATTTTGCGATGACACCAGTTAAGGTGAGCGATTATCATAGAGGGTTTTTATGAAACCTTATTACCAGTGTTGCTCCATACTTCACAGTAACAAAGACTAATTAGCCATGGGTAGTGGCACCTCTGCGATCTCATGACCCCATCAAGGTTCGTCTATGATCAGAGAGAGACCCTATCCAAAAGCAACAACCTTTCACGCTTATTATCTAGACGATGTTTTCTACGATCTTCAAGTGTGCCCTCAGGATTCTCCCCGATTATCTTTAGTAACAAGTCTTTCTCCTTAATAACTACACCACTCTCCAGGCGAAGTTGGGCATGTCCAGGAAGTACCCATCGAAATCCTAGATCGCCCAAGGTTGCAGCACACCTCTCAAAAAACACCTCAATCACGTGACGCCGCTATCCTCCAAGATCCACGTAAAGCCAACCGTCTGAGGTGCGAGGGTTAATTAGGTAGATGCAATTAGAAAAAGGACCGAAGAAACAAAAAAAAAGAAGGGCATGCACCAAAAAATATAGAAGATATATTCAAGAAGAAAAAAACGCCACATGCAAAGAAGGGCATGTTTCGAAAGGAAAAAAAGAAGCCCGAAGCTTTGAAGAAAAGGACATTTTTGAAAAGGTGATCGTACAAAAAGAAGGCACGCGAACAAAAAAGAAAAGAAAGGATAATAGATGAGAAAAAAATGAGTCGGCTACAAAAAAATGATTGATATGTGCAAAATAAGCATAAAAAAGAAAATTCTACACTATATTTAGTTTTTTCCTCCGAACTTGAGATCGATACTTCTAATTCTACCAAGTATGGGAGGAAGGGGAAGTGAGAGAGGGCATATACTCTTCTTGAGATGTAACTATATGACTTTTATTACTGACAGGCCGACAATCCAAGCTATTACAACTATCAACTATGTCCACCGAGCATCCAATTACCCCCAAATGTATTCTTCGAAATCCAATTACCCGACTCATGTTTAGTCCCACATCTACTATTTGTGGAACTCCGATATGTCTATGGGGCTATATAAGAAGCCTCACACCCCCAGTACACATTGAGAAAATTTAATAGAAGATCCATGGCTTTGAAGCCTTCTTCCATGGTTTCATCATGTTCCTCATGGTGTAGAGCTCTACGTAAAATCTTGAGTGTTCTACATTTTATATTTTTATGGTCATTGATTCCGCCTCTGCATTATTTATTTCAAAAGAATTACTTTTTCAATTCAGATGATAAAAATGCAAAATTGATTGAATCCAACTAAGATCCAATATGCAATATATTAATGTATTGATAACTAGTAAGCTCAATTATGCCAGACATTCTCATTCCTTCGCGATGTCTAAAGCAAGCATTGTTACTTGACAATTGTAAGACATTAATGTATTATTAACCAGTAATATGTCAACAGAGAATCTAAGTGTATTTCTATCGTACTCTCTGTACCAATATTCAAACATACTTCAAACCAAATTCTAACTTGTTGCATCATCTCTTTAGTTGTGGAATGTGGAAGCACTACCTTGGCAATCCTCCTAAAAAAAGAAGAAAAGCCCATGACACCACAAGCGCCTTAAAATGTCCCCTCCATCAGTAAGCTTACAATCAAACAAATAGGATCTATATATATTAAGATATATGAGTACTTTGTTATTATTGCATCAATGTATTGCTCAGTATAATATCCGCATATGAATGGACTGAAGCTCCTGTCAAGAAGAGGCTGCTGCATGCAAGCTTGGATCGCGAAAGGAGAGATATTCAAAGGTACAAATCCCTCTGTTCTTTTCTGACATTAAAGTCAATGTTGGAGTCTCTAATTCATTTTTTCCTTTTTATACTGCTGTTCAGAATCTATTTTAGCTATTGTTGTATGTTAAATGAAGCCGCAAATATATTCCAAATTTAGAAGATCAAAGGTACAATTTTTCCCCCTCCTCTTGTTTCCTACCATGAATGATTCAATCCCTTAAATTTCCTCTGAAATTAGATGAGAATGTGAAGTTTTACATGGAATTCATCAAAACTTTACAACCATTATATATGCTCCTGATTTCTTAATTTTTTTAGGACAAAAATTTGGGTTTTGCATGAAATTAACCCAAGTTCAGGCCATTAATTACCCACAATTTTTAAAATAGAAAGATGGAAATTTGGGGGAAATGACATACATTTTTGTACTAAAAACAATCCACTAATTATACACTATCTCGTGATGAAAAATGTGAAAAATTATGGGGTAAATTGCATGTATTTAAGTCTAAAATCTGATCACAAAAACTATAGTTTTCATGTATGAATTATGGAAGATTAGGGATGAATTAGCATGATATTGGGTCTCAATTAAGACCACTAAATATAGGGATGAATTAGCGTGATATTGGGTCTCAATTAAGACCACTAAATAGACCTTTATCTTAAGTAGAAAAATGACAAATTTATGATATTTAGCATGCAAAAAATTGCATGTATTTAAGTCTAAAATCTGATCACAAAAACTATAGTTTTCATGTATGAATTATGGAAGATTAGGGATGAATTAGCGTGATATTGGGTCTCAATTAAGACCACTAAATATAGGGATGAATTAGCGTGATATTGGGTCTCAATTAAGACCACTAAATAGACCTTTATCTTAAGTAGAAAAATGACGAATTTATGATGTTTAGCATGCAATTAAGACTTAAATTTCAGACCAAAAATTGCTTCAGATTTTGTATGATTGAATAAGGAGAAATTTGGGGATGAAAAATACGAAATTAAATCAATTTCAAATCCCATCGTTTAGATATGATATGCATCGAATTTCATGACTTGAGAATAGGTAATTGGGGGGGGGGGGGTATTTTTGCATATACTTATAAGTCAGATCATTAAAATAAATACAAATATTCAAGCCAAATTCGGACCTCTGAACAGATTTCATATATTATGATCTTAAAAATGGAAAATTGAAATATTCGAATGCAATTATGCCTAAGAGAATTTTATATGAATTAAATTTAGAATTTAGACAAATGTTTAGGCTACAAGATTCTTTTTGAAACGATGGAAAATGGGATCTTATCGAATAATTTGATCTCAATTCAGACCACTGATTAAGCTACAAAATTCATGCTTCGGAAGATGAAAAGTCTAAAGATTTGTGCATGAATTAAATAATAGAATTCAGATCAATAATTAGGACACTGAACTTAGAAATTAAAGAAGATATTCTAAATTTAATTACAAGTATTAATGACATTCTCCTTTCAATGCAATAAATGATTTCTGAAGATCATTATGATCAATAATCCTTATAAATTAATTCATTAGTATTATCTACCATCTAAATATCATTAATTAAAACTAAAGAAGATAGTTATCTTGGCATGAAATTAACTTAAATTCCAGATCGCCAATTAATTCTAGAATGCATATCTAATAAACAAGCTTCTAATCTCATAATCCGAAAAATGAAGAATATTGAGGTATTTTCAAACAAGTAACCAATAAGATTTACATCAATAATCATGCCACTAAGTTATGAATTAAATAAGAAAAATGGAATTTCTACATCGAAACGAACCAGATCCAATAAATATCTGACGATCTAAAAAATAGAAATAATAAAATACGACTACAAAAATCGATGATCTTTATGAAATAATCCTTTCGGCATATTCTACTATCTATTGACCACTATTGACCGAATTATTGACAAAAGACCTAAATTTGTACAGTCAACCACAACAGAGATCGAGAAAAGACGATGAATTAAGTCAATGGTGGAGATACAACAAGGACTGATAATTATGAGAGCCAGTCATGGTGACCCTTAAACCTGACTGTGCGAGGGTGCGATGACCCTCAGCCGGGCGGGAGATAGGAAGCCCAGTTTGGGTAGCGGCTCGCAGTTTTTACGCCTTTCTGGATCTACAGGTTTTCATTTAAGGCTAGTACCGCTGACCCTTGTTCTCCAGGGTCCATAGGCTGGAGTGCCCTCGGTTTTGGTTTTTTTGAGATCGTTACCGGTCGGGCCGATTTTTCTAGAGTGACTTTTGCGGAGAGTCTCTCACCTGTCTCAGTGGCGTAGTTTTGGAGTAGACCTATCCCTCTACTGGACTACACTTCTACTTAGAGGGAGAGCCGGAAGATTCTCTTAGGAGTAGGGATGCAAACAGTTAATCCTATCCGTCACAGTATCCGTTTTATACAGATTTTGACATCCGTATCCGTATCTGATGCAGTGTGGACTCGACATGTAGGGCCGTCTAATTATTTAAATTGTGGCCGTTAATTTTATTTACGTTTTTTTAAGTTGTCGCAATTTTAAATAAAGAGATCACGTGTGATCTCAATTAGTCTTAATTTGAATTTTAAATTTGGTAGTTAGTCGGTTAATTAGTTAGAGTCAGTTTAGGATAATTGGTTGTCGGTTTAAATTATTTTCTATTCTTGTAATGTCATCCCTCCTATATAAAGGGATGAGGGTCCAATGTTTTAGTCAGTTCAAGATGTGATAAAATAGAGATTTATCTCTCTCTCCTCCCCCCTCTCTCTCCCCTTACGTGTTCTTCACGTTTCTTTTCTCCAACCCCTCGTGTTCCTGACGAGCTTCTCCTCTCAACCCCTCCAACTTATTCCTCTCTCGTCTCTCTCCTCCCCTACGCGATCTCCGTGATTCTCTTCTCTGAAATCCCTCGTTTTTCCGACGAGCTTCTCTCCTCAACCCTTCCATTTCTTCCCCACCATCAAATAAGTTATTTTCCCGCCATCTCCAAATTTCATTTTGCATCAATTGGTATCAGAGCATGGCAACCGAATCGTCCCTACGATTCGACGATCCCGTCGCGCATTGGAAGATGCAATATGATTTGAGTTGCATATCTCATGATTCGCGTTCACGCGCATGTCGACACAAGTTCATGAATCGCCTTATGTCAATCCTCAAGGTTCAAGCAATTCGTCGGGAGACGAATTTTTTAAAAGCGGAGGAGAGTTGATGCAGCGTGGACTCGACATGTAGGGCCATCTAATTATTTAAATTGTGGCCGTTAATTTTATTTACGTTTTTTTAAGTTGTCGCAATTTTAAATAAAGAGATCACGTGTGATCTCAATTAGTCTTAATTTGAATTTTAAATTTGGTAGTTAGTCGGTTAATTAGTTAGAGTCAGTTTAGGATAATTGGTTGTCGGTTTAAATTATTTTCTATTCTTGTAATGTCATCCCTCCTATATAAAGGGATGAGGGTCCAATGTTTTAGTCAGTTCAAGATGTGATAAAATAGAGATTTATCTCTCTCTCCTCCCCCCTCTCTCTCCCCTTACGTGTTCTTCACGTTTCTTTTCTCCAACCCCTCGTGTTCCTGACGAGCTTCTCCTCTCAACCCCTCCAACTTATTCCTCTCTCGTCTCTCTCTCCTCCCCTACGCGATCTCCGCGATTCTCTTCTCTGAAATCCCTCGTTTTTCCGACGAGCTTCTCTCCTCAACCCTTCCATTTCTTCCCCACCATCAAATAAGTTATTTTCCCGCCATCTCCAAATTTCAATCCGCATCAGTATCCATTTTAAAATGGATACGGATATGGATACCATTTTGATATCCGTAAACATCCGTATCCGTATATCCGTTTTCGTATATAAATATAGTCATGAATTTATTTTTAACCTTATATAACATAATTCTATACCTTCTTTTACCATATTTGTATACTTTTTATGACTCAAACACATTTAATAAAATTATATCACGTGTTTTCCATCTAATTTTTATATATTTAAGTCAATTCTATAGAGTTTTCTAACATTACTCATATGCGATCAGTATCCGTTTACATCCGTATCCGTTTTTAGGGATATAGTAAGATAGTTTTAATATCCATCAATATCCGTATCCGCATCCGTATTCGTATTCAAAAATCGATAAGGATATGGTAATACCTATATCTGTATCCGTATCCGTCCATTTACATCCCTACTTAGGAGACTACCTCACCGCTTGAGTTTTTTGTTACAGTTTCGCCAATAGGCTTGGCGATGGCTACATCTAAATCCTCTATGGCTACATCTAAATAAGTTACAGTTGAATTTGGAGAAGTTACAATTGAGCTTGGAATGAGTCATAAATAAGTTGGACTAGAGTTGAGATGAATTACAATGGAGACTGGGATCGGCTAGAGTTGAGTTGGTTACAGTGAAGCTTGATTTCAGATGATTTGAGTGCAGTTGAGCTTGGTTACAGTTGAGCCCGATTTCAATTGAGCTAGTTATTGTCCGCCAGCAGTTCCTGGCGAAGAGAAAAGATCATATTATCAAAATCATCCTTATCAGACTATGAGCTACTACCATAGTTGTTAGATATAGCTAGTGGACGTGTTGTGAACTTAGTTAGGATGCATTTTACTCCACTACATACCCCAACCTTAAGGCTCTCCATGCTGTCTTAGAGTCATAGTGTGAGGTCTTACCCAGACCAAGACCATAGACTATCCACTGAGCTGGAGAAATTCAACAAGAAAAGAATCGGAACATGAGACACAATATCTATACTTACTAATATCCATCCACATGATTCATAAACATCAGAAAGAGATCTGGATCACCTCGGTCATAATAATAAGTATATAATGAATCACAGAATTAATGAATCCTTGAGACTTGAAAAGGGATAAGGAAGACTAGAAATCATATACGATTGTATATGATTTGGCAAAGACACAGATCAAAATAGGAGTCTCATCATCAACACCAAGATCCATCAAACATGAATCATAAATTAAAAAAATGGCAATAGCTTAAGTATAAATCCTATAGTCAATATATGGAATGCCAACTATAAACAATATATGAACCAAATATGGGTAATTGAGGTAGGATGGGTAAGTTAGGAGATTCACCTTCACAGAACAACTTGAAAACCTGTTTCAATGCAAGTAGCTCTAAATTTTAGTTGTCAAGCCCTATTTACCTTCTTTCTTTTGGAGCCACTGAATTTCCATGTTATTGTTAATTAATTAGATGTACTCAACATTTCGTTGATGTTCTATTCTCCCTATTGCATGGATTGCAGGCAAAACACCTGCATAGTGGCAATGGGAGAGTTGAACATCAGCATCCGCAGTTACTATTGCCGGGTACGCATGTTATAGTTTTTATTCAGGATATTAAAAATGCTTCTCTTTCTCTTCTGCTAAAAGTTGGGATTCATGTGCATACTACTATGTTTGTTGCACGTTAATTTATATGAAAATTTATGCAAATAAATTGGTGACACATTGTTGGTTCTGTGGCTTGTTAGTTAAATGTGAATGTCATTCGAAAACTAAACGCGAAAAATTTTCCCTAAATTTCAATAACCTAATGCGATCTCTAAGGAACACGATACTACGAGTGTTATGTAAATGGGTATCCCGGATCAATGGGAGCGAGTATCACACTCTGTCATGCTAGTGCGAGGTACAGGGTTGCGATCATCTATGCAACACTCTATAAGCAGTGCATTATGCGATCTACACCGCATCCATGGTTCGCATAGCAGCATATTTATTTTTATTAGCAGTTTTTATAATTTGGATTGAGGAGAATAATGATTGCATTATGTTGTATTTATTTGTTTTCATATCAAAAATTAATCTTGAAAAATTTAATCTTAAAAGTACAACACCATAACTTTTATAATTTAATCTTGAAAAATTCTCTTTATTAAAAGCATGGAGCATGGTTATTACATTTAAAAAAATGAATCGCACAAAACCACATATTCCCCAACATGTTGCATAGTCACCGTGTGTGACCTATCCAAATGAATCAGCACACCATGTTCCTGAACCTCATATACATCGTGATTTGATTTTGGTTATGTTAATGTTCTTAATAATGCACTTGGCAATACTAATATAATTCAGATTTGTAATTTCGTTAACAGAAACGAAAGGAATTTAATCATATTTGCATTTATTTATTATATACATTTAATCTGAAAACAACGGCCCTGACCAAAAAAACCCACAAAGAGTAAGATAGAGTAGAACATCCAAACGGACAATCAATATTTTAGTAGATCCAGAAGGATATTCGTGCTTATGATGCTAAAATGCAGTCCAGAATAGAGTATAACTTTATTGTTACCTGGAGTCCAGATGTGTGTATCCTTGATGTTGACTTGTCAACTTGTCCTCTATTTTAGAACTAGACTGTTGTTTCATCTTCGTCTGCATCCCATCATGTGGATGATTCGGCTGGCTCTTGCCTCCGCCACTAGGGTCGTCATTGTAGCTCACTCCTTGCCTCATCTTTTCAGGCTTCCTTTCACCATTTCTATTATGTTCACTAGGATCACGTTGTAGACCACGCTCTGGTGAAGAAATCTCTTGTGAATTCTGATTTACATTGCTTTCCACGCTGCCACATAATAATTTTGGAATTAGTCCTTGTCTGAATCAGAAGAGACCTGGCTGAGGAAATCCTCACAATAAAAAATTCGAAAATAGAAAGAACTTATAAAGGAACTTCAAATGGCTGAATGAGTGAATCTCCAAGCCATTTCCAACTTGGAGAGAGCCACGCTAAATGGATTCACTATTTCTAAAATGCAACTACATGATGCTCGTTGCATACATGTATCCCATTGTTCTTCTGTGCTTGGTCATAGAGCTTGCAGAAAGACGTTAGTTTATTCTTTGGCAAATGTAGAATTGACGTGGAGATGAACCTTTATTTTGTGGATCCGAGGATCCCAATGATAATCGAAGTAAAATGAACCACAGGAAACCACAATTACATTAAAATAATATGAGTGTTACCAAGCCACTCCCCAGAAGCCAGGGGACTATGCGCTACACTGTAGAAACATTTCTCTCCAATGATTACAAACTCTTTAAGACACTTCTATAGCATCCAGTTGCAGATCTTTTCTTTGGGTTTAGGGCAGCAGTTTGAGGAGGCTGACTTGTAACGGAACCTATGTACGTGTTTCCAACAGTATAGAGGGGAAAGAGAAATTGATTCACGTAGAATGCTGATCTGAAATTACCACAGGAAATAAATTGTTGCGAATCATGGAAGCAAATGCGCACAAACACGATCAATCAAGCAAGACACAAACACATGGATTTACAAGGTTCACCTGTAACTAGGTTATGTCATAGGGAATGAGGAAGAGGAATTCCAATCTAAAGGCACGTATGAAAAAGAAAACGATGAAGATCTTAATTTGGATGATGCCCTTGATTAGGATAAATGATTGGTGCCATTTTGTTGCATAATTTACTTTTGTTAAGTGTATATATGTTTTAGCATATTGTATTTGTTCTTAGACATTAGCTTTAGTTATGAAACAAACATTTTTTTAACAGTTTTCTTCAATTATTTCTTTTATTTCATTATTATAGTATTGAAAATATCTAAATCTATTAATATATTTGTGAGTATTTTTTTTAAAAAAATATTTTAGAAATAATTGAAAATAAACAAAACCGACTAAACTCCAACTAAATCTATTTGGTTATCATCCTATCGACTAATCTATTTGGTTGGAGCAAGTACTGACCTAAGTGGAGTTGGTGGAGAGTGATGAAAAAGAGATGGGGGCATGGGAGTTGGAGTGTGGGTCATAATGTCGGTAAGTTGGCGGAGAAGGCCTTCATAATACAATACAAGCGATAAGGAGGGAAGTAAAGCAAGCCAAGTTGCGTGAAGGGGATAAAGAAAGGAGGAAGCAGAGGATTTTAAAGAGTTTCGGGTGGGAATTAAAGAATAGAAAGGAGGAAACAAGATTAGGGAGTAGGGGAGCATGTGAAACTGTGTGAGGGAGAAGAAAGGAGGGGAAGTGATGAGAGACGAAAAGAAACAGAGTACGCGGAAGGAGCAACCCAAATTGTGTTAAGTAAAAGAAGGATGCAAGGATTGAAGTGGAGGATTTAAGAGGAGAAAGAATTGAAAGGAGAGAAGAGATACCAGATTCAGAGGGAATGAAAATTCAATTCAATCATTCATGTCCCTTTCATTACATTCATTCATGTCTCTTTCATTACACATGATAGTGGGCTTATAAAGAGAGCTAATACAATTAAAAGCCATGCCTTTTTAAATAAAAACACAACCCTCCCGAAAATACACTTCCAAAGGTCATGTCTTCTTTATTTACAACAACAACAACAAAGCCTTTTCCCACAATTAAGTAGGGTCGGCTACATGGATTCTCCGCCTCCATTCAGATCTATCTTGGGCCAATCCCGAGCTTATATCCACAAAACTAAGATCCCATCGTATGGTCTCTTTCCAACACTTCTTGAGCCGTCCTCGCCCTCTCTTAGCCGGCTCAACATCCCGACACTCGCATCTCCTAACTGGTGCATCAATTGGTCTTCTTTGCAAATGTCCAAACCATCTTAAGCGGTTTTCTCGCATCTTATCATCGATCGGAGCTACAACAACTTTCTTTCTGATTGCATCATTCCGAATCCGATCTTTACGTGTGTATCCACACATCCACCTTAGCATTTTCATTTCTGTTACATTCATTCTCTGCACATGTCTATGGTTCACAGGCCAACATTCAGATCCATAAAGCATAGCAGGACTCACGATTGCTTTGTAAAACTTTCCTTTAATCTTTAAAGGAATTTTCGTATCACAGAGAACAACAGAGGCTCCTCTCCACTTTAGTCAGCCTGCATTTATTCTTTTAGTAACATCTCCATCAATTTCCCCATCATGTTGTAGAATAGATCCCAGATATCTAAAGGAATCTCTCTTCTGAATGTTATCGTCACTAATCTTCACCTCGATTCCTTCACCATTGCTTCCATCAAATGTGCACTCTATATATTCCGTCTTAGCCCTACTTATACGAAACCTTTTAGTCTCCAACTCATGTCTCCAGACCTCAAGTTTCTCATTTACTCCATCTCTAGTCTCGTCAATAAACATAATATCATCAGCAAATAACATACACCAAGGTAACTCATCCTGAATGTGACTGGTCAACTCGTCCATAATCAAAGTAAAAAGAAATGGACTCAAAGCTGAACCTTGATGTAAACCAATGTTGATGTCAAAATATCCAGCCTTCCCAGACGGAGTCCTTACACAAGATAAAGCCCTATCATACATGTCTTTTATGAGGTTAATGTATAGGACAGGTACTTGTCTCTTCTCCAACACTCTCTACAATATCTCTCTGGGACAGAATCATAAGCCTTCTCCAAATAAATAAAGATCATGTGGAGGTTCTTCCTTTTAGCTCTATAAATCTCCATTGTTCTCCTCAGTAAATGGATGGCTTCAGTCGTTGAGCACTGGCATGAATCCGAATTGGTTTTCTTTTACATTGAGAATTTGCCTCAACCTTCTTTCGATCACACGTTCCCAAATTTTCATAGTGTGACACATCAACTTGATACCTCTATAATTTGAACAGTTTTGAATGTCTCCTTTATTCTTATAAAGAGGCACCACGATACTCCTCCTCCAATCTTCAGGCATTTTCTTGCTTCGCCAAATAACATTGAATAGATTCGTAAGCCAAGTAAAACCACGCTCATCTAAAACTCTCCATACTTCTACAGGGATGTCATCCAGTCCTACACCTTTTCCAGGTCTCATAACCTTCAAAGCCTCCTCTACTTCCTTTCTTTGTATCTGTCTATAGCATGCACGATTCAAGTAACTTTCACTACAAGCTAGATCACCCAAAGTGATATCTCTATTTCCTTCCCCAATGAAAAGTTTATGGAAGTACTGCTCCTATTTAGTATTTATATCCTTTTGAGTAACAAGTACATGACCTTCCTCGTCCTTAATGCATCTTACTTGAGAAAGGTCTTCGATTTTTTCTTTCTCTTGCTTTGGCCAATCTGAATATATCCGTCTGTCCCTCCTTAGAGTCGAGATTTTTATACAAAACTACATAAGCTTTTGACTTAGCTTCGCTTATGGCCTTCTTTGCTTCCTTCTTCGCTATTTTGTAGTTTGTGACTGTTTCCTTTGTTCTATCCTTAGACATAGCTTTAAAGCAAGCTCTTTTTATTTTTAGCTTCTCTTGTACCCCTTCACTCCACCACCAAGCCTCTTTTTGACATGGAGCTCCTCCCTTTGACTCGCCTAGCATCTCTTTGGCTACCTTTCGGATACAAGATGCTACTGCCTCCCACATCTCGTTTGCTCTACCGCTACAATCCCAAGATAAGTCTTTAAAACCTTCTCCCTGAAGCTCGCTTGCTTCAGTGGAAGATTCCACCATCTAGTTCAGTTATCTTAGAAACCCTCCTTTTCTTTACCAACCCTTTCATTTGTACATCCAAGACTAACAAACGATGTTTGGTTGTCAAACTCTCTCCTGGGATTACTTTGCAGTCTTTACAACACAACCTATCTCTTCTCCTTAACGCAAAATAATCTATCTGTGTTCTGGTTGGCCCACTCTTATAAGTAATTAACAAGGTTCAGGAAAGCGGTATGCGTATGCATTCGGACTGATCACCGAATACTGATTAAGCGGTATGCGGGGGCATATGCGAGGTATATGCGGTTCTAAGCGGTTTTCTAATTTTTAATTTAAAAATAAAAAAATATCTATGAATAACATTACCACTGAAGTTATGTATCTAAGTGGAGTTAAAGAAGATCTAAGAAAAACGGTTCATGTTAGATGGGTGTGCATATATACTTTTAATTGCCTCATATTTAATCACAAAGAAACATTTACCAGAAAAACTTCACATTATATGATTCGTAATAACAAAACTTTAATACACATACATGCACTACATGAGCAACCTCAATCGGCATATATAAAAAATATTCGACGATACAATGCATATACTCGTGAAAACAATACATGAGAAAAACATAAAACATTGCATATACATAATGGTATAATACATTATAATTGTATAAAAATGCATGTCATATTCTAACAATTGAATGAAGAGGCAGAGTTACAGAATTAAGGACCTGAATGAGAAGATTGAAAAGTTGGAGCCGCTGGAGCAGTATGCGGGGCATATGCGGGATATGCGGGGCATATGCGGGGCATATGCGGGCCGCATATGCGGGGAGGGCACATAATGCACTGATTCAAGTAATCGGTGCGGTCTGCATGCCGCACGGGCATATGCGGCCCGTGCGGCCGATTTAGTGAACACTGGTAATTAAATGTTCCGCCCTCTTCTTGAAGAGAGTGTTTGCTATGAAAAAATCATATGCCGTTGCAAAATCTAGGATGGCTTTTCCCTCTTCATTTCTATCCCCAAAACCATGTCCTCTATGAACATTAGCATACCCTGAAGCATTTTTTCCCACGTATCCATTAAGATCTTCACCGATGCAAATCATCTCTTTGTGGGAATCCTTGTAGACTCTTATCCAAATCCTCACAAAAAGTTTGTTTAGTACTTTCATCTAAACCAATTTGCGGTGCATAAACTGAGGTGATGTTCAGAATTTCTTCTTCAAGCACCAATTTTAGCAAAATAATTCGATCCCCGAATCTTTTCGCCTCAACCACACAATCCTTCAAATCCTTATGAACAACCACTCCAATACCGTTTCTACCCTTATCTTTACCTAAATACCAAAGTTTAAAGCATGTCTTCTCAATCTCCCTTGCTTTCTCTCCAACCCATTTAGTCTCTTGAAGACATAATATATGAATCTTCCTTCTTTCCATCGTATCCACTATCTCCATCAACTTTCCAGTTAAAGTGTCAATATTCCAACTACCATTCCGCAACTTCCGTTGTAATCTCTTTTGGACTAACTTCTTTACTTGCATGCGTCCATTATGCGAGACTTGTAGATTTTGGACTGCATCCTGGCGGTGATGCAGCGGAACTAGCTTAATTACCCACATGTGTTCCTCATGCGAGAACCCTTGCAAATTTTGAACTACATCCATGCTGTGATGTAGCGGCCCTTGCCAATTTTTCATTGGATTCGGGCGATGCAACGCGTCGTAAGTAGGGAACGCCCCAACGAAATCTGTATGTTTGCTTAAATCCATGTTGAAAAGATCCGACTGTCATGAGGCAACTTCCTAAATAGTATTTTTTAGAAAAAAAAGTACTATTTAGGAAGTTGTCTCTGACTGTTTTACGCTGACTGTCGACTACCTAATGCAACCCTCTTCATTTACCCGGGCTTGGGACCGGCCATACCCTCCTCATTTTTATTTACAAAAACAAATAAAAATAAAAATGAATGATAAATATTATTCAACGGGTCTAAGGTTTCTTATATAGTGTGGAACCCTAGAGAAACGAACAGAGAAAATTACATAGATGTCCCGTTACAAGACCCAATAAATATTACCGGGAAATAACCTATTAATTCTAATACTCCTCTCATGTTGGAGCACATCCATCTAACATGCCCAATTTGGAAATCATCTATGTTAGGAGAAAAGAAGTTTATATCATGGACGAGACCCTAGGGCTCTCTTATAAAGGAGAAAAGCCCTGGGTTAAATACAAAGAAGTACATAGAGAAAATTAAATTAAGGAAAAAGATAACCGGAGATACAAATATCTCAATACTCTCCCTCAAGCAGGAGCATATATATCTATCATGCTCAGCTTGGTGCAACACCTCTGAAATAGACCTCTAACGAGTACCTTGGTGAAGACATCTGTCGTCTGCTCTCCAGTAGAAACATGAGATGTAGATATGAGACCTTTCTGAATCATGTCTCTAGTGTAATGACAATTCACCTCTATGTGTTTGGTATGTTCATGAAATGCAGGATTGTTGGCAATAAATAGAGCCGCTTGATTATCACATAAAAGTTGCATGGGAAAAGACACCTCAATAGTAAGATCAGTAAACAAGATCTAACACACATCATCTCTGCATATCCATGTGCCATGGCCCTGTACTCAGATTCTGCACTAGATCTGGCCATCATTGTCTGCTTCTTGTTTTTCCATGAAACATGAGAGCTGCCAACAAAAATAGCAATGTCAGAAATAGACTTCCTGTCTCTGGGGTAACCTGCATAATCTGCATCTGCACAAGCTGTCACCTCAAGAGATGTACCCTTGTTGAATATAAGACCAGAACCCGGTGAAGTCTTCAAATATCTCAAGATCATACGAACCGCATCAACATGCACCTACCTAGGCCGCTCCATGAATTGGCTAACTTTGCTCACTACAAAAGGTATATCTGGCCTAGAGATGGTGGTGTATATGAGCTTCCCAACAAGCACTCTATATCTCCTCTTGTCTACCTCCTCAGAGTCATCATCATATATTCTCAAACTCGGATCCATAAGGGTAGTAGCAGGCTTGCATCCTGTCATACCTGTCTAAGAAAGAATATCCATAACAAACTTCCTCTGGGTCATCACAAGATCACGTTGGTTCCTGGCGAACTCTAATCCAAGGAAGTATCAAAGCGTGCCAAGATCCATAGTCACAAAACTGCTGACCTAGGAACTCCTTGACAGCCTGAATGCCCTGCTCATCATCCCCTGTGACAATAATATCATCAACAAAGACAAGAATAGCAACAATACCTCTCTATGTCCTATGAACAAACAGTAAGTGATCTACTGTAGACCTCACGAAACCTTGTTGCTCTATCAACTCCGATAACTTCTGGTACCAAGCTCTCGAACTCTGCTTCAAGCCATAAATATCCTTATGAGGCCTCCACACCTTCTATGACTCCCCCTCAGTAGCAAACCTTGGTGATTGCATATATACCTCCTACTTTAGATCAATGTATAAAAATGAATTATTTACATCAAGATGGTCAATTCCGCGAAACAACAATTGATAGAAGAATACGAAGTGTCGAGTGTCTGGCGACTGGTGAGAATGTATACTGATAGTCCACCCCATAAGTTTGGGGAACCCACGTGCCACGAGCTTGGCCTTGTAGCGATCCACACTGTCATCTGCCCATTGCTTTACTGTAATATCCATTTGCAACCCGCAACAAAGGCACCTGGAAGAGCAGAAACAGCAGATGCCACCTACTATCCGGTATGGCCTCCTTATATGTTCGTGGGATACAAACAGCAGAGAATCCCACAACTAACTTCATGTACTGATCTAAAGGATGGTCCAATGAAACATGTGCAGCAAGAAGATAAGTTGCATTTGACAACGAGGCTTTCGCAAAGCAATGGGTATTTCCAGGACATCATTCTCTATGTTTTTTGGAATCAACTCCTCATGTGTAACATTCAACACACCAGTGCCATTAGTGGAAACAATGTGCTCATTACATACCTGAGGCGTGCTGGATGGTGTGGAGGGCACATGAGTAGAGGGGCGAGTAGAAGACTTGTGCGTGTAAACATGCAGTAGGAATTGTGTCTGGGTAGTCTGAGGTAAAGGAGACGGAGATGGTCGAGACGGTGGAGATGGTAGTGGTGGTGGAGGCGGTGAAGGCTGAGAATCAACATTGGGTGCACATGATGGAGAAGACGGAGGTCGAGAAACAATAACATCCTCACTAGAAGTAGCATTAGATGACATGTCACATGTAGGAGAAAAGTACACAATAGATTCAAAGAATGTGACATGAACACTCACATAATATTTTCCTCTTACAGGATCAAAACATCTAAGCCACTTTTGGGTACGAGAATAAATAACAAAAACACATTTGAAAGCTCTGGGTGAGAGCTTGTCAAAACCAAGAGTGAAACTGTGGACAAAGGCCACAGATCCAAAAAAACTGGGAATAAGAGAGAACAAGACCTTCTCGGGAAATGTAATCAAGAAATGAACCTTTTCTCCATGCATAGTGGACGGCATGTGGTTCACCAAGTAGCAAACAATGAGAACCGCATCTCCCCAGAACGAATGTGGGGCACAACTCTGAATCAAAAGGGACCTCGTGAGATCAAGAAGGTAACGATGTTTGCGATCAGGAACACCATCCGGCTGAGAGGTATAGGCACAAGAGGTTTGAGAACAATACCAAGAGATTTGAGAAATTCGGATAACTGTAAGGTGGAAAACTCTAAGGCATTATCAGTACGAATAAATTTCACATTAGTAGAGAAAACATTTTTGATCTCAATATGAAAGATTTAATGATAAGACCCGCTTCAGAATTATGTTTTAACAAGAATATCTAAGAAAGTCTAGAGTAATCATCCACAACAACCATATAAAAATGATGTCCCACATTATCAGGAACCCGACTGGACCCCAAATGTCAAAATGAAACAACACAAAAGATTGACTACTGCAATGACCCTGACGACTCGGAAAAGAAGACCGACGATGCTTTCCAAGCTGACAGGCTTCACAGTCCAAGGTAGTATGAGTAGATATCAGTGGTAGAACATGACACATCTTCTGAAGCGGGAGGTGTCCAAAAAGATGCCATGTGAAAGGAGAAACAGGTCATGAAGGAATAGTAGCAATCTCAGTACAAGGTGGTATTGCAAGCTTGGACAATCCTCTCTGCTCACGACCACATCCAATTACCTTGCCCGTTAGTATGTCCTTAAACACAAGAGAAGAGGGATCAAATATGGCACGGCAATGTAAATCCTTTGTAATTTGACTAATAGACAAAAGATTCATCTGAGAGTCTGGAGCATATAAAACATTCTACAGATGCATAGGTGTTAGAACAATCTCCCCTTGAACAACAATGGGAAGACGGACCCCATTAACAATCACCACGGATCTACCAGGCAGGATAGACCTGTAAGAACTAAACTATGCACGATCTCCCCACATATGTTGCGATGCTCCAGAATCCATAATCCAGTCAATCAAATCTGAACTACTACAACGGGTAAGTGCATAAGTAATGCCTGATAAACTAGACGAAGCTCTGACAGTAGCTGCTACATCTGAAGAACCTACAGCTAGAGTAGTAGGAGGGGACATCATCGCTCGAAGTCTAGGAACAATACCATCCAAGCGTATGTCCTGTGTAGGAGCAGAACATCAGAAGTAGGCTCAGTCTGCTCAGCAACCTTCGCAGACACAGGAAATCCATGCTTCTGAAAGCATGACTCCTCAGAATGACCAGGACAGTGGCAATGAGAACATAAACCACGCTGGCGTCCTACTCGACCACGAGGTCCGCGCCCACGAAATTATAAAGTCCCCCTCTACCTTGAGACCCTACCATAACTGAGGGAGTCTAGGCCGTAGTAGTAGATGGAGTAGTAATCATGCTCAATCGCTGGCAAACCTCTTCCATCGAAGGTATCGTCTCTCCAGTCAGAAGTTAATTATGTGTTGCATCGTACTAAAAGTCAAGAGATGATTGGAAAACTCCTGTCATTGTGGCATTCCGATATGCCTCTTGCTACTCAGTGCTGGTAGTAAAAGGAATGAAGCTGTGCAGTCGCTCAAACATACCTCTAAGATGAGAGAAGTGTGCATGGAGTGGTCGACCATTCTGTTTGGTCGAGAAAATGTCAAACTGTAGCTGAAGAATCTTGTTCTCATTCTTTGCCTGCTCGTACGTCTCTGCTAAGATGTCCAACATAGCCTTTGCTATGGTTGATTGACGATATCGTTGGCAATCTCCGTGGTGAGTGTCCTGGAGAGCCAAATACGAGCATAGGCATCATCTTGCCTCCAAGAAGCATTAGCCCCAATCTTGTCTGTCGATTCTGAATCCATCAGAATGTGCTCCTTGTTATGGACGTCACTTCTTCTCCTATTTTCTGACATAGTAACAATAAGTTAAACCAAGGACAACTTAGGAGTAGATCGATCAGAGAACGTCTACATAATCATAAGGAGTCGTATCTGTAGACTCATACAACCATCCTCATTGATTCGTGTTGAGGTCTAGCTTCGTAAGATGTGATTTCTAAGAGAAAAAATCACAATTTCCGAACCAAATCAGACCTCCAGGTCGCAGGAAAGAAGCGCAACAACGACTCCCGGGCCACAGGAGCACAACTGCGGCATGCAGGGGGGCTGGGGTCCCCGACTGCAACACGGGCTAGAGGTTGGCGGTGCTTCGCGGCGTGCGGAAGTGCTGGACTGGGCCCCAGCGGTGCTGGGGTGGGCCCCATGTAGCAAGCGGAGGGGCTGGGTTTCCCCCTGCGGCTGTTGTTGGAGGCACCGGGAATGGGAAGCGCCGACGGCAGGAGGGGAGGGGGTTGGATGCTCCCTCGGCTGTGGGGGGAGGCATGTATGGTTATGGTTGGGGTGAGATACGTGAACCCCGGTCAAGGACGGTTGCTCTGATCCCATGTTAGCAGAAAAGAAGTCCATATCATAAGCGAGACCCTAGGGCTCTCTTATATAGGAGAAAAGTCCTCGGTTAATTACAAAGAAGTTCATAGAGAAAACATAAATAAGGAAAAAGATAACCATAGATGCAAATATCTAAACAATCTACGAGAGACATATCTGGTTAGAAGTAATTTTCCCTCCCCGTACGGTAAACCACATTTTTTCATATGAAATTGTCGCATTTTATCGTAGCATAGGAGGCGAAATTGGATATAAGCATAAATACCACAAATTTGAATATGTGTGAATATATTATGCTTGGCAAGCATACCCAGATCAAACACATGGATACGAGCCTCCTTGTAGATTAATCAGAGATCTATGTTTAAATTGAGTGATTTAATTTCTAAATCTGTCTACTTACAAACAAATGCACACTATGCACAATGCAAAATGCAATGCATCTAACACATGAGAAGAAAGCATTTTTATTGATTTTTAAGCACTTTAAAATTATGCAATATGCAACATAATGCCATACTATGCAAAGAAAATGACGTGTGAATGCATTTTTTATTTTAATTTTATGCAAGTATGGATGCCACAATATGATATGCAATGCGACAGACGACGTGAGCATTTACACCGCCCCAAATTAACCAAATTAATTGACCAACAAATTAATCAATTCCATGATCAAATAACATCGGAATATTTAAAATTTAGCATGCCATATTACGCGTCAAATCAGTGAATAAATCAAGCTAATATAATAGGAAGAGAATAATATTAGCAACAAAATGAAATCACTTAAATATGAGTTCGAATGCTCAAGTTATAATTAAAAAACTCCAGGGGCATAACTGCAAAGAAAATATGAGGAATAAAAAGATAAAATATGCAAATTAGACCTTGTAGGGGTGCATATATAATTTTCAAAAGTCGATGGCAATCTTTTGCAATTTACCCAAGCATGGCACGTGTCGCAAGCACCCATGGGTGGCACCTATTTGCAACTTTGAACAAGAGCGGGGGATTGCATGCAATTTCTTAAGTCATTCACATGCGTGACACACAGACAGTGGCTGGGGTTGAGGTTCAGGATCCGATGTAGGTGCTTCGGGCCACGTGCCGGACCGAGGTGTTGCAGCTGAGGCTCGGTCCCACCGAGCCACCGTGCTTCAGAGGGGACACCGTGGTTGCATCTCAGTCGTTAGATGGCCGTCAGAGGGGTGCCATCCAACGACACATGTACGATCTGGAGATTTCTCCTCCGCCAAGCGTTGGCGACGAGAATGTTGCTCTGATGAGACACCCGGAGCTCTTCCATGCATGGTCCAGTGAAGCGAATGTCGGGTTCAATTGACGGAGAGAGTTGTTGTGTGTGATTGATTAAAAATAAGAAACCAAAATGAAAAGGCAAAGATGGGACTTACCTGATCGGAGAAGGTGATGGGCGGAGGGTGTGGCTTGGGTTGAGCTTCATTCGAAGTGATATGAAAGTGGATGAAGCGTATTTAAGGAAGAGGTTGACTGTTACGGGTGACAGTGGTCGATGGTTTTGTAATCGTTGTCCTGAGCCCTAGTAAATAGGTTACGTTTCAATAAGGGTCGGACATGAATGTTGGAATTACTGAGAAAATAAAAAATAAAGGAAAATAAAGTTGAGTTAGAAAAAAATAGTCAGAACTGTAAGTTGTAAATCTCGATGAGATCTACAAGCTTCATCTTGAAAAAAAACCAAAATAAATAAATATATACAAATTAGAATTTTTAGAAGCATTATAATGAATAAAAATACTTGATTTAATTCTTTTGCATTTTTTGTAGTTTTAATTTTTTAAAGACAAAATAAATATATACAATAATTTATCTGATTTTTTGGGATTTTTAATAAGAAGAAAATAAGGAAAATAAAGAGAAATAAAAATATGTTAAACTTATACAATAGTTAGGACAAATTACATAATAGGGATTAGTTCTTAGTTAATGAGAATTAAAGATGAATACAATTACTTTGTCTAAGCTAGGAGGATAGTAGATGAAGATTGTGATGATAAATCATAGATTCATCACTGTACTCATCTCAAATGGAATGTAAGTTAACAATAATGTATGTTCATGAAAAACTGTATTAGTGATGATGTAGGTAGCTAACTTGTTCTCACAATATAGAGGGATGGGAATAGTATAAAGTACAAAGTCCTATAGAAACGATCAATTGCTTCCTTCTACACTATGTAACAAGGTTTCTACCAACAAGTACAACATAGCTCGAAGTTGGTCAACAGTCCTAAGATGAACTGGCATAATATGCATCAACATAAGTGGTGGAACCTGTAGAGCTATATGTTATATTATGCGGTTGTGTTATTTTGTATTGTTTCTTGTCTTCTTTTTCCTATGAACGCTTAATGTAATTTACCCATAGGTGTCTCTCCTATAAAAGAGAGCCTAGGGTTTGTCATTTCTGCCAACATGGTATCAGAGTGACAGTCCTAGATCGGAGCTCGAATACCTAAACCTAATCTCCAATCCCCACCCATCGGCCTCTCTCCTTCTCTATTCCTCTTCTGCCGCCAGTACCACCCTCATGCGTCGCCCCCTCCCCCCTTTCTCCCGTGAGCTACTTCTCTCACTTGTGCGGCGTGCGCTGGGAGATCAGCGTGCGCCCAGCCGTACGTGCGACGCTCCTAGCATTTGTGCCTAGCCTCGCACGCAAGTGTACATCTAGTGCGACGTGTGCCTAGTGCGGCAACGAGCTCCACCCCGCGCGTGATTGCACGCCGAGCCCTGTAAGCCCTTGTTTTCCCAGGCGGGCTTCTGTGTGCAAGGCGTCACCGTCATCTAGCCCTATTACATGCTGAGATTGGGTGCATGCGTCTACACATGCAATCCAATCTCCACATGTTGGTGTAGAAACAATCCAGTCAAGTGATTCAGTCCTAGTGTTCCCAAGCCGATATGTCAGAGAACAAGGTGGATATTCCCTCCACAGGCGCTTTCAGAGGTCCAACGCCCATAGTCAAGATGGATGGGTCAAATTATGAACTGTAGGCTATGCAGTTCATGAGTATGATGAAGTCTACTTGTAAGAAACACATTCTTACCGAGGAAAAACCGACTGAGAAGACTGGAGTTAATGCCTCATGGGAGGTGGATAATGCATATGCCAAAGTATGGCTCTCAGGTACGTTGGCAATAGAACTTGTCATTGATATACTCCATCAGCCCACGACCAAGACGATGTGGGATATTCTTGCTGCTACGGACTACCAAGCTAAGAACGAGACGAAGATCTTACAACTCCAACATGATATCTTCGCTATCAAACAGAATGGACGGCCACTACGCTCCTTATATACATCCCTACAGTGAATGTTTGAGAAGTTGTATAGCTTTATGCCTCTCACGTCTACTCCTGAGCAGCAGAAGACCTATAGGAACGCCACCATGGTAGGTGTCTTCCTGGCTGCACTTGATCCAGAATTCAAGGTGGCACATTCTCATATACTGGCAGACTCTACTATTCCTCCTATGGAGGAAGCTTTCAAACTAAGTCGTATAACTGTAAAATCTTCTACTACAAATCAAACATCCGCAGCAATGGCAGCATACCGAGGTCGCGGAGGTTCTTCTTCGTTTCGTGGTCGTGGACCTCGGGGAAGAGGAGTTCGTATTCACCAACCATGTACTTTCTATCAACACCTTGGACATACTGAGGATACATGCTACTCCAAGCATGAATTCCCGGTTTCTACACGAGTGGCTGAACAGATTGAGCCTCCAGCTGCTTCTTCGTTGGATTGACGCTTTGATGATCTCGTAGCTCGTTTAAGGGGTATTATACCTTCATCTGGTCCTGTGATGTTGTCGCCAGTATCCGAGAGCCATCCAGATGTTGCTGCGTCAGCCTCCTGTGGTACCTCAAGTAGTACTTATGATCTCACTATTAGTAGTGGATCAGATACTATAGAGTGGATTATGGATTATGATACTACACATCATCGGTGTGGAGACAACTGCCAACTTACAGCTTACAGACAGGTTTCCCCAGGACGCACTGTGGTTATTGCAGATGGAACACACTCCCCGATTAGCTTGACACCTTCTATGCATCTGAAGAATGTGTTGCATGCACCTGATTTTTCTATGAACATGTTGTCTATTAGCCAGATTACAAAGGATTTACATTGTCGAGCCAGTTTTTATCCATCTTCTCTTATTTTTTAGGACATCCTTACGGGCAACGTGATTGGTCATGGCCGTGAGCAGGGGGGTCTCTATCGCCTTGTTCGGCCTCCATATATCGGAATCTCATCTCTACCTGCTGGACCTATCTCATCATTTATGTGGCACCAGCGATTTGGTCATTTCCCGCTTCAGAAGTTTTGTCGTGTTCTGCACTAGATTTTACCTCGCACGTCCTTTCAATGTGAGGCGTGTCAGTAGGGAAAGCATCATCGATCTACCTTTCCCAGTCGTCGGAGTCGGAGTAGTATCTCCAATTTTGAGTTGTTTCATGTTGACATTTGGGGTTTGAGTCGTGTTCCTTATCATAAAGGACACAGGTTTTATCTTGTCGTCATTGATGATTTTTCTTGTTTGTCTCGTGGGTATTGTTATTACAGAATAAATCTGAAGCTGGAAATATTATCAAAAATTTCATAAATGAAGTTCGTAATGTTTTTTATGCATCTGTGAAAATTGTAAGGATTGATAATGCCTTGGAATTCTGTACTAACACTCTATCCAGTTATTTTTCTACCCAAGGAATTGTTCACCAAACAAATTGTGTCTATATTTCCCAATAAAAGGGAGTTGCAGAGAGAGATCATCGTCATTTGCTTGATGTCACCAGTATACTTCTCATACAGAGTCGTGCTCCCCATACCTTCTGGGGCGATGCTGTTTTGACGACATGCTATCTTATCAATCGCATGTCATCGTTCGTCTTAGGTGAGAAGATTCCTTTCTCTGTGGCTTTTTTCTGAAAAGGAATTGTTCTCACTTACCCCTCGTGTGTTTGGCTCAATTGCCTTTGTCCACCAGCTATCTCAAGGCATTGACAAGCTCTCCCCTAGAGATGTCAAATGTGTTTTTGTTGGGTACTCAAGGACACAAAAAGGGTACCGGTGTTATGATCCGTTGTGCAGGATATGTTATGTTAGTGTCGATGTTACATTTTTTGAGTCCGCTATATACTTCTCCCCTTTAGGTGATAGGTTGAAGTCTTCTGACACTTACGAAGCCATATACATGTCACCACCTCCACCACAACCATCCTCGGAACCAACACCTCCACCACCACCACCTCTTCCTACACGGTCCTCTCTTCCTATTGTAGTTCCTGTTCCACCATTGCCACATCACTATACACGTCAACCTACCTCTGCTCATGGTTATCGCTCGTCATCTAGCTCGCATGAGGTATGCTTTGAGAATATAATTTCTAATGATGGATATAATGGTTTACCTGAGCAGACTTCGATACAGGGGACAAATGAGGAGGCTACTAATTTGGATCTACCTATTGTGCTTCGAAAACAGAAGCGAAGCTATACGTCATATCCTATAGCACATGTGGTTTCTTTTGATCGTCTGTATGGTGAATTCAGGAACTTTGCTATTGCCCTATCTGATGTGGAAATTCCACGGACTTACCAGGAGGCTTTAAAGGAACCAACATCTCCACCACCACCACCTCTTCCTACACCGTCCTCTCTTCCTATTGCAGTTCCTGTTCCACCATTGCCACATCACTATACACGTCAGCCTACCTCTTCTCATGGTTATCGCTCGTCATCTAGCTCGCATGAGGTATGCTCTGAGAATATAATTTCTAATGATGGATATAATGGTTTACCTGAGCAGACTTCGTTACAGGGGACAAATGAGGAGGCTACTAATTTGGATCTACCTATTGTGCATCGGTAACATAAGCGAAGCTATGCGTCATATCCTATAGCATATGTGGTTTCTTTTGATCGTTTGTATGGTGAATTCAGGAACTTTGCTATTGCCCTATCTGTTGTGGAAATTCCACGGACTTACCAGGAGGCTCTAAAGGAAGGTAGATGGCGGTTAGCTATGGAGGAAGAAATGGTTGCTCTTCAACAGAGAGGTGTCTGGAGTCTTGCTCCTGCTCCTATGGGCGAGTCTACAGTTGGTTGTGAATGAGTATTCACAGTTAAGCATGCATATGGTAGCATTGATGGATACAAGGCACGTCTGGTTGCACGAGGGTTTACACAGACATATGAGGTGGACTATCTTGACACATTCTCGCTTGATGCACGTCATTCCACCTTACGAATACTTTTATCTGTTGTAGTTGTTCGAGATTGGCACTATATAAGAGATATGATTCAGAAGGGTTTTATCTCCATATCTCATGTCAGTTCAGGAGACCATACTACAGATATTTTCACCAAGGGTCTTCTTACAAGACCATTCTCCGCACATGTCTATAGTTCACATGCCAACATTATGTACCAGAGTATAGCAGGTCTCACAACTGCATTGTAAAACTTACCTTTGATTTTCAAAGGAATATCAATATCACATAGAGCACTAGAGGCTCCTCTCCACATTAGCCATGTTGGAGCATATGCATCACTTGAGTAGACGGGTAATTGGATTCCCCAGAGTGCAATTACCACATCCAGGGGTTTACTCCTACATCTACCAGTTGTGGGACTTGGAGACTCTGTGAGGGCCATATAAGAATCCCACACCACATGTAACATATGATAAACTTCAATAGAAGAATAAGCCCTTTGAGGTGTTCTCCTGTGGTTTCATCCCGCTCCTCCTAGGGTAGGGTTCCACGTAAAAATCCTAATATTCTTCATTGTTCTTATTCTTTTTCTCTAATATATTCCGCATTCTAGTTTTATAACATGGCACCAAAGCATGTTCAATTCTCAAGGATGAATTTTATATTTGTTATTTTTTCGAGTTTCGTGAATTGTTCAAAAGTTTTAGAGTTTCGCAAAACCCTAAAAGAGCAGATCCGATTCTTCGATTTCTGTTAAAGATTATTTTTGCATTCACGTTCGAGATTCAGTTCTAAGATTTCTTAAAACCCTAAATCGTAGGCATCATCGGCAACGTTACTCTGTAGTTCGATTTTGACATAATTTATACTCGTAAAAAAGTTCTAGCCTAGATATCTAGGGATTTCTCGAACTCTGGATCTGTATGGACCATAATCAAATATCTGAAAATTATCTGATGTCGACGTCAATCTGATACGATCAGCAAGGTTCCATCAAGTTACTGGAACCCTAGTTCTCAAGGTAGTGCAATCAGCCCCACGTTTCTTGGCATCGACACAAGAAAGAAGAAGAAGATGCCATCGAGCTTCAACAATTCCTGTTGCCCTGCTGCAGGTCTCGAACGGGGAAGAAGAGGTGGTGATGCTCTAGCAGCAGTTTTACACGCCTCCATGCCCTCCTTCTCCAATTACGATGGTGATGTGGCGACTCCATCTCCAGCCACATCCTTCCGCCATGTTCCTTGGCGACACAGCTCCTTGGCAGTGACACTATCCTTCATCCGCATCTCCAAGCAGCGTGAGTCTCCTCTTCCAGTTACATCTCCAAGCGACGGCAGCTCCAAGTCCAAGGCGGCGGTAAAGCTCCATCATGCGCAACATCGAGGGCAGCTGCAACCCCAACAGGGGCAGTACAACACCATCGAGCTCCTTTGGCCACTTCTCATGCGCATCTTCTCGACAACACGAATACAGCGTGCAACCGCACCTTTCTTAGCACAGGCGGCGATGCATCTCCGAGCCCCCTCATGCAGTGGCATTGTTGTCGACGTAGAAGCCAAGCCACGGGGTCGGCTCCCTTTGTGAGGAGGGTCTCCAAATCAAGGAACCCTAAAAAGATGACGTGCATTTTCTTTTTTGTGAAAATTGTGTACACGCCCAAGTGGGGCTATGACCGAGAAAAAGAAGGCATGCTATAAACTTTTGACCAAGTGGGCCGATCTGCAAAAAAAGGGTTGGGTCGTGTGTTTTTTTAAAAGGGTGCATACAAAAAATTGTATACATAAAAAAGGAGTTGGCTACAAAAAGGGAAGAAATAGCCAAGGGAAAAATTTTACAAGAACAAAAGCTGAAAAAATGTGAGATCAACTTATGTAATTTTTTATTCTCCCATTTTCTTGTCCTCTCCCAACTCAATCGATGTCGTCGTTTTTCAACAAGTGCCGGAGAAGGGGAGTGTATTGTGTAGAGTTCTACGGCTCTAGTTCAGATTTCATGCCATATTTCAAACTCTACAAATTTTCAGCTTCAGACTCGATGTTCGGAGTTTGATTCTTCAGTGTGATGCAAACATGTATGCCATCATCAGTTTCGCGATCGCCATCTTTGTTTTTGGTCTCAAATTTTTTATGAGATTTACAGGGACTCCAGAGTAGATATCACATTCTATATGTCATTGTGGGCGAGGGTTTTCATGTGGTTTCATAGGGACTCTAGAGTAGAGATCCCATTCTCTGAGCCAGTATGGGAGAGACCTAGTTCTCCAATGAGGAGAGTTTCATACTCAATTCTCTAGCTATCATAGACTCCGACGAGGATGTTTCCATGACTTTTTCATATCATCCCCTCAGGGATGGCGAAGTTATCCACATGATGCACATTGTTCTACGTGCGACAGACCAGAGTACTACGATGAGGAGACTCATTTAGTTTCAGCGACTCTGTCAAGCGTAGTACATAGCACACATTCTCCAAGGAGACCCAGTTTAACTCACACTCCATCCATGTTGTTCATACTTACATGCATGAGAAGCAATATCCTCGACAACAACCGATAGTTGTGTATGTGTTGAGTTGATATTGTCCATGGTGTCTTGTATTGTGAGTTTCAGTTATCTTTCTATGTCTAGCATTGTATAATTTATCTTGTGAGAGAGTGTTGCAGTATATTTGTCACTTGTGTATATAATTAATCAGATTTCTCTAGGGTCCAATTACCGCATCCAACAGCTTAATCTCACATCTACTAGTTGCGGAACTTGGAGACTCGATGGGGGTCGTATAAAAAGCCCCACATCACATGTATCAGATGAAAAACTTCAATAGAAGAATCAACCCTTTGAATCGTTCTCACATGGCTTCATCCCGCTCCTCACGGAGTAAGGTTCCAACTTCCACGTAAAAATCTCAATGTTCTTCACTATTATATTCTTTTTCTTTGATTACGCTTCCACATTCTAGTTTTATAACAAGCCAACCTGCATATATTATATGGGTAATATCTATAAATCGATTTCCCCATCATGTTGCAAAATAGATCCCAAGTACCTAAAGCAATCTTCCTTCTTAGTAATGTTATCTTCGGTAATCTTCACCACGATTCCTTCAACACTTCTTCCATCAAATATGCACTCCACATATTCAGTATTAAGAAGAATGGTCATGGTCATGACCTCACTATTCAATATTAAGCACTCCTCCAGCTCATGGTCATGACTCATCTCCTAGCTCGTCTAAGGTATGTACTGAAGATACTACTCTTGATGGATCTAATGATATCTCTGAGCAGGATATGTTGCAGGGGCCAGATGAGGAAACAGCTGATTTAGATGTTCCTATTGCTATACGCAAATCGAAGAGGAGTTGTGCTACATATCCTTTATCAGCTTCTGTGTCATTTGAGCGACTATCTGGGGATTTCAGGAACTTTGTGGTTGCCTTGTCAGCTGTAGATATTCCACGGAATTATCAAGATGCTCTGCAGGATAGTAGATGGTGTCTAGCAATGGAGGAAGAAATGGCAGCACATCAATCTAGGGGAACTTGGAGTCTAGTTCCTATACCTGCGGATGTGACTCCGGTGAGCTGCAAGTGGGTATTTACAGTAAAGCAAAACGCAGATGGCAGTATTGACAGATACAAGGCCCGCCTTGTTGCACGTGGCTTTACACAGACATACGGGGTGGATTACCTTGATACGTTCTCGCCAGTAGCCCGTAATTCTACTCTTCGGATCTTGCTGTCAGTCGCGGTAACTCGAGAGTGGTCGCTATATCAGTTGGATGTGAAGAACGCGTTCTTATATGGAGATCTATAGGAGGAAGTCTACATGCAACAGCCACCCGGTTTTGCTGTTGAGGGGGAGTGTTCCAAGGTGTGCAGACTTCATAAGGCTATCTATGCCCTTAAGCAGAGCCCCAGAGCATGGTTTCAGAACTCTCAGACCTCTTTGAAAAACAGGGATACAAACGCTCTAATGCTGATCATTCCTTGTTTGTACAGAAGACTTCAAGAGGTATTATTGCAATTATGGTTTACGTAGATGACATCTTGATTACAGGAGATGATGAGCAAGGCATAAAGCAGGCGAAAGAGAAGCTAGGTAGCGAATTTGTCACTAAGGATCTTGGAGTCCTTAGATATTTTCTGGGGCTGGAATTTGTTAGTAATCCGTATAGGTTAGTAATGTCGCAGAGAAAACATGTTACGGACCTGTTGAGTGAAACAGGTATGCTTGCGTGTCGGCCTGCTACAACACCAATGGACCCCAGCATGAAGCTATATGATGATGACACAGAGGAGGTGGACAAGAGAAGATACAGAGAACTGGTAGGCAAACTGTTGTATGTCATGATCACTAGGCCCGATATATCCTTTGCAGTGAGTCGTGTGAGCCAGTTCATGGAGCAACCACGTCAGGTTCATATGGATGCCATACATATGATAGTTAGATACCTCAAATCATCTCCAGGTGCAGGTTTGCTATTCAAGAAGGGCAAGGGGATTTCTATCTCAGCATGTGCGGATGCAGACTATGCAGGTTGTCCCAAGGACAGGAAATCCACCTCGGGGTTTGCAGTCTACATTGGAGATTCTCTAATCTCATGAAGGAAAAAGAAACAGACGGTGGTAGCCAGATCTAGTACTGAATCTGAATAAAGGGCTATGGCCTAGGCTAGCACAGAGATGATGTGGGTAAAGGCTGTGCTTACAGATCTATGCATAGATATACCACTCCCTATGAACTTAGAATGTGACAATCAGGCAGCCTTGTTCATTGCAAACAATCCAGCATTCCATGAGCGAACCAAGCACATTGAAGTTGATTGCCACTTCATACGTGACATGATTCAGAAGGGATTCATTGCTACATCTCATGTTACTTTAGAAAATCAAACTGCCGATATATTCACCAAGGCATTACTACAAGGCCCATTCCAGAAGTGTGCGTCCATGCTGAGCATGATTGATATCTATGCACCATCTTGAGGGGGAGTGTTAACATATATATTAGTTTCCTTTGTATCTCTCTGTTATTTTTATTTTCAGTTGTATGCTTTATGTAATTTACCCATAGGCTACTCTCCTATATAAGAGAGCCTAAGGCTGATGGAATAAACAACTCTTCTATTTTTCCCAACAGTCCATAATCAAAGAAAAGAGGAATGGACTCAAAGCCGAACCTCGATGCAGACTAATGTTGATGTCAAAATAGTTGGTCTTCCCAGACTAAATCCTTACAGAAGATGAGCTCCATCGTACATATCTTTATAAGGTTAATGTATCGAACAAGTAATTATCTCTTATCCAAAACTCTCCACATTATATGCTATAAGATAGAATCAGAAGCCTTCTCCAAATCAATAAGCGGGTAGGCGGAAGTATATGCGGAAGTATATGCGGATTATGCGGTTTTGTAATATTTTAATAATAAATAAATAATATATATAATAATAATTTCAAATAATAGATATGTATGATATAAATATATATAATATAGATGAAATACCTATGGCAAACTTCTTTTCAAGTACACCCTCTCAAAGTACCCATCTAGCATAGAATATTGGATGAGAAAACATATGTCAAACCCACTTTCAAGTGAACCTACCAATGTTTCCTCTACTGACCCGCAATTACGAAGGAAATAAAATTTCTAAATTATAAAAAAATATTAGTTATTATAACAGCATAAGCTACTAATACACTAATTTATTTTTACAATCCAATAACATGTGTCATTCACCTTATATATGGCTTTGAAATTTTAAAATTATGTAAATGCAAAGTGGTTTTTTGAATGGTAAGCATGATATGCATTCTATTCAACAGTACAGAACCAAAACAGACATGAGAAGCGACACTCTAAGGGTATTTGAGTGCCAGATAATGCGAGAGATCATCCCTTGATTGGAAGAATGACATAAGCATTTTCAGTGCAAGTTTGTCTCGTCATACCTACTGAGTCTGAGTAGAAGCAACAAGCGTGATCTTCAACTGACCCACAATTTTCGTGTCATTGTTTAAGTTGCATTGTTTAGGTCCTAATACAAATGCGGCCGCATATATGGCCGCATATGCGGTATACTCGGCCGCATATGCACCTTTCCCGAGTATTGAATGAATATAGGATATGTGGTTCGCTAGAGAGACCGCCTCCGCATATGCGGCCGCCTGGCCCGCCTTTCTTAACACTGGTATAGAACATGTAATTATCTCTTATCCAAAACTCTCCACATTATATGCTATAAGATAGAATCAGAAGCCTTCTCCAAATCAATAAATAACATATGGAGATCCTTCCCATTTCTATGTGTATCACTAAGAATAATGTGTCAAAAAATAACAATGAAAATAAGCAATTTCTCATTTCGATTTTAATTTCATCGCATTAGAATTCTAAGTACGAGATAGAAATACCACGAGATTCTTGTGGCAGAAAGTAATTAAGTATTTACTCCTAAAAATACGATCATACATAGGATCTGATGACATGATTTATAACGTCCAAAATTTATTGACATGATTTCCACACTCCCAAGCCACATCATTGTGCCTTGTCAAAGGTGACATGTATATGCAACATTAAACCCTCGTAGTAAGACCCAATCAATTTCCCCTCTTTATAACTATAAAGATATTATGTCTGTATACAGTTCTAACAATTTATATTTATTTCTTCTAACTTATGTAATTTACCCATGGGCTTCTCCTCTATATAAGAGACCTAGAAATCTTCGGAATAACAATTCCCGTTATTTTCCTAACTACTCTGACGCCAACCCTATCCCCCTCCCCTTTGTCGCATTCTCTCTCTCTCTCTACGGTCCACTGATACAGCCAACCTCTCTCTCTCTCTCTCTCTCTCTGGCATGTCGTTGCCGCCATCGCCTTTGGCATCCGTCGCCACCTCCAACAGGTCCCACCACAGTCCACTTCTTATTGATGGGATTGGTTGCATCCTAAGTCTACAAATACAACCAATTCCATGTGTGTTTGTGTAGATATATTTGTTTTGGTCAACAAACCCGAGTTTTCCTCGATCCGGCACTATGTCAGAAAACAAGGTTGACATCCCCGACACAAGCGCTTTCTGAGGTTCAACGCCAATAGTCAAGATGGACGGGACAAATTACAAATTATAGGCCATGCAATTCATGAGCCTCATGAAGTCTACATGTAAGAAACATATTCTTATCGAGGAGGATCTGGTTGAGAAAACTGGGGTGAATGCATCATGGGAGGCGAATGATGCATATGTGAAACTTTGGTTATCTTGTACAATGACGATAGAATCATAGAAATCACCAATGACGATTTACATCAGCCACCGTCAAGGCGATGTGGGATTACCCCGCAACCACTTATTCTCAAGCGAGGAATAAGACAAAAATCCGGTGTGAGGATGAATGTATTCGTCAGTCATGCACTACATTCTCTATACACGTCCCTACGTGACATGTTAGAGAGGCTTCATAGTTTTATGCCTCTTGCTTCTACTCCAAAAACAGGAATACCACTATGGTTGGTGTATTTCTAACAGCACTTCATCCAGAGTATGAGGTTGCTCGCTCACAGATACTTGTTGATGCTACTATTCCTCCCATAGAATTGGCTTTCCGCAAACTCAGCAGGATCATGGTCCCATCGTCAGTTTTGAGGCAGACCTCTTCTGCGATGACTGCTTCCCGCGATAGGGGAGGCTCTTCTCAGTTTCCTGATCGTGGACCTCGTGGTAGAGGAGGTCATATTCATCAATCGTGCACTTATTGTCACCGTCCATGACACTCAGAGGATACATGCTACTCCAAACATGGTTTTCCCGCATATATCTGTGTAGCAGAGCAGGCTAAGCACCCTAACAAAGAGTACAAATAGCCATCAAAGCATTTGTAAATTATCTGTCATAACAAGACAGAGTGACAATGGACGTAAAAAGCGACATGGGATGAATAATACAATGCTTTGTGGTCCATCAAAGAGCTACATGGATTTCTGGAGGAGCATCTAGAGCTGCAGTGGCAGAGGCACTTGAAGAAGGCACATCATCATGCAAAAAAGGAACAAGTAACAGTACATAGTCAAAATAACTAATGCATTTCCTTTTTGTAGACAATAGAGGGTTTTGGATGCTCCAATGGAATATCACTATCAGACTGAGTAAAGTAACTACTCTATTAAAAAAGGTGACATCGACAGAGATGTAGTAACGATGACATATAGGGTCAAAGCAAATATACCCCTTTTGGGAATGAGAATAGTCAAGGAAAATGCACATGATAACATAAGGAGACAAATTATACCTAGTGTAAAAGTTATGAACAAAGGCAATATAATCAAAAAATCTTACTGGAAGGGGAAAGGGTTCCTCGTCAGAATATAAGACTGAGATAGGTGATAACCCCTTATGGTCGAAGACGAGACCCTACTAAAGATTTTGTGAAGGGTTCCTAGAATGACAAAGAAAGACACCAAATCCTTTTGATTGAACTTAAGAGCGTTGGCAGTCCGCTAATAAGCAAAAAGAAGTAATTGATAATTTTCTTGATATTAAAACATTCCTTGAGTGAATAGACCCAAGAAGATCCGTTATAATACTCCACAAAGACAACAAAATATTCATGGCCTCCTGTAGTATAGACCAAACAATGGTCTCAAACATCAAAATGGAGTAAAGAGAAGGCGATAAAAGTACATGGCCCGGTCTTTGAGGAAATGAGGCTCGATGATGCTTTCTGAAATGGAAAGCATCATACTTAAACAGTTTCGGTGAGGATAGTTTGGGAAACATCTGGGAAAGAGCTTTAGAAGAAGAATGACCAAGCTAGAAATGGCATAAGAATGGGTCAATGGAAATGGAGATTGCACAAGAAAAGGTAGTATCGGTAGGGATAACAAGCTAGTAAAGGTCATTCTTCTCATGTTCCCTACCAAACATCTGCATCGTTTAGATGTCATGAAAATGACAATGGTACTCATAAAAAATAACTCAACAATTCAATTGAATGCATAGCTTAGGAATTGATAAAAGGTTCAGCAGTAAGTAACGACAGAGCCTGAGCTTAGGGGAAAATTCCAAAGTCCAACCAGTAGTGATCGAAGAATGAGCACAGTTGGCAAGTCAAACTGACTTCACAAAAGTAGAGGGTCGAGAAGAGGTCAGAGGAACCCCTTTTACAGTCGCATGAGTCGATGCACCGAAATCACTAATCCGGGTTGGTGAAGTGGCAAAAGAAGAATTGGTGGCTATAGAGATATTTCTACATAGAGACAACTATACTGTCCACAGTAGGTACTTTAGCCATTGGGAGTCTCCCCTATATAAGAGATCCTTAAGGTCTCATGAATACTAAAATTATTTTCCCATCAATATGGTATAAGATTGACGATACAAGATCAAAGTTCTCATACCCACATGCTATCATGCTCATATCCCAACCTGTACACATCACCCAATGTTGACACCATCGCTCATAGCCCTTGTTGCTGCTCAGAGCAGTCACAGTTGGGTTACATTGCCACTCGAAGCCCCTGTCGGCCACCCCGCCTCTCCTCACCAGCCACATAGCCATTGATCTCCATCCTCTGTGAGTGGGGACACCCGTATCTCGGCCAAGGTTGCATCCTTACATAATTGTGTGTTCTAAAGCACCATACTGGTGATCGAGGGATCGCGTACATAGATGCAAGAAAAGGTCTAAAAGATTGATTAAACGATCATGTAGGAGATGCTTGACTGCAACGTTTAATCAAAACGAGACCATAAATGGGTGGGCCGCATAAATGACCTTAAACGGTTGTTTAAACGACTATAAACATCCTTAAACGGCCTTAAACGCCCATTTAAGAAAATGGATCTACTTTCTTTCAAGGATCACCATTATCCACGACTTTTTGGATTCAAGCTATGAAATTGTAATTGTTTATATTGTCTATTTTGACATTTGACATTGTGAATATGAGATTATACTTTTCTTATTTATTTACACTTTATTATTAATTATGTAGAGATATTTCTATATTTTATGTACCTTTTCAGTTACTTTTATTTTCGTGTTTCCATTTTCTGTAATTTACTTATAGGCCTTCTCTATATAAGAGAGCCTAGGGTTCTCTGGAATAAATAATGAATCATTTTCTCCCAACATGGTATCAGAGTGAACCTAAAACCCTACCCAAAACACTAACCGCCCACCACCTCCTCCCCTCTCTCGTCGCCTGCCCAACACCCCCCTCTCCTCTCGCCCCCTCCCCCCTCCCCCTATCAATTCATGGGGGAATGGGTCCCATCAGTTATCATGAAAGAATGCCCCGGTGGAATCTCCCTATAGGATGTAAGTTTATCTTTATCTCGGCAGAGATGATGTGTCGCACCGAAGTCCATAATCCACTCTGAAACGTTAGATCCATGACAGGAAGTAAAGGCAAAGGCACAAACAGAGGTGCTAGCAGTGGTTGATGTACTGGTCGTGGCTGAAGAAGCTATATCCGAGTTTCCTCCTTGAGATGCTGTAGAGGCAAGACGCATAATATCTCTAAATCTGGCAACAAGTTCCACACACCTCTAGTCTGAAGCAGATGCTGGTCGATATGCAACATGCTTCTAAGCAAGTATCCTCCGTATGACATGGGCGATGACATAAGGTGCAGGGCTAACGGATGCGGGCACCTCTACCACGAGGTTCATGACCACGGAACGAAGAAGAGGCTCATCTGCCTCTGGAGGCTGCCATCGCTGAAGGAGGCTGAGTAGGAGCATTGGACAAGACTATAATCCGACTAAGCATGCGGTATACTTCCATTATTGAAGGAATACTAGCATCTGCAAGAATCTACGAGGGAGCAACATCATATTTGGGGTCAAGTGCTGCAAGTAAGACCCCCACCATGGTAGCATTCCGAAAGGTCTTCTGCTGGTCGGGAGTCGCCGTAAGGGGAAGGATGTTGTAGGGATCTTTGCAGGGGAATGATGTTGTAGGGATCTTTCCAAATATTATTAATAACGATGGGTCTTATAATGTGCAAGTGCAGGGATCTTTGCAGGAGAATAGCATACCGGCTAGTATTGTTTCTGATGATCTAAATGTACCTATTGTCATACGGAAGCATAAGCGTACATGTGCATCATATCCACTTGCTTCAGAGGTTTCCGTCCATCATCTCAAAGGGGACTTTCAGAGGTTCGTTGTGGCCCTATCTGTCGTGAAAATACCACAGAATTATCATGACTCCTTGAAGGTTGGCTGATGGCGTTCAGACATGGAGGAGGAAATGGCTGCTCTAAAGTGCGGGGTACATGGAGCTTGGTTCCCGCTCCCCCAGGAGCACCTGTTGTCAGCTGTAAATGGGTGTTCACTATCAAATATCCTGCAGATGGCAGCGTTGACCGTTACGGGGCAAGGCTAGTGGCGCGAGGGATCACTCAAACATACGGCGTGGATATGGACACATTCTCTCTAGTTGTGCATCACTCGACTCTACGTGTCCTCATGTCAGTTGTTGTGGTACGTGATTGGTCCTAGTTTCATCTTGATGTTAAGAATGTCTTTTTGTATGGGGATCTGCACGAAGAAGTCTACATGCAGCAGCCTCCGGGGTTTGTTGATGCAGGGGAGATCATATAGTGTGTAGCCTTAAACAAAGCTCGCGGGCGTGGTTTCAGAAGCTTTCTGACCTAATTGAAAGGCAAGTGTTCAAAAAATCAAATGCAGATCACTCTTTTTTGTCCAAAAGACTCGCAGAGGTACGATTGTTATCATGGTGTATGTTGATGATACACTTGCTATGGGAGATGATACGTAGGAGAAAAAGAAGGCAAAAGCTTTTCCAGTCCATCAGTTTGTTACTAACGACCGTGACACCCTACGATATTTTCTGGGGTTGGAATTTGCTAGGAATGCGCAGGGTCTTGTGATGGCCCAAAGAAAGTATATTACTAACATGCTTGTTGAGACGGGGATGATCGGGTGCCGACCCTTGACCACTTCAATGGATCCTAGCATAAAGTTATATAATGATAATACAGATGAGGTTGACAGGAGAAGATATAGAGAGACGGTGGGAAAGCTTCTCTATATTACTATCACTAGACCTGATACCGCTTTTGTAGTGAGTCGGGTGAGTCAGTTCAAGGAACAGCACAGATAAGTACATAAGGATGCCATATACATGATTCCGAGATATCTAAAGCCCTCTCCAAGCGCAGGACTACAGTTTAAAAAAGAAACAAACATTTCTATTTCTGCATGTGCTCATGCGGACTATGCTGGATGCCCTAAGGATCGAAAGTCTACTTCACGTTTTGCAGTGTTTGTTAGTAGTTCTTTGGTTTCTTGGAAAAGCGAGAAACAAACAGTGGTGGCTAGATCTAGTGTTGAATCTGAGTATAGGGCCACGACACAAGCAAGTACTAAGATGATGTGGGTTCGAGCTGTGTTAGAAGACTTGCATATAGATGTACCTCTACCCATGCAGCTATAATGTGATAATTAAGCAACCCTATTCATTGCTAATAATCCTGCATTTCATGAAAGAACAAAGCCTATTGAGGTAGACTGCCACTATACTAGAGATATGATCCAAAAGGGCTTGATTTCTACTTCCCATGTCAGTTCAGGAGAGCAGACTACTGACATCTTTACCAAACCATTGCTCAGAGGGCCATTCCAGAAGTGTTCTTCCAAGTTGAGCATGATTGAAATCTATGCTCCATCTTGAAGGGGAGTGTAAAGATATTTCTATATTCTATGTACCTTTTCTGTTACTTTTATTTTCGTGTTTCCATCTTATGTAATTTACAGATATGCCTTCTATATATAAGAGAGCCTAGGGTTCTCTTGAATAAATAACGAATCCTTTTCTCCCAACAAATTATATATACAACAACAAGAGACTTTTCCCACAATTAAGTAGAGTCGACTATTATTATTATATATGTAATAATATTTCATTAATTAAAAATGCAGACTGCATAACCCATTTAATTTCCATTTAAACTCCCACATATCGTTTAATCAGTAATTAGTGACCATACGATTGAATACCGCGTACCGCTTTTTGCAACCTTGATGGTGTATGCTCTAATTTTGAGGTTTCCATGGTGATTTCATATTAATAAATCACAGTCTCTTGCCCCATGACACACATCATATTAATGGGAATAGAAGCATTTTGATTCTACAAATTGCAATCAATTCCGCCCATGTCCATATAAACAAGTTTTTCCGTGATTTATAAGTCTCAGTCTTTGGATCTGACATTATATTAGAAAATAAATTTGGTGCTTCCTCTGCATGCGTCTTTGAGGTCCAATGCATATAATCAAGACGGATGGTACGAAATACAAACTATGGGCCATGCAATTAATGAGGTTGACGCAGTCTACTGGTAAGAAGCATAATCTTACCGAAGAGGTGTCGACTGGCAAGACTAGGACAAATGCCTCATGAGAGGCCAATGATGTGTATGCACGTGTCTGCTTGACTGATATGTTGACGATGGAGATCGCCAATGAGCCTTCTGCCACTGCAAGGCAACATGGGATATTCATGTTGCTACCTATTAATATGCAAGAAACGAGACGAAATTCTTGCATTTACAGCATGACATATTCGATATCAAACAGAATGGACGACCCCTGCATTCTCAATATACACCTCTCCGAGGCATGCTCAAGAACATCACAGCTTTATGCCTCTTGCAACTACACCTGAGTAGTAGGAATACAGGAATGCCACGTTGGTTGGCGCCTTCCTAGAGGCTTTAGATCCAGAATAAGAAGCCACTTAGTCATAGATTATTACAGATACTACTATTCCTCCTACGAGGAAAGCATACCGACGACTATCAGGATCATCGTTCCATCAATCAATTCATCGCAGACCTCCTCTGCGATGGTTGCATCCCGCGATAGAGGATGAACTTTACAATACAAAAGTCGAGGGTTTCGTAGTCGAGGAGGTGATTGTGGTCCTCATTAGCCATGCACTTATTGTTACTGTCCTGGACACTCTGAGGACACATGCTAAGCCAAGCATGCTTTTCCAGTTTCCGTTTGTGTTGCTGAGCAGAGTGGGAATCATGTGGTCCACTTTTGATCAGAGATTTAATGACCTAATCTCTCGCTTGAGAGATATCATGCCTCCTATTGCTTTTTCTGGGTCCTCGAGCACTTCAGTTGTGGCTGCATCTACCTCGACTAGCATCTCAGATAGTGCTTATGCGCTTACTACTTGCAGTAGGGCTGACATTACATAATGGAATATGGGATCCAACGCCTATAATTAACTGTGTGGAGATAGAGACAAATTTGCATCATACAAACAGATAAGCGATCATAGCGAATGAGACCCATTCTCTCATCACTCCAGTTTGTGCCTAAGTCTTCCTGAAAATTTTGTAATTTTTTGTTCTTATTCAAAATCTGTTCAAGTCAACCTTCAATCCTATTCCATGTACAACTTATGCCATCTCTCTTCCAAATGGTGTTGCCTCCTCCTTCAAAACCAATGCTAATCACGAAGCTCAACATCATCGCTATCTCAATTGGCCCGGGAAGACAAACATTTCAAGGGTCCTCCCAACCCCCTTGTGTGGATCCCTTCTCGCGCCAAAGGAGATCTCTGTCAACTCCTCTCAAGTCACGGTCACCTGAGCGACAGAAAAGAAGAGGCCCCAACATTGCCGCAGTAGTCGAAGAAGGAAGAAGAGGCGAAGAAGCCCCATCGCGGGGCACCCATCTTACAAGCATTGGCGATCAGAGGAGAAAACACCCTCTCATAGGCGGCAGTGTCGAGACAACAACGTCAAGTGATGCAACTCATGTTTCTCAAATGCCCAGCTTGACATCAAACCATCACGTTGTTATAGTAGCGACGCATGGCGAGTCAACGAGCCTCCTCTCCACTGGGACGACGACGACGATGGGTTCGTCGAACCCTAATCGATCCCCTTGTTAATTCTAGCCCTATGGGCCCTACAGTGCCTTATCATAAAACATTTGGGGGCCACTGGAGAAAGAAAAAAAAGTGAGCCTGGATCAAAAAAATAAGGTTGTCATCATGGTTTTAAAAGGCGGCGCCTCGAGGCGCAAAGGCGTACGCCTCGAGGCGAGGCAGGCCCAAAACGCCCCGAGGCGCACGCCTCAGGTACATCATAAGAGGCGTACGCCTCAGCCTCACCTGAGGCGCTCGAGGCGAAGCTGAGGCGTAAGCCTCAAAAAATCGTATTTTTTTTAAAATTTCAGCTTTTTTTTGTAAAATCGAAGGGTCGGGGGAAGGGGGGCGTTCAAAGAGAATTGATTGCGTGAAATAAATGAAGATCCATGATCTTGTATACATCATGTTCCATTTATCATACACCTATACATACTATTTCTATTGCACACAGATTTGAGTTTGAATTGTAATAAATATTTTATATTAATTGCAAGTTTTCAACTTGATGTTGTTATTTGGTTATATAAGTTGTGAATGTTAGATTAATTATCGTATATATGAAGAAGAAATTTTGAAAACAAACACGTAAAGTAAAAAAATTATTTCATTTTATTGTGGACAGCAAAATAAAAATAACATTGTTAGTAGAAAATTTCGCCGGGGGCGCTGCCCCCACACCCCCGTAGGGGGGAGCGCACTTGCTCCCCCCTAAACCCCCCCACAGGCTCGCTGATATTCCATATATTAGTAGCTTAGTATTACTTTTTTTGAACTACAATGCCTTCATCGCTTATGTATTGTATCTTTTACTAGTGTTAAACTATTCTTAAATGTGTTTTTGGGAAAACTTAAATTATCATATACTTTTTTCAATGTATTTTTCTCTAATTTTGATTTTTTTTTCCAAAAAATTGAGGCTTACGCCTCGACCGCCTCGAGGCTTACGCCTCGCCTCAATTTTAGGAAAAACGCCTCGGACCGCCTAGCGCTTTTTTAAACCTTGGTTGTCATACAAAAAAATTGTACAAAGAAGAAAAAAATGAATGGCCGGAAAAAATGGCTAAAAAAAGAAATGAATGGTGCAAAAAAAGAGATAGAACAATGATGAATCCACGATTCATCATCTCAATATCTCGACCTTAGCAAAATCCCCGAGTAAAATCTCAAATAAATGTACAGAAAATCAATAAATTAACAAAATGACTCTTGTAAATAAAACACACTAATTATTGTATATTAGATTGTACAAAATAAATTACCCATAAAAAGCCGCAAAAATAAAGGAGTTTTACACATGTAAATAGACCAAAACTTCATCTATTTTTAATAATTTCATTTCAACTCCTTTTTGGCTAATTCTTTCTCTATCTTGTTCATAACAATGTATATAAAAATACAAAAAATACAAAACAAAATTTAACTCAAATAAATGCTCCTAGATCCCAAAGAGAAAAAGCCATAAAGTCTAACTTCCAAGCCAAATTCCCGCTCCGTATGAACTCTGAATTCACCAAACTCACTTTTAAAGTTCAAGTTAGAAAATTATCTATCCAGCGGAAGTGGTTTCATTAAAATCGGAGTTTATTTGCAAAAGTTGGGTTTTGGGACCTAGATGTACATTGTAAATTATGTATATATTCATTCTTTATTCATATTCTATTTTACCTTTCCTAATTACTAAAGATACAAAAAAAATCATGGTTGTATAGTATTTTGATTATACTATTTTACTGTATTTTTTCGTGTAAATATCTCTTACTAAAAAGATAAAAAAATATACATATTAAAAAAAGCAAACAAAAAAATGTACATGTTCTATGTATTCCCTTGTAAATTCTCCACTACTTTCCTTTCTTTATATTTTTTGTTGTATTTAAAGTAGCCTACTTTATTTCACTTTATTTATTTATTTAATTTTCATTCTCTACAATAACCACCAATTCAACTCCATTATTCCACCATTTTTTCAAACTTCCCATTCAACTCCATTAATAATACAACCTCCCATTCAACTCCACCACCTTAATAACTTCTCATGTCTTCTCTTTATATACATCCTATCCTCCTCAATTTGCACTTGATCCATCTTTATGTGAGGAGAGCCTAGTTCCCAGAGTTGAATCGGTGACAGCGACGCAACTGTGGTCGAGCGACGATAGCCCTCTCTCCGGTGAGATCCGTTGATTTTTTATCCAACATCGCAGCCACAATCGCGCGCTGCTCGAGCTCATCGCACGCTGACGATTCGAGCGAAGACCGTGCTCTCATGAGCATACCATAGGCGACCGTCTCCATCGTAGGTAATTTTTCTTCTCATTTTCTTATCTTGTCATTTTTACATTTTTTAGCACATCATTTCACCACCCAAAAATCCTTTATCTGTTTATATCTTCATCTTCATCACCATCATCACGTTTTTTCCATCATGTGCATTCCCTGTTTTAACAAAATTTAAAAAATTAAAAAAAAATAAAACAAAAAAAGGTTTCTTTAGTACAGCTGAAAATCAGTAAAAAAATAAAAAAAATAAAAAAAATCAAGGGCGGAGATAGCGGCTCCGCCGCCGCCCCCTCCTCCATCTTCCACGACCGCTCCAGCCACAAGCCACCGCGGCCTCCCCTCGGGGTTGCGCCGCCAACAGCGGCCGCGCAGCCGACCTCGCGGCGCCGCCGCCCTCAGCCAACTGCGCCCTCCTCCGCCGCTCCAACACCAGCCCTCTCCCTCCTGCACCGCGGCCACCCGCCTCGCAGCAGCTGAGCGCCGCGCGCGCACCTCCTCTGCCCCCCTTCCTCATCCGACCGCGCCCCTCTGAGCCGCTCACTGTCGCCGCCGACTTCCCACTTTGTTGGGTTCTTCCCTGTGCCCAGCAAGGAAGAAGAAGGTTTTGTGATATTTTTTTATTTTGTAAACATTGCAGTAATTATATTTCATGTTTCTAATATTACAAACAAGTCATTGTACATAAGTTGCATTGTATTTTTAGTTTCTGAAATTGCAAACATAACCCTGTATTTTCTTATTAGTTTGGACATCTGTTGAGCACCATTTTATTCAAGGAAAAATGTCATTATGTTGAACAAGTAATTTTCTACATTCTGAATATTTGTTTGTATTTTTGTGAACGTGGGTAAATAATTAAAATTGTTTAATTGAAATTCTGCATATTTTACCCATTATGTGCTATTAAATTCATATCTAACTCACGTTGCTCTAAAAATTCCACAAAAATTAGCAATGATGCCTTGAAATGTGCTTTAATTATTGTCCAAATTTCATCTAAACTGGAGTTGTCTTGTGCCTGAAATAAATTGTAGTGTGATTGTAGTATTTGATTTTTAATTAAATCCACGTACATCATTTTTGAGAAATTTCAAGTCTCCTGGATTCTATATCAAAATATCTTATTGGGATAATTCGCACTCTGATAAATTTGATACTGTGGATTTATTAGGAATATATACTCACTGTCACTATGATTTCACAAAAAAATCTATAAAAAATCATATTTTGTAAAAAAAATCCAAAAAAATTACTTTAGTCTCATTTCATCATGTTTCCATTCCAGTAAATTTTTCATCATTTTTGCTTACTGTTTGTATGAAAAATTGCGAAAAAACCCATAAAAAATGTGCATTTTTAATTGTTGCATTTTAATTCTTAAAATTACACAAAAATGTCTTGCATTCATCACTGGATTAGAATTCTAGGAAAAATATAACTTGGTTAAATTGGACTTATTTTCTATTCAAATTAATTTGGCTAAGTTGTATGCTTTCTTAGTGTATTAATTCAGCCGCATTTCCATTTGCATTTGTTTTTGCATTAAAAAAATCTAAAAATTTACAGCTTGAAAATCTAGACCTAAGTTTTCAAATTAAACCCAAGTTGTTCCTTTGCCTTCATGTGTTCGACCTCGGACTTGCCCGGGATATAAATTAAGCTGAGACACTGTTCACAGAGATCCTTCTCTCAGTTCTGACTGAATCGCTAAGTACACGTACTACAACGTGCCCGAATTAAATATCGTATTTAGCGACTCGTCAAACAAATAAAGAAAATATGCAAGTTTTTGGATTCTTCCAACTTGACGATCATTTTCTTTCAATCAACTATGGGAGAAAGGGGGAGTGAGCGAGCATATTCTTCTTTTTGAAATGTACTAGATGACTCCTATTGTTCGTCCCCGACTAACAGTTCGACACTCTGGACTTATACGGCCATCAGTTGTCCTCAGAGTATTGGCAACTTTGTCGGGGTGTCACTATCCTAGACTACTACTTCATTATGGACTTTCTTCTTTTATCGTGACTTTTCTCCAAGCACGACATAGGTACATCCAGGTGATACGGTATCGCAGTGATTACTACATGCACGACAAAGGTACGTCTCGATGACCTAAGCGTCGCAGACCACTCATCAAGCAAGGTCTTCCACCAGCAACTGGCAAATTCTTCTCATATGTATCGAGTAAAGGCGAGTTGTGTATGTTTTTTCTTTTTTGTTGCAAGCTGCAACTTTCACAGCTCCAGCTTGAGGGGGAGTGTTGGAGTATGTAATAGAGGGGAAATTGGATCCCCACCGACTCATGTTTGTCCAACATCTATAATCTGTGGGACTTCGATCTGTCTGTAGGACTATATAAGGAGTTTCACAACCTGGGCACTCATTGAGAAACTTCAATAGAAGATCCAGCCATTTGAGACCTCTCAGGGGTTTCTTCATGTTCCCTAGGATTTAGGGTTCCAAATAAAATCCCAAGTGTTCACATTCATTCTTTGGGGCTACATAAGGAGACCTACACCCCTTGTACACATTAAGAAATTCAAGTAGAAGACCTATCCTAGTTAGGCATTCTCTCATTGGTTCATCCAACTCTATTGAGAGTAGGGTCACGTAAAATCTGTGTTCTTCAAGGTTATTGCATTTTATCTATTTATTGATTCTGCATATATATTTTCAACATAGTCCCCGCTCTAACCACATGCTACAACGGTAGTCCAAACCACTGCTCCAACGCATAGGTAATCCCTCTCTAAGTGGCAATCAAACCATCCCAAGCTCGGGGCAACGGTGAGACAGAAAGGCCCCTCATGCTGAGCTCCCAGCGGCCGCGACAGGACTCAAAAGCACTAATCTTCCTCAGGCCACTTAAGCATCTAGCCACCCCCCCCCCCCAATGCTCCTCTACCACCGCCTTCGAGAACCAGAGGCGATGGAATTGGGTTTTTTTGAGAACTCATCTAGCCTTTTGAAATTTGAAAATAAAAGAAGTAATTGACCCTCTTATTTAAAAAAAATGGGGTGTCCTAATGTTAAAGCCCTAACCAAGCCCAGTTGCTTGTGGCATACGGATCTGAATAAACCGAATCTGACCTGATTAAGAGTCTGAAAGTTCATTTAATATTCAATCAATATTGAATAACTTCATTTTGATCTGTAGATCGTAGATCGAATCTCGTTCGAACACAATAGACCAAAAGTCGATCGCATCGTAATACGTGTCAACGAAAAAGTTGTGACACAAAATCAGAAACCGCAAAACAAACCAAGACCATTAGAAAATTCGTCTCAATGAAATAAAACCAACGAGATCGATCGTCGATCGGAGGTCGATAGATAATTTTGAATCACACAATTTAAACCTTAAATCAAGATCGGATTCTAATAATTTCTAAATATATTTCAGAACAAAGTAAATGAATATTATACACATTTTCATTCAGAGACGATCGAAACGAGATTGTACAACCAAATCAGAGACCCGAGGTACAAATACGGTCAACTTTGGTATTCAAAATAAGAGAGAGATAAACGAAAAAAAGAGAGAAAATTTATATTAATTAAAATTTCCAGCTGATGTACAGTACAATCATTTGGCTTTTTTTCTCCAGGCCAATTGGCACTCCTTCCACATGTCAAATAACAAGCCCCTTCCTTCCCTTGTTTATATAACTAATCAAATACCCAATTTTCCTTCAAATTTTCCAACGAGGACACCCCAACCCCTCCCCAACTGTAGCACACTGCTGTAGATTTGCCTCGAACTGCTGCAGCATGCTACTGGTGCAGTTGCAGTCACTGCAGCAGTTAGAAGTGCTGCTGCTTCTCTTCTGCAAAGAGCTCCTGCAAGCCTGGATCTCCATTTTAGATATTCAGAAAGGCACAATCTCCAGTCCTCGCTGCTGGCATGCACGTACAATCAACCCTTTTTTGTTTCCATTTATGTAGTCTTACATATTGTGATCTTATGAAGATATTATTTCGGTTTAACTTTAGATGTTGAGGGCATGCTTACATGTATTTTCAATGAAGAATTTTGGAGTATTATAAGTGGTGTCCGGACTTGAGAGTTGCTCCTGCTGATTTGTTACTGATTACATGGTATAATAAAATTCCCCTTGTTAAAATAGAGCTTCATGCATCTCTATGTTACTGTTTAGGCAGCCTTTATTCCTTTTTTGACGTTAAATCTTGAATTTGTCCTTTGGAATTTTGAGGTAGCAATGGTTCTACTTTTATAGTTGATCATCCGAACATCCTTTAGAATTTCGATGTAGATTTATAACATGCTAGCAATTTAGCTTAATCAATTTATTAGGCTCTATGTGGTTTACCCAACCTGGAATATTCTGTTACTATATAAGTCCAATATATCAAACTGATTGACTGAAATACTGAACAATTAATGAAGTGAGCAAAACCTTGACAAGATGAAAGTCTGTGAAGCCATGCTTATGATGTTGACAATTAAATGTTGATTTTAAAATGTAGATACACATAAATCAGGAACCATATACTCAGATGCAGCACTTACAATTGTGGTATTTGACAAGTTCCATTTCAGTAATAATCTTACATACTCTAGGTCAAAATGGAAGCCAAATTTGTTTCTGTTCTAGATCCTTCATAGGCACTTGATTGTTGACAATATACTAATGATGTAACACAATCTTATCATATTTAATCGAAACCAGCTCGTCCACAAGCTTTTCAAGTAGATTAGCACTCATGTAAGAAACCTTAGAAAGCATTGTATTAGTTGTTTCAAATTTATTCACTTTTAAATTGCAGGAAGTGGTGAGGAATTTTTTTTAAAATCCAAGTGGTAAGGAAATTTAATTCCCTCATAGAAGAGTTATTTTACTGCTTAACATCAAAATATCATTCACACAATGGAATGTGGGTGGATTATATTTTTTGAAGTATAGATCTTCGTACAATTGGTCATTTCCTACAAAGATGTAGAGAATTTATCATTATTCATATTAAATCGAAACCAGCCCGTCCACAAGCTTTTCAAGAAGTAGATTAGCACTCATGTAAGAAAACTTAGAAAGCATTGTATTAGTTGTTTCAAATTTATTCACTTTTAAAATGCAGGAAGTGGTAAGGAAATTTAATTCCCTCATAGAAGAGTTATTTTACTGCTTAACCTCAAAATATCATTCACACAATGGAGTGTGGATTATATTTTTTGAAGTATAGATCTTCGTACAATTGGTCATTTCCTACAAGGATGTAGAGAATTTATCATTATTCCAAACTTATAAATCATATATAGTGTGCCAAAGTAGGAGAAAAATTATCATTGCTTAAATTCATAGATCCCACACGGTACTTTCTTTAGATCTTACATAGCTTCCTCCCTATTCTTACATCATTTGACTTCCAACGACATCATTTTGCTAGCACTACAATAAACAAGAAATGGTGAGTGAACATTTTGAGTTCCACCATATAAACTTAATCTGCTCCAACGATATATTGGGCAGAGGGACAATATGATGATAAGGAATATTCAGATGGTTTGCATATTGTATGTTTCAAAGAGGACAACTTTGTCAAGTTAAAAAGATATAATTGAAGGGATTCATACCATTCTATTTTGAATTTAATAAATGATTTCCAAATATCATTATTACTAATTGCTGGAGTATTTGGTTGTGCGCCATATGTATGGGAGATAGGTAAATGGATCTCTCCAGGATCCATTTACCCCATCCAGATTTTAGTCTCACATCTATCAGTTTGGAGATGTGGAGACTCCGTGGGTCCTATATATAGAGCCCCATACCCTTGTAGTCCAATGAGAAAAAGGAATGAAATATACGCCCCTTTGAGGGCTTCTCCTGTGGTTTCATCCCGCTCCTTAGGGAGTAGGGTTCCACGTAAAAATCTTTGTTCCATGTTTCATATTTCTAGATTTTACTTCGTTTATCATTTCTGCTTCCGCTTCCTATTTTCTAACACGGTATCAGAGCGGGTTCGATTCTCGGAGTTTTCATTATATTCTTCGTTTATGATTCGAGAATCAATGAGAGAGAAGATTTGTTTCGTGTTTATGGTTGGAGATTTTTTTGTTCCATGTTTCATATTTCTAGATTATGCTATGTTTATCATTTCCACTTTCGCTTCCTATTTTCTAACACTAAAAGTAATCCCTTCAATATAATCTACAAATTTTAGTCATTATCGATAAGATTGTTGACTACATATATCTGTAAAGTTAACCACAACAGAAACTGAGAAAGAAGGGAGTAGTCAAGCAAGTGCAAATATTGGGAATCAGTGATAGTTGATAATTAATAGTGACGGTCACGGTGACCCTTATACCAGACATTGCGAGGGTGCGGTGACCCTCTGCTAAGCGGGAGATAGGAAGCCCAGCTAGGGCAGCAACCGCCTAGTGCGTAGGTCTAGGATCCTAGTCCTTCTGCGGTTTTTACGTGAGCTCGCAGTGTTTTAACGCTATGTTGGAATCTGGATTTTTTACCACTTCCGCTTACCCGCTTTCTGCAGGATGCCTAGGCTGGAGGACCCTTAGTTTTGATTTTTCGAGCTCAATTTTCCCGGACTAGTCAGCCCGATTTTCTGCAGTGACTTAGTATGTAAAATCACTCCCACCCATCCCAAGGGTCTAATTTTGGAGAAGGTCTAGCCCGCTACGGGACCGCACTTCCACTTAGAGGTCTGGACGGAAAAGCGTCTTTGGAGGCTTCCTTACAACTTGAATTTTGGTAACGGTTCCGTCAATAGGTCTTGACGATGAAAAGTTCATGGTCAAATACAGTTGAGATGGGTCATAGTTGAGCATGGTTACAGTTAAAGAGTTGGTTACAGTGGAGACTAATTACGGGTACCACAAGTAGGACCTGGTAAGAAAGGAACATATCACAGAAATCTTCAACCGACATCAATAATTGTTAGAGTATTTGGTTGTACGCCTATTGAGTTGTAGCGAGTAAATGGATCCTAGAGAAGATCCATTTACCCCATCCAGTGTTTAGTCCCACATCGTCCAGTGGTGGGACTTGGAGGCTCTGGAATGCTATATAGGGAGCCCCAGACCTCCTGTATCTCTTGAGAAAAAGCAATGCATAGCATGCCCCTTTGAAGGCTTCTCCCGTGGTTTCATCCTGCTCCTCACGGAATAGGGTTCCACGTAAAATCATGGCGTTCCATGTTTATCTTTCTTGTTCTTTTGCTCTGTTTATTAATCGCTTCCGCATTATTCATATTTTATAACATGGTATCAGAGCGGGTCGATTCTCTAGGATTTTGTGTTCTTTATTATTGTTCGAGATTCGATGAGTCTTATTTGTTCAATATCTTTCAAAGTCCGAGATTTATTTTTAGATTACTCGATTAGAGGATGAGACCAATTCATGTTTATTCCTGAAGATTATCCATCGACAAGGTTCATTGTGATCGTTGAAGGCCTCCGCATTTTCTGCAAGTCCCAGGAAGGAAAAACCCTAGGTCCAGTCCATACTTGCGAGCTCCGAGCGGAGCCCTCGCGGTTCCTCCTCCATTAGATCCAGGATGCGCCGAGAACTTGCCCTAGCCCTCCAGATCGACACAACAGTACTCGTGAATCCATCGCCATCCAGCCTAAGTTCCAAACCGATGGTATGCTCATGGCGGCGGATCCAGATCTCGGCGCAAGGTGCATCCAGCCCATCCAGATCTCGGCGCTCGGCGTATCCAGCCCATGTTCCAAACAGATCTCGGCTGTGCATCCAGATCTTGTGCACGGTGCTGCCTGTGTCGACCTCCAGCATACCATACGCGTGAAGATCTCTCAGGCGCAGAGCTCGCGCCCCTCCTCCAGTCGTGAAGACCCAGGCGCAGCCCATCGCGCTTCATCTTCTCGTGCGATTCTTCGCGCATGCGCAAGCAGTGCTTCACTCGACCCCGCAACCCTCATCTTCCTCGCGAGCTCCTGAGGGCATCTCCAGCGACAAGTCCCCAAAAAGGGCAGCGGCGATTGAAGGAGGCTCCCGTGCAGGGAACCCTATGTGCTGGGCTTCTTATCGGGGGGTGTATGCGAGAGAGAGAGAGAAAAAGGGTTCCCCGCGTGGGAACCCTAGTTTTTTTTTTCAAAAAAAATACTAGGAGAGCTGTTGTATCAAAAAAAAATGAGAGAGGGGAGCAGTTAAAAAAATGCAAAAAAGGGAGGGGGCCTATGCCAGTTTTCAAAAAAAATGAAAAATGAAAGCCAATAAAAAAAGTGCACGGCTTAAAAAAAAGGGGGATGATTGCCACGGCTAAAAAAAATTGAAATAGCAGGAAAAAAAAGAAAAAAAGGGAATTTTGTAAGAAAAGCAGGAAAAAAAGGAGAGAAACTGCTTATTAAAAAAATGACATGATGATGATTTGAGAAGCCGAGAAAAAGTTGTAATCGGATAAGTGGTCTTGTTTGTACCCATCATTGTTGTCTTCTCCCATACTGGTCGGAAAATATGGACATCGACCAAGTTGGAAGAAAAGGGGAGTATTATGTAGAGTCACAGGTCTTCTCCAGAATTCAGAGATATCAGATTTGTCAGACCAGTTCAGATTTTCAGACTCTACAGTTTTTCAGACGAAGATTTTCCATACGCAATTCCAGACTCGACTTTCAGATCCCGAGTCCCAGTTTGATGTACAGATTCAGACTCGACATTCAGATTGGTCAGTCCAAGTTCGAGGCACTCCATGATGAGGCCTATTTTTCGAGTTCTCCAGAGAGAGACTCAATTTCAGACACGCACATGGATGCGGTCATTTTCAGATGAGCATATGTTGCCATCATTTGTTCGTGGTCCCCATCATTATTCTTGTTTTGTTGGCTAGAGTTTTCATGTGAGCCATAGGGACTCCAGAGTAGAGGATCATTCCCTATGTCATGTTGGCAAGGTTTTTCATGTGGTATCATAGGTACACCAGAGCAGTGCACCATTCTCTAAACCAGATGGGAGAGACCCAGTTCTCCGACGAGGAGAGTATTTTCAGACTCCATTCTCCAGCGACCGTGGACTCTGATGAGGATTGCACAGCCACAGCCTTTTCAGTTTGGCCTTTTTCAGAGATGGAGTAGTTGTCCACATTATTGTGGCGGGCCAGAGTACTCCGACGAGGAGACTCATTTCAGTTGCAGTGACTCTGACAAGCGCAGTTCAGAGCACATGCTCTCCGACGAGGAGATTCAGCAGATTCACACTCCAGCCCATTCGTCCTCCTCACCTGCACGGCATGAGAAGCAACGTCCTCGACTGCAGCAATGTGCGCGTTGGGTTGATATTGTTCGTAGTGTCTTGTAGCGATGAGTTGAGTTTCTTTCTGTTTGTCCAAGCAGAGCATTGCATGCTCCAGCTTGAGGGGGAGTGTTAGAGTATTTGGTTGTACACCTATTGAGTTGTAGCAGGTAAATGGATCCTGGAGAAGATCCATTTACCCCATCCAGTGTTTAGTCCCACATCGTCCAGTAGTGGGACTTGGAGGCTCTGGGAAGGCTATATAAGGAGCCCCAGACCTCTTGTATCTCTTGAGAAAAAACAATGCATAGCATGCCCCTTTGAGGGCTTCTCCCATGGTTTCATCCCGCTCCTCACGGGGTAGGGTTCCACGTAAAATCATGGTGTTCCATGTTTATCTTTCTTGTTTTTATGCTCTATTTATCAATCGCTTCCGCATTCTTCATATTTTATAACAATAATCAATTACCAATAATTAATCAAAGTTCAGAACTACTATTACGGGTGTTAGGAGAAGCAAGTGCACGTGTTGAGAACTTAGTTAGGATGCATTATGCTCCACCGCATGCTTACTCCTCACAGTTTACTATTCACAGGGGTACCCCAACCCAGCCCAACCCTGCCCAACCCTGCAACCAAACGAATCCTAAGGTATTCTTCACGCCTTAAAGTCATAGTGTGAGCTCACACTCAGACCAAGACCACAGACTACCCACTAAGCTTAGGAATTTGACAAAGACAGAGATTAGATCAGGAAGTCGTCATCTACAACCCTAAGATATATCAACATGAATCATGAGTGATAAAAAGATAATAACCAATATATGGATCATTAATCAACATGTAAAAAGGTTATTTATGGAAAGTTATGGGGTGATGGGTGAACAAGGGATCTACAAATAGAATATTTGAAAACAAATTTTCATGCAAGTAGTTTGTTAATTTTAAATATCAAAACCTATCTACTTGCTTCTTTTTGAACCATTGGATACCGGTTATATTTTTATAAATTTTGTTTGTACCAATATTTGTTGGTTTGTCTCTATACTCAACTACTACTTTGCGTCGGACTTTCTTCTTCTCATGCAACTCCTCTCCAGGAACGACAGAGGTACGTCCCAATGACCTGAGCATCGTATAACCATCATCGAGCGAGGTCTTCTAACAGCAGTGGCCATATACTCTTTTCAAATATGTCGAGTGAAATGAGTTGTGTACTTTTCTCAACGTCCATCGAGGCGTTGAGGCGCTGAGGCGCTTGTGAGGCATACGCCTCATATGGAATATATTTAAACCTTAAAAAGCCCCAAAATAATTTGAACCTAAAATATTAAATGTCAACGACGGAGGCTCTGGGCTTGTAAAACTCAGGATTCGTTCCTCTTCTTCCCCCAAGTAGCATATTCTAGCCTCTCTCTTATATACTTCCGCAAATGCTCTTCTCCCTGAGCAGTGGTGCTGCCTCCATTGAAGGCCTCGAGTTTTCTTCTGGACTTAGTATCTTTCTTCTGGATGGCGGCGGCGCAAGGCACCGCGGGCACGTGTGGAGGGCTGGAGGGTAAAGGCTAGGGTTAGGGTTTTGGCTCGAGAACTCCGATCTAGGACCGTCGCTCTGATACCATGTTGGGAAAATGAGAAAACTTGTTTATTCCATCTGCCCTAGGCTCTCTTATATAGGAGAGCAGCCTATGGGTAAAATACATAAAGAGTCCAATAGAAAACAAAAATATAAGAAAGGTAAAGAAGTGAATAATATATCTCTACAATTTCATTATGTAAGTATAGAAAAAGTACAAATCTATACTAATACATAAGCAAACGTATTCTAATATGCAATAATGTTATATTTAAAGTCAATTACTTCTTTTATTTCATTATGAAAGTATAGAAAATGTGCAAATCTATGTATAAAGATGATTTATATATTTAAAATAATAAAAAAAATTCAAAGCCGACTAATGGCTGACTAAATCCGACTAGTCGTCCAACTGCCGATTAATCCTTAGTCAGTGACCCCGCCGACCGAGTACCGACTACCGCTTTCTGCAACCTTGAAAAGACTCCATAAATATAAAGGGATAATGCAAGTTAACTCTAACAATAAAATTGACTTAAACTTATGAAAATCAGACGGCAAAACACATTTATATTACTATTACCGGACATGATATTTCTCATGCAGTGGAAAAGATAAGCCTGCTAACAAGCAGGTTGACACAAGCCTAGTAGGATGGCATCAGGATAGTATAAAGGTTCATTACAGCAACTCCAGAAATGGGCTCATCTTTTGTATAGGATAATCTTTGGACATGGAGCGGGCAATCTGGTCAAGATAAGCAACAACAGCAGCCCGTATACACATACATAAATGCACACACAGAAATATATACACATATTGATATATTTATATATACACGTACATATTCATATATACATAATAGGACACTCTTCTCAAGGTATCAAAATGCTCTCCTCCACAAATACATTATTTCTTGTATAATTTCCAACAAGTTCGAATACCATAGCCAAGAGAATGTTCTTTGACAATGAAGTAGCATCCAGTAGAAAACACAAGTATGAGAGAAAGCTGGCATATACATACTTTTAACTCTGCTACAAAAGATTCTCAACAATGCTAACGAAAGGCAGAAATAACTACTACTAAAATTGTGAACATGATATGAAATGCATTTTCCAAAGATAATTTAAACCATGCCTAACTATCCAAAGAACATAAATCAAGAATGTTTTCTATTGAGAAAACTGAGCGTACACATTTGTTCTGGTTGTGATGTCATCATCAGTCGCATCAGGCATATCTACGTCACCGTAACTATTTTGTTCTGGATCAGATGGTGGCAGTGTATCATCCATCCTTTGAGGCACATTTCCGGTTAGTTGTTGGTTACCAGGGGATAAATCAGTAGTTGCCACAGAGGTTGCACCAGGTAAACTGTTTACATCCAAAACACTGTGAGTTTAAAGAGGCGTGCAACAAAAGATTACAAGAAAAAAACGATCAACTTTGTATGGAAAATAGTGGTTGTACGTGTGTTTTCCGTCAGCAGGGCAACTTGCGCCTAAAGAACTTTGAGAAGCATCCGTTTGAGAAGAATAATGAGCTATGTGCACCGCGTGATTGAGATACCTGCAACGTGAGAGGGTTATCTTTTTTAATATTTAACTCTATGAAGGTTGGCATAAATGTGACAAATTCATGGAAATTCCTGAGCTAAAAATAAACAATGAAATCAAAGGGTGTAAATATCTTAGAGCTTCTTGTAAAGAGAGAAGGAGAAGATAATTAGCGTGTCCTATTCCAAAGGGTATAGGGATCCTAATATAGGACTAAACCCAAAAAACCCTAGAGAATCTAGAGGAGAAAGTACAAAAGTGTCCCTAGCGGGGTGAAAGTGAATATTTAAGATGTATATCACTAACACTCTCCCTCAAGTTGAAGCACATATATCAGTCATGCCCAACTTGGAAACAATCTAGGAAAGACGCTTCTTGGGTAATGCTTTCGTGAAGACATCTGCAAGCTGAAGATCTTTGTTGATACGAGGAGTAGCTATTCTCCCATTCTTGACAGCATCGCAAACGAAATGACAGTCAACCTCTATATGCATGGTTCGCTCATGAAACATAGTATTCGTGGCAATATAGGTAGCAGATTTGTTGTCCCAGTATAGGGGAACATGAGTAGCGATAATAATATCGAGCTCTTGCAAAAAAGTTAATAACCATGTGATCTCATTAGTAGCTTAGGTCATCGCCCTATATTCTGCTTCTGCACTAGATCAAGACATAACAGTTTGTCTGTTACTTCTCCAAGTAACTAGATTTCTTCTAACCATCAAAGCATATCCAGTGGTAGAGCGTCGATCCTCTAGAGAACTTGCGTAATCAGCATCAGCATATGCGATAACATCAATAGGCCCATTTGCCCCATAGAAGAGTCCTCGTCCTGGTGATTCTTTCAAGTATCGTAGAATCTGAAGAACATCCTGCCAGTGACTGTAACAAAGTTGCTCCATGTATTGGCTAGCTCTGCTTACTGCATAAGAAATATTGGTCTGGTGGCAGTAAGATAAAGTAGTTTGCAACCATGCTTCTGTAACACGTAGTATCCTCAAAGACAGTGTCAGAAACAGTGACGTGTTTCTTCGAATCTGCTGGAATACCGGAGGGCTTGCATCCAAGCAATCCATCTTCGGTAAGAATGTCCAGCAATTCCTCCGTAAGAGATGAAGGCCTTCTGTAGTACGCAGTACTTCTATGCCCAAGAACTAGCGTAGTGAACCAAGGTCCTTGGTAAAAAATACCTTCTGGAGAAATGCCTTGGTCTCTGCTATCCCATTATTATCATCACCAACCATATCATCCACATAGACTGCATGTATAACAGTACCAGTTGTTCATCTTCTGACAAACTTGGAATAGTCAGATGTAGTTCTTTGAAAGCAAAGAGTGCCTATTTCTGTAGTAAGTCTGTCGAACCATGCTCTTGGGCTCTGTGTTAAACCATATATGGCCTTGCGAAGTTGTCATACATACTCCCGCTCGACTTCATAACCTGGTGGTTGCATCATGTACACCACTTCATCAAGGCCGTCATAGAGGAAGGCATTTTTCACATTTGCTGAAAGATAGGACATACCTCATTAGCTGCTACAAGGAGAATGGTCCTTATAGATCTCATTCGTGCAACCGGTGAGAATGTCTCAAACATCATAGAGGAAGGCATTTTTCACATTGACGACAAGATGAGCTTTCAGTCTGTCAATAGACCCGGCAGACGACTACTTGGTCATGAAGATCCATCTACATGCCACAGGACTAGTCCCCTTGGGATGCTGTACTAGATTACATGTCCCCCGGAAATAAGAGCACTCATTTCTTCATCCATGGCTTGTCACACCATCTTGAATCTTGCAAAGCACTAAGATGGTCTCTCGGAATGGAAATAGTCATGAGAGTATCTGCATATCGTCTGTCAGTGGGAGAAAAAGTAGCAGTAGAAGTGAAATGAGACATAGGATGAGAAGTACATTGTCTCTTAGATCTCTGTAGAGCAATGGGAAGCTCTTGAGGATCATCCAAGACATCCTTGAAGGGGGGACTTGTAGAAGGCATATCACCCTGTAATAAAGAAACGGATAAAGGCACATCTGGTGGTGAAGAAAGTTGTTTGCTTTTATAGACAATGGGTGGAGAAGGGAGTTCTAGAGGGATATCTGTAACAGAATGATTAATGAAACCGGTATGTTCAAAAAAGTTACATCTGCGGAGATATAATAGCGATGTCCAGTTGGATCCTATCATCTATAACCTTTTTGAGTATGTAGGTAACCAAGGAAACATTTGACTGCACGAGGAGAAAGTTTGTCTGCAGTGTGAAAATTAGGAGCAAAAGACACACAACCGAAAATTTACAAGAGTAGAGGAAAGGGTGACTCGGATGGATAGAGTAAGGAGAAAGGGGTGGATCCATTTATTGTTGGAATGGAATTCAATTGATAAGATGGACTGCAGTCAAGACAACATCACCCTAGTAGGTTTTTGGAACTTTCATCAGTGTAAGAAGTGAGCAGGTAATGGTTAGGAGATGTCAGAGTCTTCTTTCTGCTATCCCATTTTGTTGGGATGTATATGGGCATGATGTTTGATATATGATGCCCTGAGAGTCAAAGAAATTGGTTAGGTCAAGTGGGTAAATTCCAAAGCATTATCAGAACGAAAGATTTGTATACTAGTGGAATGAATATTTTCGACATAGTGAACAAAGTTTTTGACAATATTATTAATCTCCGAATATTCTTTTATAAGATAGACCCAAGATGACCTACTATAATCATCAACAAAGACAGTGAAATACCTATGACCACTTGGATTACGGACCGAGCAAGTTCCCCAAATATGACAGTGGACTAAAGCAAAAGGAACCATACGATGAGGCTCAGTACGAGCCGGAAATGATGCTCGGTGATGTTTCCCGAACTGGCATGCCTCACACTCAAAGGGCTTGAGCGTAGATAGCTCGGGAAACACTAACGAGAGGACTTTAGCATATGGATGACCATGGCAAAGATGCCACGGGAAAGGATTAGCGGAGATGGATGACATACCAGCAAAACCAGAGTCAAAAGGGATGTCAAGATAATAAAGACCATTATTCTCATATCCCACACCATAAATCTGCCTCGTCCGGATGTCCTGAAAGTAACAACCAAATTCATCAAATGTAAATCGACAGTGAAGCTTAGTGCACATCTTGTGAACAAATAATAGACTCAGTAGAAAATCAGGGGTGAAGTGAACACCAATAAGGTGAAGTTTAGAGAACTTCATAGCGCCCACGACAGTAATAGGTGAATAGGCTCCATTGGCAATAGGAACAGTCTTCACAATTGAATATGATCATGAAGAGGTGAGAAGACTATCGTCTCCCGTTAGATGATTCGATGCTCCCGAGTCAATGATCCATGCAGGAATAGATGTAGAGGAAGAGCTGGCAAATGTACCAGATGTAGCAGTTGACGCAGACGAGAATACTTCAGATGCAGCAAAAGAGGCCTGACTGGAAGGCTGATCATGTGAGGTATCTGCAGCATCATAAGAGCTATCAAATGATACTGGCTCATAGGCATTGTTGGCATTTGGAGGCATATCAAGCTTGGCCCATCAACATTATGACGGATGGTTCAGGCGACCACAATGTGTACAGGCTGGAAAACATGGATTAGTTGGACCACGTCCGCGTCTGAAGTCACATCCGCGTCCGAAGTCACGTCCACGTCCAGACACGAACGCGACCTAGCCAAAATTACGTCTGCGTCCCCCTTGGTAATTGGATTGCCCTCTAGCAAAATGGGTTGTAGTCTCAGCAGACAGAAGAGGAGATGGCGATTCAAGCTCCTGTAGTCGACCAAAGATGGTCTCAAGACTAGGTAGAGCGGCAGTAGTCAGAAATTGATCCTTCACCAGCTTATATCGTGGATGTAAGCCCGATAAGAAACGATACACTTGCCACTCCGCACGATCTCCTATTTGTTTGGCACAGCAAGCAGGTTGGAAAATAAGAAGCTCCTCAAATAGACCCATTAGTAGTCGATAGTATTCGATCAATGATGTATCTCCTTGATTTGTAGACAAAATCTGTCTGTGTGTGTGTGTATGATAGGCTGGACTTGGTTGTCTTTTGGGAGTAAGTGTTTTCGAGACTCTCCTACGTAACTTTTGCCATTTCCTTGTAGAGAAGATAGAAGCTATATTTGAATCAATGTTGTTAGTCATCCATGTGATAACTTGGCAGTTATCCACATACCAAGTATCATAGCCTGTATCTATCTCCTTGGGTGGGTCTTTAGTGAGAACATAATTCTTTCGCTGACATCCAATGAAATCCTTGAAAGATCGGGACCATAGGACATAGTTTTCGGATCCGTTCAGATTGATGATCGTGCCTTGTACCATTACAGAGGAAGTCGGATACAGAGGCTTGGGCTCAGTAGACGTCATTGTGGCCACACAAAGTAAATTGCTTTAGAGAGTGCTGATAATTGCGATCAAGCAAGCATAATGAAATTTAGCAGTTCATCAATAAGCAGACCTACGGAGGCCCGGAAGGGGCACAAAAGGATGCCAGCAGGAGAGGGGGTTGGCATCATTTTACATAGATATGTAGTCGAGAGGGGACCTAGATATACATTGTATATTATGTATATATTCATTCTTTATTCATTTTTTATTTTACCTTTGCTAATTACAAAAGATACAAAAAAATCATGGTTGTATTGTATTTTGATTATACTATTTTATTGTATTTTTCGTGTAAATATCTCTTATTAAAAAGACAAAAAAATATACATATTAAAAAAAGCAAACAAAAAATGTACATGTTGTATGTATTCCTTTGTAAATTCTCCACTATTTTTCTTTCTTTATATTTTTTGTTGTATTTAAAGTAGCCTACTTTATTTCACTTTATTTATTTATTTAATTTTCATTCTCTACAACAACCACCAATTCAACTCCATTATTCCACCATTTTTTCCAACTTCCCATTCAACTCCATTAATAATACAACCTTCCATTCAACTCCATTAATAATACAACCTTCCATTCAACTCCACCACCTTAATAACTTCTCATGTCTTCTCTTTTTATGCATCCTATCCTCCTCAATTTGCACTTGATCCATATTTATGTGAGGAGAGCCTACTTCCCAGAGTTGAATCGGTGACAGCGACGCAACTGCGGTCGAGCGACGACAGCCCTCTCTCCGGTGAAATCCGTTGGTTTTTTAGCCAACATCGCAACCGCAATCGCGCGCTACTCGAGCTCATCGCATGCCGGCGATTCGAGCGAAGACCGTGCTCTCGTGAGCACACCATAGGCGACTGTCCTCATCGTAGGTAATTTTTCTTCTCATTTTGTTATCTTGTCATTTTTACATTTTTTAGCACATCATTTTACCACCCAAAAATCCTTCATTTGTTTATATCTTCATCTTCATCACCATCATCACATTTTTTCCATCATGTGCATTCCCTGTTCTAACACAATTAAAAAAATTAAAAAAATTAAAACAAAAAAAGGTTTCTTTAGTACAGCAGAAAATCAATAAAAAAATATAAAAAAATAAAAAAATCAAGGGCGGAGACAGCGGCACCGCCGCCGCCCCCTCCTCCATCTTCCACGACCGCTCCAGTCACCGGCCACCGCGGCCTACCCTCGCGGTCACGCCGCCAACAGCGGCCGCGCTGCCGCCCTCAGCCAACCACGCCCTCTTCCGCCGCTCCAACACCAGCCCTCGCCCTCCTGCCCCGCGGCCACCCGCCACGCAGCAGCTGAGCGTCGCGTGCGCACCTCCGCCGTCACCCTTCCTCAGTCGACCGCGCCCCCCTGAGCCGCTCACCGCCGCCGCCGACTTCCCACTTTGTTGGGTTCTTCCCTGTGCCCAGCAAGGAAGAAGAAGGTTTTGTGATATTTTTTATTTGGAATAATTACACTCATAACCCTGAGTAATTCCTCAATATCAATCATAACCCTGCATAATCGTGAATTACACGAGGAACCCCACGTATTGCGTAACTCTTACATGACATAACCCTGTGTTATGTTCCGTTTAAATTGACCGTTATATTTAACCGTTTCCGTTAGAAAAAGACGAAATTGCCCCTAATATTCATTCTTCTTTACAAATTATGCCATCCTCCTCCTCCTCCCCCCTCCCCTCTTCCTCCCCATCGACCACCTCCTCCTCCCCGCCGATCCCCAGTCCAGGCCTCCCCCGCGCACCTCCCCTCCGCCAGACCCGCGCACCGCTCTGCTCGGGCGCTCCAGCACGCTACCATCTTGCAGGATCCGCCTCCTGCAAAAACATTCACCGAATTACACCCATCGCGTCGAGAGGTCGAAGGATCCAATGGGCGCAACATGGATCCAAAACAAAGGGTTCACCCCACCAGAGTAGACGACAGGGAAGGGAACACTATAACTGACGGGTAAACCATCGACGGCGACCGACCGCCCAATTTCGAACTGTCGTAGAAATGGAGCGTGGCGTTCACGCGGTAAACCCCGTCATCAGCGGCGTTGCCGGCTGCGCCCTCGAAAGCCATCAACACGGCTCCGTCACGGCGGAGTACCGCGTGACATCCCTGCGTACCTTCTAGTACACACCAGCCTCGGTGGACACAGGGGTGGAGGTATGCAGGATCTTTACACCGTGAAGCCACACCGAGCCCACTCGATCGGGGGACTCACCCTCGGCCGATGCGGAGATCTCGAGCGAGGCGTGAGTCCAGGTGCAGTTCTCGGGATCCGGCAGCGTGTGATTGGCGGCGGCGAAGGATGCGGCAGGGCCACCGAAGTCGAACTGGAGGAGGGGGAGGGAGCACGCGGGAGGCTTGGTGTCGAAGGGTTGGGGGAGGGTGGGGTCGATGATGAGCTGCGAGGCGTTGGAGGTGGCGGAGAGGAAGGGGGCGCCGCGGATCGCGTAGCGGTTGAGGAGCGTCAGAGAGGGCGGGAGGGCGGCGGCGACGACGGCGAGGAGGAGGAGGGAGAAGGTGGGGAGGTGATACGCCATGGGAGTAGACTAGTGTTGCGAGGTTTTAAGGTGTGAAGGAGAAGGAGGGGCTTTTATTGAGGCCGAGAGAATTGAATTGAGAGACCAGTTACCAACACTACGTGTTGGAGGGGCGGAAAGCATAAGGGAAGAAGATGGAGGACACGTTGTGGTGAAGTTTCGGATAGGTTTGGATGGAGGAGGAGGGGTGTGAGCTACGGTGGATGGAGGTTGAAGAGGGAGGGATATTTTTTTTGTTAATTTGTCAATTTCCTGATCGTTGGATTGAAGATGAGTTAGATTAACTCAAGTATATAGTTGAGTTAACGTATCAAACTAACGGAGGGTTATGGGCGTAAGACGGAGTGACTATTCAAGGTTTCTCATGTAATTCGCGATTATGCAGGGTTATGATTGATATTGAGGAATTACTCAGAGTTATGGGTGTAATTATCCCTTTTTATTTTGTAAACATTGCAGTAATTATATTTCATGTTTCTAATATTACAAACAAGTCCATGTACATAAGTTGCATTGTATTTTTAGTTTCTGACATTGCAAAGATAACCCTGTGTTTTCTTATTAATTTGGACATTTGTTGAGCACCATTTTATTCAAGGAGCCATTATGTTGAACAACTAATTTTCTACATTCTGAATATTTGTTTGTATTTTTGTGAGCGGTGGGTAATTAATTAAAATTGTTTAATTGAAATTTTACATATTTTACCCATTTTGTGCTATTAAATTCATATCTAACTCACGGTTGCTCTAAAAATTCCACAAAAATTAGCAATGATGCCTTGAAATGTGCTTTAATTATTGTCCAAATTTCATCTAAACTGGAGTTGTCTTGTGCCTGAAATAAATTGTAGTGTGATTTTAGTATTTGATTTTTAATTAAATTCATGTACATCATTTTTGAGAAATTTCAAGTCTAATGGATTCTATATGAAAATATCTTATTGGGATAATTCACACTTTGATTAATTTGATACTGTGGATTTATTAGGAATTATTTACTCACTATCACTTTGATTTCACTAAAATATCCATAAAAAATTCGTATTTTGTAAAAAAATTCAAAAAAATTACTTTAGTCTCATTTCATCATCTTTTCATTCCAGGTAATTTTTCATCATTTTTGCTTACTGTTTGTATATGTGCATTTTTAATTGTTGCATTTTAATTCTTAAAATTACAAAAAATATGTCTTGCATTCATCACTGGATTAGAATTCTAGGAAAAATATAACTTGGCGAAATTGGACTTATTTTCTATTCAAAATAATTTGCCTAAGTTGTATGCTTTCTTAGGGTATTAATACAGCCGCATTTGCATTTGCATTTGCATTTGTTTTTGCATTAAAAAAATATAAAAAATTTACCGCTTGAAAATCTAGACCTAAGTTTTCAAATTAAACCCAAGTTGTTCCTTTTTCTCCATGTGTTCGACCCCGGACTTGCCTGGGATATAAATTAAGTCGAGACACTCTTCACGGAGATCTTTCTCTCGGTTCTGACCGAATCGCTAAGTACACGTACTACAACGTGCCCGAATTAAATATCGTATTTAGCGACTCGTCAAACAAATAAAGAAAATATGCAAGTTTTTGGATTCTTCCAACTTGACGATCATTTTCTTTCAATCAACTATGGGAGAAAGGGGGAGTGAGCGAGCATATTCTTCTTTTTGAAATGTACTAGATGACTCCTATTGTTCGTCCCCGACTAACAGTTCAACACTCTGGACTTCTACGGCCATCAGCTGTCCTCATAGAGTATCGGCAGCTTTGTCGGGGTGTCACTATCCTAGACTACTACTTCATTATGGACTTTCTTCTTCTATCGTGACTTTTCTCCAAGCACGACATAGGTACATCCAGGTGATACGGTATCGCAGTGATTGCTGCATGCATGACAGAGGTATGTCTCGATGACCTAAGTGTCGCAAACCACTCATCAAGCAAGGTCTTCCACCAGCAGCTGGCAAATTCTTCTTATATGTATCGAGTAAAGGCGAGTTGGGTATTTTTTTTTCTTTTTGTTGCAAGCTGCAGCTTTCACAGCTCCAGCTTGAGGGGGAGTGTTGGAGTATGTAATAGAGGGGAAATTGGATCCCCACCGACTCATGTTTGTCCAACATCTATAATCTGTGGGACTTCGATCTGTCTGTAGGACTATATAAGGAGTTCCACAACCTGGGCACTCATTGAGAAACTTCAATGGAAGATCCAGCCATTTGAGACCTCTCGGGGGTTTCTTCATGTTCCTTAGGATTTAGGGTTCCAAATAAAATCCCAAGTGTTCACATTCATTCTTTGGGGCTACATAAGGAGACCTACACCCCTTGTACACATTAAGAAATTCAAGTAGAAGACCTATCCTAGTTAGGCATTCTCTCGTTGGTTCATCCAACTCCATTGAGAGTAGGGTCACGCAAAATCTCTGTGTTCTTCAAGGTTATTGCATTTTATTTATTTATTGATTCTGCATATATATTTTCAACATAGTCCCCGCTCTAACCACATGCTACAACGGTAGTCCAAACCACTGCTCCAACGCATAGGTAATCCCTCTCTGAGTGGCAATCAGACCATCCCAAGCTCGAGGCAACGGCGAGACAGAAAGGCCCCTCATGCTGAGCTCCCAGCGGCCGTGACAGGACTCAAAAGCACTAATCTTCCTCAGGCCACCTAAGCATCTAGCCCCCCCCCCCCCCCGCTAATGCTCCTCTACCACCTCCTTCGAGAACCAGAGGCGATAGAGCTGGGCTTTTAGAGAACTCATCTAGCCTTTTGAAATTTGAAAATAAAAGAAGTAATTGACCCTCTTATTTAAAAAAATGGGGTGTCCTAATGTCAAAGCCCTAAACAAGCCCAGTTGCTTGTGGCATCCGGATCTGAATAAACTGAATCTGACCTGATTAAGAGTCTGAAAGTTCATTTAATATTCAATCAAAATTGAATAACTTCATTTTGATATGTAGTTCATAGATCGAAACTCGTTGGAACACAATCGACCAAAAGTCGATCGCATCGTAATACGTGTCAACGAAAAAGTTGTGACACAAAATCAGAAACCGCAAAACAAACCAAGACCATTAGAAAATTCATCTAAATGAAATAAAACCAGCGAGATCGATCGTCGATCGCAAGTCAATAGATAATTTTCAATCGCACAATTTAAACCTTAAATCAAGATCGGATTCTAATGATTTCTAAATATATCTCAGAACAAAGTATATGAATATTATACATGTTTTCATTCAGAGACGATTGAAACGAGATATTATACAACCAAATCAGAGACCCGAGGTACAAATACGGTCAACTTTGGTATTCAAAATAAGAGAGAGATAAACGAAAAAAAAGAGAGAAAATATATATTAATTAAAATTTCCAGCTGATGTACAGTACAATCATTTGGCTTTTTTTCTCCAGGCCAATTGGCACTCCTTCCACATGTCAAATAACAAGCCCCTTCCTTCCCTTATTTATATAACTAATCAAATACCCAATTTTCCTTCAAATTTTCCAACGAGGACATCCTAACCCCTCCCCAACTGGAGCACACTGCTGCAGATTTGCCTCAAACTGCTGCAGCATGCTACTGGTGCAGTTGCAGTCTGTAGAAAAAGAAATCAAACAAGCACCAAGAATTGAGACACAAGATTTACGTGGAAACCCTCCGGATCGGAAGGAAAAACCACGGGGTAAGCTTTCCCTGTTGCTCACGGCAACCAGGGCCTTTCTCTCTTTGTTTTCTATTAACTTGAAACAAAAGGTGGTGTGAGTTACATATAAGTTTCTAAGAGGGTAAATGGATCCTCACCCATGATCCATTTACCCACATACAAGCAACTCAACACTCCCCCTCAAGTTGGGCATAGAGATTGTACATGCCCAACTTGCCCACATTCTTCTCAAAGCTAGTTGTGGGAAGTCCCTTGGTGAAGACATCAGCCACTTGATCTTCAGTTTTTATGTATGGTAGAACAAGCTCCTTAGAGTCAATTCTTTCTCTGATAAAGTGACGATCGATCTCCACATGCTTGGTTCTATCATGTAGGACAGAATTGTTGGATAAATTTATAGCGGCCTTATTGTCACAGAACAGCTTCATAGGCAGCTCGAAATTTATTCCAATGTCTTTCAAAATAGTCTTGACCCATATCATCTCAGCAACACCCATGGCAACAGCTCTGTATTCAACTTCAGCATTGGACCTAGCACAAACTGATTGTCGTTTGCTTCTCCAAATCACCAAGTTGCCACCCAGAAATATGCAGTAGCCAGTTGTAGATCTCCTTGTATCGGTACATCCAACCCAATCCGCATCTGTGTACCCTTCAATTTCATTTTTTGCATCCTTGGTAAAGATAAGTCCTTTTCCAGGGTCTTTTTTCACGTAACAGAGAATACGCTCTACCGCCTTCATGTGAATATCAGTCGGTGCATGCATGAATTGACTCACTACATTGACAGCATAAGTAATGTCTGGTCTGGTAAGAGTAAGATAAATCAACTTACCCACAAGTCTCTGGTACCGAATCTTGAAGCTTTCATCAAGTTGCTTCCCATCTTTGATGCTCAACTTATGACTCCCCTCAATAGGCGTAGGGGCAGGTTTACATCCCAACTTTCCAGTCTCCTTCAACAGATCTAAAGCATATTTTCTTTGACAAAGAACAAGACCTTCATTTGACCTTGCCAATTCAATACCCAAAAAATATTTCAGGTTTCCAAGATCCTTTAAGTCAAAAACTGCAGCAAGTTCTCTTTTTAGATAAGCTATATCCTCTTCATCATCTCCTGTGAGAATCATGTCATCAACATAAACAAGAAGAAGAGTTGTTCTATTTTCACTCCTCTTGACAAAGAGAGTGTGATCCCCATTGCCTTGATGATAACCCAATCTAATCATCACCACTCTAAGCTTCTCGAATCATGCTCTAGGAGATTGTTTCAGTCCATATAATGCTTTCTTCAATTTACAACATTTTCCTATCTTCTCTTGGCCAAGTGGCAAGTGCATATAAACATCTTCCAAGAGATCTCCATTCAAGAAGGCATTCTTAACATCCATTTGATGAAGCTTCCATTTCTTGATAACGGCAAGAGAAAGCACAATCTGTACTGTATTCATTTTTGCAACAGGAGCAAATGTCTCTAAATAGTCAATGCCATATTTTTGACTAAAACCCTTTGCAACAAGCATGGCCTTGTATCTTTCTATTTGACCATTTGGTTTGTATTTTATGGTATAGACCCACTTTGAACCATCCAAATGCACACCATCTGGAATATCTACAATATCCCATGTACAGTTTCTTTCAAGGGCCTCCATCTCCTCATGCATAGCCTGAATCCATCTAGGATCTGAACCAGCTTCGGCAACATTCTTGGGAATCACAGAGGCGGAAAGTGAAGAAATAAAGCATTTATAATTTTTGCTAAGTTTAGAATAACCAACATATCTGTCAATGGGGTATCTTATACATTCAGCATATCTCGAAGGAGGCTTTATCTCCCTCCGTCCTCGTCTCTGTGCGATCGAGTCTTCTTCAAAAATGATCAACTCATCCTCACCTGCATCTTTCCTGCTGTCATTAACCACCTCTTCCTGAACACTTTCAAGATTAGAGCCTGAATCGCCAATGATAGTGGACGAACTTTGATTTTGTATAGTTTCAACATGGTTGGGTTTGGTCTCTCTTTGCAAGGTTTGCGCTATATTTTCTTGCTGATAATTCTTTCTATAAGTTTTTTCATGCCAATGAGGAGAACGAGACTTCCACCCCTCTGTTTTTGCATCAGTTTGGTTGGAGTTACCAATAAAACTTATAGAGTCGCCACACACATCCAAGATAAGAACATCTTGAACATTTCCTTCACCATTACTTCCATTCTCCCCCTGAAGGGAATGCTCAGGAAAGTAAGATTCATTCTCAATAAAGGTGACATCTTTAGTAACATACATTTTCCCATCCTATACCCTTTCTGAGTAGGAGAGTATCCCAAAAAAATACCTTTGATTGCACGTGGATCAAGCTTCTTTGCATCAGGTGCAGAATTATGGAAATAACAAACACAACCAAAAGTCTTTGGAGGAAGAGAAAACGGCTTGCTCTCGGGTTGAATGATAGAAAACGGGGCTGCCATGTTCAACATTCTTGAGGGCATCTTGTTTATAAGGAAGGCACTTGTGAGAACAGCTTCCCCCCAGAATCTTTTGGGGAGATTTCTTTGAAATAAAAGTGCCCTACTAACTTCAAGCAGGTGTCTGTTCTTTCGCTCTGCTACACCGTTCTGTTGCGGAGTATAGCTACAAGAAGTCTCGTGAAGAGTTCCTTTAGCAGTAAATAATTCTTGCAATTCCTTAGATAAATATTCACGACTGTTATCAGATCGAAAACGCTTTATCACTTTCCCATATTACGTCTCAATGAGGTTGAAAAACTTTTTCACAGTACTAACAACTTCTCCACGATCACGAAGTAAATAAACAAATGTGCTTCTGGAGTAATCATCAATAAATGTAATGAAGTACTTATAGCCATTGAGAGTAGCAACATTGGAGGGACCCCAAACATCAGAGTGAACCAGGTCAAAAATTTCACTTGTTTTACTCTCAGAAACATGATAAGTTGCACGAGTGTGCTTTGCCTTTAAGCAAACATGACACACTAAGTCCGTAGAATTCAATTCATCGAATAATGCAGGAAATAATCTTTTAAGATAACCAAATAGAAGATGGCCGAGACGTTCGTGCCATTGTAAAGCCAAAGTAAGACAATCCTTCTTGTTTTTCTTTCCATGAATTGCAGTTGTTAATGCTTCTGCCACTTTAATGGGTAGACGATACAAACCTTCAGAAACAACACCAATCCCTATTCTCTTCCCCGTTACAGAGTCTTGCAACATACAACGATCCGAAGAAAAAACTATTTCACAGTTCAGTTCTTTTGTTATCTTGCTAACAGAAAGGAGATTTAGAGGCATATCAGGAATATGAAGCGCATTGTGGAGAGCAAATTTGTTAATGAGGGATACACTTCCTTTTCCTGCCACTACAACATGAGATCCATCAGCAATGGCAACATGTTCTTTGCCTGATGCCAACTTATAAGCACTAAAGAGTTTGGGATCACCCGTCATATGGTCAGTGGCACCACTATCAATAATCCATTCTTTGTTCTCATAAATATTGAAATCATGATATTTCTTTTGAGCGGCAGCAACAAAGGCATTATTGGAGTCGTTGGCAATAATCTCCACTCGATCCTTTATTTCTATATTCTTTGTTGATCTCATATTTATTTGTTGAACAACCATGCTCTCAAGCCTTTCAACAAACACATGGTGTGCATCTCCATCAACAAGCTTTGTGCTTAGAGACATTTTGTCGAACACCTGAAGTGCAACAACACTTTCTGTTCTCTGAGGCAAATTTACAAACACCTTGCAGGCACAAATTTATAGCTTCTTCTCATGCGAAACAAAGGGAAAAAAACACCCCAACAACACACAAGGGCTTAGCCCACACCACAGTTGCTCTCCCGCAACAGGGAACGTACCTCAAAGAACTAACGAAGCCCAAATCAGTCTTGGGACGCCAAAAATATCAAAGTAGCAGCAGCAGCCCACCAATCTCGGGATTGCGCACGGGCTCGGTTCAAGGACGAAGAACCCAACACCAATCTTGAACAATCAAGACTTCAATGCAACGCCTCAACAAGGCTCTGATACCATGTAGAAAAAGAAATCAAACAAGCACCAAGAATCGAGACACAAGATTTACGTGGAAACCCTCCGGATCGGAAGGAAAAACCACAGGGTAAGCTTTCCCTGTTGCTCACAGCAACCAGGGCCTTTCTCTCTTTGTTTTCTATTAACTTGAAACAAAAGGTGGGGTGAGTTACATATAAGTTTCTAAGAGGGTAAATGGATCCTCACCCATGAACCATTTACCCACATACAAGCAACTCAACACAGTCACTGCAGCAGTTAGAAGTGCTGCTGCTTCTCTTCTCCAAAGAGTTCCTGCAAGCCTGGATCTCCATTTTAGATATTCAGAAAGGCACTATCTCCAGTCCTCGCTGCTGGCATGCACGAACAATCAACCCTTTTTTGTTGCCATTTATGTAGTCTTACATATTGTGATCTTATGAAGATATTATTTCGGTTTAACTTTAGATGTTGAGGGCATGCTTACATGTATTTTCAATGAAGAATTTTGGAGTATTATAAGTGGTGTCCGGACTTGAGAGTTGCTCCTGCTGATTTGTTACTGATTATATGGTATAATAAAATTCCCCTTGTTAAAATAGAGCTCCATGCATCTCTATGTTACTGTTTAGGCAGCCTTTATTCCTTTTTTGACGTTAAATCTTGAATTTGTCCTTTGGAATTTTGAGGTAGCAATGGTTCTACTTTTATAGTTGATCATCAGAACATCCTTTAGAATTTCGATGTAGATTTATAACATGCTAGCAATTTAGCTTAATCAATTTATTAGGCTCTATGTGGTTTACCCACCCTGGAATATTCTGTTACTATATAAGTCCAATATATCAAACTGATTGACTGAAATACTGAACAATTAATGAAGTGAGCAAAACCTTGACAAGATAAGATGAAAGTCTGTGAAGCCATGCTTATGATGTTGACAATTAAATGTTGATTTTAAAATGTAGATACACATAAATCAGTGTAACATCCATATTCTAACAAACCCGAACTCATCCGATTTTGGGTCCAATGAACCAGGTTTGTGTTAACGCATATAGTAGTAGTATCTGTACCTCTTCTCTATTTTATTTTTTCATTGTATGCTTTCTGTAATTTATCCATAGGCTACTCTCCTATATAAGAGAGCCTAGGGCTTATGGAATAAACAAGTTATTTGTTTTTCCCAACATGGTATCAGAGCGACGGTCCTAGACCGGAGTTCTCGAAACCCTAACCCTAACCCCACCACGCCCGCCGGCCTCTTCTTCTTGTTCCATCGGCGCCGCCTCTCCAATCGTTGCTGCGCCACCGCGTGTCGCACTCGCACGCCTGCGCGCCTCGCCTCCTCCGTGCAGCGTCTGTGAGCGCATCCTTGCGCGTGCATCTGTGCGCGCATCCTGCGCCTCCTTGCGCGCGCTGTAGCACCAGTGCGCGCCCCTGCGCCTCCCTGCACCTGTGCGCCATCACATGTGCGCGCCCGTAGTGCATCTCAGGGCACGCATCCTCTGTCGCGTGCATCTACTCTGTGCCTGCGCGTGATTCTTGCGCGCGTGTAGGGCTTAGCACGCACATTTTCATGAGGATAGTTGCTTGAGGTCTACACATGCAACTAATACCGTCTGTCATTGTAGACGAAGCTCATCGTCTGTCAATCGCTCCAGTCTTCCATCTCCAGTATGTCAGAAAGCATGGCGGATATCCCATCTATTGGCGCCTTTCGTGGTCCAGCGCCTATTGTTAAGATGGACGGTACAAACTATGAACTGTGGGCAATGCAGTTCATGAGTATGATGAAGTCAAGAGGTAAGAAGCACATTCTTACCGAAGCTGAGCCTGCAGAGAAGACTGTAGTCAATGCCTCTTGGGAGGCCGATGATGCATATGCCAAGGTTTGGCTATCTGGTACGTTGGCTACTGAAATTGCCAATGACATCCTACATCAACCCACAGCCAAGGATATGTGGGATATTCTGGCGGCAACATACTCTCAGGCGAAGAACGAGACGAAGATTTTGCAACTTCAGCATGACATATTCACAATAAAGCAGAATGGTCGCCCTTTACATTCTCTCTATACATCACTGAGAGGGATGTTCGAGAAGCTCTATAGCTTCATGCCTCTTACTGCCACGCCAGAACAACAGAAGACATACAGGAATGCGACCATGGTGGGTGTGTTCCTGGCTGCACTCGATCCAGAGTATGAGGCGGCACGATCACAGATTTTGGCTGACTCGACTATTCCTCCCATGGAGGAAGCTTTTCATAGATTGAGTCGGATCACAGTTCCTTCCACGGTTGCGAGTCAGAATTCTTCAGTTATGGCAGCCAAGAGAGGTCGTGGATTTCATCACCAGGGCCGTGGACGTGGACCTCGTGGAAGGGGTGGCCGCACTAGGCCAACATGTACCTACTGTCACCGAGTTGGACACAATGAAGATACATGCTACTCGAAGCATGGATTTCCTGCATCCGCACGAGCTGCTGAGCAGATAGAGCCTCCATCTGCTGCTACTTTGGATCAACGGTTCGACGGTCTTGTTGCTCGTCTGAGGGGAATTATTCCACCATCTGGACCAGCATCGACTGCAGAGAGTCATTCTGATGCCGCTGCTTCTGCCTCTGCATCTACCAGTGCCTCAGGTAGTATACTTGCACTCAACAGTAGTAGATCAGATAATATACCATGGATTATGGACTCGGGCGCTACACATCACCTATGTGGCGACCAGAGTCTACTTAAAGGATACACTCAGATCCCTCCAGGACGGACTGTAGTAATTGCCAATGGTACACATTCCCCCATCACCGGTCAGGGGGAGATTAGATTGACATCTTCTATGCAGCTCAAGAATGTGCTACATGCACCTGCTTTTTCGATGAATTTGTTATCAATTAGTCAGATTACGAAGGATCTACATTGTCGGGCACTTTTTGATCCATCTTCTTTGATTTTTCAGGACATCCGTACGGACAACGTGATTGGTCGTGGCTATGAGCAAGGAGGCCTCTACCGCCTGATTCATACCCCATTTGCTGGAGCCTCATCCTCTCCTTCTGGACAAGTATCTACTTTATTGTGGCATCTGCGCTTTGGTCATTTACCGCTTCAGAAGTTGCGTCAAATGTTACCGTCCAGTCTTCCTCACACACCTATTCAGTGTGAGGCGTGTCAGTTGGGAAAGCATCACAGGTCGTCCTTTCTCAGTCGTCCAGGTCGGAGTAGTACCTCCAAGTTCGAGTTATTTCATATTGATGTCTGGGGTCCGAGTCGTGTACCTGATCATCAGGGACACAGATTTTATATAGTATTTGTTGATGATTTTTCTAGAGTGTCATGGGTGTTTCTGATGAAAAATAAATCTGAAGCAGGAAATATCATTATCCATTTTTTGAATGAAATACAAAATGTTTTCTCCACATCTGTGAAGTTTGTGAGAAGTGATAATGCTCTAGAATTGTGCACCAATATTCTTGCAAATTATTACTCCTCAAAAGGGATCGTTCATCAAACTTCTTGTGCCCATACATCTCAACAGAACGGAATTGCTGAAAGAAAACACCGTCACCTTCTTGATGTCACAAGATCACTACTTGTATAGAGTCATGTTCCCTACTCCTACTGGGGTGATGCAGTTCTTACTGCATGTTACCTAATCAACCGTATGCCTTCTTCTGTCTTGAATGAACAGATTCCGTTTTCCCTCATTCATCCTGGCAAGGATCTGTTCACTGTTACTCCTCGTGTGTTTGGGTCGGTTGCATTTGTCCATCAGTTGTCGCCTGGTACTGACAAGCTCTCTCCTAGGGCTTTCAAGTGTGTCTTTGTTGGGTACTCCAGAACTCAAAAGGGGTACAAGTGCTTTGATCCTTTGCGTCGACGGTATATGATCAGTGCATATGTTACATTTTTTGAATCTGTTATGTATTTTTCAGCCTCAGGAGACAAGCAGCTACCACCTATACCTCCTGATGCCATATACATGACGCCACCACCTCAGATGCGGTCACCACCACCACCACCTCATATGTCGTCACCACCACCACCACCACCTATCTCACCGCTATCGTTCCACTATACCCGCAGGCCTTCTCCCGCTCATGGTCATGACTTGTCCACTAGCTTGCCTATGGTATGTAATGGAAATATTACTGTTGATGGATCTGACAATATTTCTGAGCAGGATATGGTGCAGGGGCCAGATGAGACTACAGCTGATTTGGATGTTCCCATTGCTCTACGCAAGTCGAAGAGGAGCTGTGCTAAATATCCATTATCAGCATTCGTATCTTTTGAGAGGCTATCTGGAGAGTTCAGGTCATTTGTTGTGGCACTTTCAGCTAGATATTCCACAAAATCATCATGATGCTCTGCAGGATAGCAGATGGAGGCTAGCAATGGAGGAAGAAATGGCGGCACTTCAGTCCAGAGGAACTTGGAGTTTGGTTCCTATACCTCCAGATGTGAACCCAGTAAGATGCAAGTGGGTGTTTACAGTGAAGCACAATGCAGATGGCTCTATTGACAGGTACAAGGTGCGTCTGGTTGCACGTGGCTTCACACAGACATACGGGGTGGATTACCTTGACACATTCTCGCCTGTGGCACGTCATTCCACTCTACGGATCTTGTTGTCAGTTGCAGTTGCTCGAGACTGGCCGCTTCATCAGTTGGACGTGAAGAATGCATTCCTATATGGAGATTTGCAGGAAGAGGTTTATATGCAACAGCCACCTGGTTTTGCTGTTGAGGGGGAGTGTTCCAAGGTATGCAGGTTACATAAGGCTATCTATGGCCTTAAGAAGAGCCCCAGAGCGTGGTTTCAGAAGCTCTCAGATCTCTTCGAGAAACAAGGATACAAACGCTCCAATGCTGATCATTCCTTGTTTGTACAGAAGACTGCTAGAGGTATCATTGTGATTATGGTCTATGTTGATGACATCTTGATTACAGGAGATGATGAGCAGGGCATAAAGCAGGCGAAAGAAATGCTGGGTAGTGAATTTGTCACTAAGGATCTTGGTGTCCTTAGATATTTTCTGGGGCTTGAATTTGCTAGAAATTCATATGGGTTAGTAATGTCACAAAGAAAATATGTTACAGATCTGTTGAGTGAAACAGGTATGCTTGGGTGTCGACCTGCTACGACACCAATGGACCCCAGCATGAAGCTTTATGAAGATAACACAGAGGAGGTGGACAGGAGAAGATACAGAGAACTGGTAGGCAAACTATTGTATGTCACAATCACTAGACCAGATATATTATTTGCAGTGAGTCGTGTGAGCCAGTTCATGGAGCAACCACGCCAGGTGCATATGGATGCAATACATATGATTCTTAGATATCTCAAATCTTCTCCAGGTGCAGGTCTGCTATTCAAGAAAGGAAAGGGGATTTCTATCTCAGCATGTGCAGATGCAGACTATGCAGGATGTCTCAAGGACAGGAAGTCCACCTCAAGGTATGCTGTCTATGTTGGAGATGCCCTAGTCTCATGGAGAAGCAAGAAACAGACGGTGGTAGCTAGATCTAGTGCTGAATCCGAATATAGGGCTATGGCCCAGGCTACTACAGAAATGATGTGGGCGAAAGCTGTGCTTACAGACCTATGTTTAGATGTACCACTTCCTATGAACTTGGAATGTGATAATCAGGCTGCCTTGTTCATTGCAAACAACCCAGCATTCCATGAGCGGACCAAGCACATTGAGGTGGACTGTCACTTCATACGTGACATGATTCAGAAAAGATTCATTGCTACGTCTCATGTTACCTCAGAGAATCAGACTGCGGATATATTCACCAAAGCATTGCTATGAGGCCCATTTCAGAAGTGTGTTTCCAAGCTGAGCATGATTGATATCTATGCTCCATCTTGAGGGGGAGTGTTAACGCATATAGTAGTAGTATCTGTACCTCTTCTCTGTTTTATTTTTTCATTGTATGCTTTATGTAATTTACCCATAGGCTACTCTCCTATATAAGAGAGCCTAGGGCTTATGAAATAAACAAGTTATTTGTTTTTCCCAACAGTTTGCATATTGTATGTTTCAATGAGGATAACTTTGTCAAGTTAAAAAGATATAATTGAAGGGATTCATACCATTCTATTTTGAATTTAATAAATGATTTCCAAATATCATTATTACTAATTGTTGGAGTATTTGGTTGTGCGCCATATGTATGGGAGATGGGTAAATGGATCTCTCCAGGATCCATTTACCCCATCCAGATTTTAGTCTCACATCTATCAGTTTGGAGATGTGGAGACTCCGTGGGTGCTATATATAGAGCCACATACCCTTGTAGTCCAATGAGAAAAAGGAATGAAATATACGCCCCTTTGAGGGCTTCTCCTGTGGGTTCATCCCGCTCCTTAGGGAGTAGGGTTCCACGTAAAAATCTTTGTTCCATGTTTCATATTTCTAGATTTTGCTTCGTTTATCATTTCTGCTTCCGCTTCCTATTTTCTAACACGGTATCAGAGCGGGTTCAATTCTCAGAGTTTCCATTATATTCTTCGTTTATGATTCGAGAATCAATGAGAGAGAAGATTTGTTTCGTGTTTATGGTTGGAGATTTTTTTTGTTCCATGTTTCATATTTCTAGATTATGCTTTGTTTATCATTTCCACTTTCGCTTCCTATTTTCTAACACTAATAGTAATCCCTTCAATATAATATACAAATTTTAGTCACTATCGATAAGATTGTTGACTACATATATCTGTAAAGTTAACCACAACAGAAAGTGAGAAAGAAGGGAGTAGTCAAGCAAGTGCAAATATTGGGAATCAATGATAGTTGATAATTAATAGTGACGGTCACGGTGATCCTTATACCAGACATTGCGAGGGTGCGGTAACCCTCTGCTAAACGGGAGATAGGAAGCCCAGCTAGGGCAGGAGCCGCCTAGTGTGTAGGTCTAGGATCCTAGTCCTTTTGCGGTTTTTACGTGAGCTCGCAGTGTTTTAACGCTTTGTTGGGATCTGGATTTTTGACCAGTTCCGCTTACCCGCTTTCTGCAGGATACCTAGGCTGGAGGACCCTTAGTTTTGATTTTTCGAGCTCAATTTGCCCGGACTAGTCAGGCCGATTTTCTGCAGTGACTTAGTATGTAAAATCACTCACACCCGTCCCAAGGGTCTAATTTTGGAGAAGGCCTAGCCCTCTACTGGACCGCACTTCCACTTAGAGGTCTGGACGGAAAAGCCTCTTTGGAGGCTTCCTTACAACTTGAATTTTGGTTACGGTTCCGTCAATAGGTCTTGACGATGAAAAGCTCGTGGTGAAATACAGTTGAGATGGGTCATAGTTGAGCATGGTTACAGTTAAAGAGTTGGTTACAGTGGAGACTAATTACGGGTACCACAAGTAGAACCTGGTAAGGAAAGGAACATATCACAGAAATCTTCAACCGACATCAATAATTGTTAGAGTATTTGATTGTACGCCTATTGAGTTGTAGCAGGTAAATGGATCATGGAGAAGATCCATTTACCCCATTCAGTGTTTAGTCCCACATCGTCCAGTAGTGGGACTTGGAGGCTCTGGGAAAGCTATATAAGGAGCCCCAGACCTCCTGTATCTAGGGATGAAAACGGTCGGATACGGATACGAATGTATGTATAATCATATCCTTATCCGTTTACAAATACGAATACGAATGCGGATACGAATATTGACAAATGTGAAAAATGGGTTATCATATCCTTAAAAACGAATACGAATGTAAAATGAATACGAATTAGATACGAATGATAACAAAAATAATTTACTAATACACATATTTAGGATGGTTTAAACATAAAATAGATATACCAGATAATGCAATTTCATAAAAATTATAGCAACGATGGTGAATGCAATCATAAAATATTGTTACATACATTTATAAATAAATATATTACTATACTTATGTTCTAAAACGAATATACGAATACGAATGCGAATATTAACGAATGTTAAAGTGACATCCATATCTACATCCGTTTTAAAACGAATACGAATGTATAGCATGCCCCCTTGAGGGCTTCTCCCATGGTTTCATCCCGCTCCTCACGGAATAGGGTTCCACGTAAAATCATGGCGTTCCATGTTTATCTTTCTTGTTCTTATGCTCTGTTTATCAATCGCTTCCGCATTATTCAAATTTTATAACATGGTATCAGAGCGGGTCGATTCTCGAGGATTTTGTGTTCTTTATTATTGTTCGAGATTTAATGAGTCTTATTTGTTCAATATCTTTCAAAGTCCGAGATTTATTTTGAGATTACTCGATTAGAGGATCAGACCAAATCATGTTTATTCTTCCATCGATATGGTTCATTGTTTGATCATTGAAGGCCTCCACATCTTCTGCAAGTCCCGGGAAGGAAAAACCCTAGATCTAGTCCATACTTGCGAGCTCCAGGCGGAGCCCTCGCGGTTCCTCCTCCATCAGATCCAGGATGCGCCGAGAACTTGCCCTAGCCCTCCAGATCGGCACAACAGTACTCGTGAATCCATCGCCATCCAGCCCAAGTTCCAAACCGATGGTATGCTCATGGCGGCGGATCCAGATCTCAGCGCAAGGTGCATCCAACCCATCCAGATCTCGACGCTTGGTGTATCCAACCCATGTTCCAAACAGATCTCGATGGCGCATCCAGATCTTGTGCACGGTGCTGCCTGTGTCGACCTTCAGCGTACCGTACGCGTGAAGATCTCTCAGGCGCAGAGCTCGTGCCCCTCCTCCAGTCGTGAAGACCCAGGCGCAGCCCATCGCACTTCTTCTCGCGCGATTCTTCGCGCGCGCGCAAGCAATGCTCCACTCGACCCTGCAGCCCTCATCTTCCTCGCGAGCTCCTGAGGGAATCTCCAACGACAAGTCCCCAAAAGGGGCAGCGGCGACTGAAGGAGGCTCCCGTACAGGGAACCCTATGTGCTGGGGGCGGCGGGCTTCTTATCGGGGTGTGTATGCGAGAGAGAGAAAGGGTTCCTCGCGTGGGAACCCTAGTTTTTTTTTAAAAAAATACTATGAGAGTTGTTGTATCAAAAAAAATAAGGAGAGAGGGAAGCAGCTAAAAAATGCAAAAAAAGGGAGGGGGCCTACGACAGTTTTCAAAAAAATTGAAAAATGAAAGCCGATAAAAAAGTGCACGGCTTAAAAAAAGGGGGATGATTCCCACAGCTAAAAAAATTGAAATAGCTGGAAAAAAAGAAAAAAGGGAATTTTGTAAGAAAAGCCGGACAAAAAGGAGAGAAACGGCTTATTAAAAAAATGACATGATGATGATTTGAGAAGCTGAGAAAAAGTTGTAATCGGCTAAGTGGTATTGTTTGTCCCCATCATTGTTGTCTTCTCCCATACTAGTCGAAAATATGGACGTCGACCAAGTTGGGAGAAAAGGGGAGTATTATGTAGAGTCACATGTCTTCTCCAGAAATCAGAGATATCAGATTTGTCAGACCAGTTCAGATTTTCAGACTCTACAGTTTTTCAGACGAAGATTTTCCATACGCAATTCCAGACTCGACGTTCAGATCCCGAGTCCCAGTTTGATGTGCAGATTCAGACTCGACATTCAGATTGGTCAGTCTAAGTTCGAGGCGCTCCATGATGAGGCCTATTTTTCGAGTTCTCCAGAGAGAGACTCAGTTTCAGACACACACATGGATGCGGTCATTTTCAGATGATCATATGTTGCCATCATTTGTTCGTGGTCCCCATCATTATTCTTGTTTTGTTGGCTAAAGTTTTCATGTGAGCCATAGGGACTCCAGAGTAGAGGATCATTCCCTATGTCATGTTGGCAAGGGTTTTCATGTGGTATCATAGGTACACCAGAGCAGTGCACCATTCTTTGAACCAGATGGGAGAGACCCAGTTCTCCGACGAGGAGAGTATTTTCAGACTCCATTCTCCAGCGACCGTGGACTCCGACGAGGATTGCACAGCCACGGCCTTTTCAGTTTGGCCCTTTCCAGAGATGGAGTAGTTGTCCACATTATTGTGGCGGGCCAAAGTACTCCGACGAGGAGACTCATTTCAGTTGCAGTGACTCTGACAGGCGCAGTTCAGAGCACATGCTCTCCGATGAAGAGATTCAACAGACTCACACTCCAGCCCATTCGTCCTCCTCACCTGCACGACATGAGAAGCAACGTCCTCGACTGCAGCAATGTGCGCGTTGGGTTGATATTGTCCGTAGTGTCTTATAGCGATGAATTGAGTTTCTTTCTGTTTGTCCAAGCTGAGCATTGCATGCTCCAGCTTGAGGGGGAGTGTTAGAGTATTTGGTTGTACGCCTATTGAGTTGTAGCAGGTAAAGGGATCCTAGAGAAGATCCATTTACCCCATCCAGTCTTTAGTCCCACATCGTCCAGTGGTGGGACTTGGAGGCTCTGGGAAGGCTATATAAGGAGCCCCAGACCTCTTGTATCTCTTGAGAAAAAGCAATGCATAGCATGCCCCTTTGAGGGCTTCTCCCGTGGTTTCATCCCGCTCCTCACGGAGTAGGGTTCCACGTAAAATCATGGTGTTCCATGTTTATCTTTCTTATTCTTATGCTCTGTTTATCAATCGCTTCCGCATTCTTCATATTTTATAACAATAATGAATTACCAATAATTAATCAAAGTTCAGAACTACTATTACGGGTGTTAGGAGAAGCTAGTGCACGTGTTGAGAACTTAGTTAGGATGCATTATGCTCCACCGCATGCTTACTCCTCACAGTTTACTATTCACAGGGGTACCCCAACCCAACCCAACCCTGCCCAACCCTGCAACCAAACGAATCCTAAGGTATTGTTCACGCCTTAAAGTCATAGTGTGAGCTCACACTCAGACCAAGACCACAGACTACCCACTAAGCTTAGGAATTTGACAAAGACAGAGATTAGATCAGGAAGTCATCATCTACAACCCTAAGATATATCAACATGAGTCATGAGTGATAAAAAGATAATAACCAACATATTGATCATTAATCAACATGTAAAAAGGTTATTTATGGAAAGTTATGGGGTGATGGGTGAACAAGGGATCTACAAATAGAATATTTGAAAACAAATTTTCATGCAAGTAGTTTGTTAATTTTAAATATCAAAACCTATCTACTTGCTTCTTTTTGAACCATTGGATACCGGTTATATTTTTATAAATTTTGTTTGTACCAACATTTGTTAGGTTGTCTCTATACTCAACTACTACTTTGCGTCGGACTTTCTTCTTCTCATGCAACTCCTCTCCAGGAACGACAGAGGTACGTCCCAATGACCTGAGCATCGTATAACCATCATCGAGCGAGGTCTTTAACCAGCAGTGGCCATATATTCTTCTCAAATATGTCGAGTGAAATGAGTTGTGTACTTTTCTCAACGTCTATCGAGGCGTTGAGGTGCTGAGGCGCTTCTGAGGCATACGCCTCATATGGAATATATTTAAACCTTAAAAAGCCCTAAAATAATTTGAACCTAAAATACTAAATGTCAACGACGGAGGCTCTGGGCTTGTAAAACTCAGGATTCATTCCTCTTCTTCCCCCAAGTAGCATATTCTAGCCTCTCTCTTATATACTTCCGCAAATGCTCTTCTCCCTGAGCAGTGGTGCTGCCTCCATTGAAGAACTCGAGTTTTCTTCTGGACTTAGTAGCTTTCTTCTGGACGGCGGCGGCGCAAGGCACCGCGGGCACGTGTGGAGGGCTGGAGGGTAAAGGCTAGGGTTAGGGTTTTGGCTCGAGAACTCCGATCTAGGACCGTCGCTCTGATACCATGTTGGGAAAATGAGAAAACTTGTTTATTCCATCTGTCCTAGGCTCTCTTATATAGGAGAGCAGCCTATGGGTAAAATACATAAAGAGTCCAATAGAAAACAAAAATATAAGAAAGGTAAAGAAGTGAATAATATATCTCTACAATTTCATTATGTAAGTATAGAAAAAGTACAAATCTATACTATACATAAGCAAACGTATTCTAATATGCAATAATGTTATATTTAAAGTCAATTACTTCTTTTATTTCATTATGAAAGTATAGAAAATGTGCAAATCTATGTATAAAGATGATTTATATATTTAAAATAATAAAAAAATTCAAAGCCGACTAATGGCTGACTAAATCCGACTAGTCGTCCGACTGCCGATTAATCCTTAGCCGACCGAGTACCGACTACCGCTTTCTGCAACCTTGAGAAGACTCCATAAATATAAAGGGATAATGCAAGTTAACTCTAACAATAAAATTGACTTAAACTTATGAAAATCAGACGGCAAAACACATTTATATTACTATTACCGGACATGATATTTCTCATGCAGTGGAAAAGATAAGCCTGCTAACAAGCAGGTTGACACAAGCCTAGTAGGATGGCATCAGGATAGTATAAAGGTTCATTACAGCAACTCCAGAAATAGGCTCATCTTTTCTATAGGATAATCTTTGGACATGGAGCGGGCAATCTGGTTAAGATAAGCAACAACAGCAGCCCGTATACACATACATAAATGCACACACAGAAATATATACACATATTGATATATTTATATATACACGTACATATTCATATATACATAATAGGACACTCTTCTCAAGGTATCAAAATGCTCTCCTCCACAAATACATTATTTCTTGTATAATTTTCAACAAGTTCGAATACCATAGCCAAGAGAATGTTCTTTGACAATGAAGTAGCATCCAGTAGAAAACACAAGTATGAGAGAAAGCTGGCATATACACACTTTTAACTCTGCTACAAAAGATTCTCAACAATGCTAACGAAAGGCAGAAATAACTACTACTAAAATTGTGAACATGATATGAAATGCATTTTCCAAAGATAATTTAAACCATGCCTAACTATCCAAAGAACATAAATCAAGAATGTTTTCTATTGAGAAAACTGAGCGTACACATTTGTTCTGGTTGTGATATCATCAGTCGCATCAGGCATATCTATGTCACCGTAACTATTTTGTTCTGGATCAGATGGTGGCAGTGTATCATCCATCCTTTGAGGCACATTTCCGGTTAGTTGTTGGTTACCAGGGGATAAATCAGTAGTTGCCACAGAGGTTGCACCAGGTAAACTGTTTACATCCAAAACACTGTGAGTTTAAAGAGGCGTGTAACAAAAGATTACCAGAAAAAAAATGATCAACTTTGTATGGAAAATAGTGGTTGTACGTGTGTTTTCCGTCAGCAGGGCAACTTGCGACTAAGGAACTTTGAGAAGCATCCGTTTGAGAAGAATAATGAGCTATGTGCACCGCGTGATTGAGATACCTGCAACGTGAGAGGGTTATCTTTTTTAATATTTAACTCTATGAAGGTTGGCATAAATGTGACAAATTCATGGAAAATTCCTGAGCTAAAAATAAACAATGAAATCAAAGGGTGTAAATATCTTTCCTGAGCTAAAAATAAACAATGAAATCAAAGGATGTAAATATCTTAGAGCTTCTTGTAAAGAGAGAAGGAGAAGATAATTAGCGTGTCCTATTCCAAAGGGTATAGGGATCCAAATATAGGACTAAACCCAAAAAACCCTAGAGAATCTAGAGGAGAAAGTACAAAAGTGTCCCTAGTGGGGTGAAAGTGAATATTTAAGATGTATATCACTAACACTCTCCCTCAAGTTGAAGCACATATATCAGTCATGCCCAACTTGGAAACAATCCAGGAAAGACGCTTCTTGGGTAATGCTTTCGTGAAGACATCTGCAAGCTGAAGATCTGTGTTGATATGAGGAGTAGCTATTCTCCCATTCTTGACAGCATCGCAAACGAAATGACAGTCAATCTCTATATGCATGGTTCGCTCATGAAACATAGTATTCGTGGCAATATAGGTAGCAGATTTGTTGTCCCAGTATAGGGGAACAGGAGTAGCGACAATAATATCGAGCTCTTGCAAAAAAGTTAATAAACATGTGATCTCATTAGTAGCTTGGGCCATCGCCCTATATTCTGCTTCTGCACAAGATCAAGACATAACAGTTTGTTTCTTACTTCTCCAAGTAACTAGATTTCCTCTAACCATTAAAGCATATCCAGTGGTAGAGCGTCGATCCTCTAGAGAACTTGTGTAATTAGCATCAGCATATGCGATAACATCAGTAGGCCCATTTGCCCCATATAAGAGTCCTCGTCCTGGTGATTCTTTCAAGTATCGTAGAATCTGAAGAACATCCTGCCACTGACTATAACAAAGTTTCTCCATGTATTGGCTAGCTCTGCTTACTGCATAAGAAATATTGGTCTGGTGGCAGTAACATAAAGTAGTTTGCAGACATGCTTCTGTAACGAGTAGTGTCCTCAAAGACAGGGTCAGAGGAAGTGATGTGTTTCTTCGAATTTGCAGGAATACCGGAGGGCTTGCATCCAAGTAATCCATCTTCGGTAAGAATGTCCAGTATTTCCTCTGTAAGAGATGAAGGCCTTCTGTAGTACGCAGTACTTCTATGCCCAAGAACTAGTGTAGTGAACCAAGGTCCTTGGTAAAAAATACCTTCTGGAGAAATGCCTTGGTCTCTGCTATCCCATTATTATCATCACCAACCATATCATCCACATAGACTGCAAGTATAACAGTACCAGTTGTTCATCTTCTGACAAACATGGAATAGTCAGATGTAGTTCTTTGAAAGCAAAGAGTGCCTATTTCTGTAGTAAGTCTGTTGAACCATGCTCTTGGGCTCTGTGTTAAACCATATATGGCCTTGCGAAGTTGTCATACATACTCCCCCTCGACTTCATAACCCGGTGGTTGCATCATGTACACCACTTCATCAAGGCCGCCATAGAGGAAGGCATTTTTCACATTTGCTGAAAGATAGGACATACCTCATTAGCTGCTACAAGGAGAATGGTCCTTATAGATCTCATTCGTGCAACCGGTGAGAATGTCTCAAATATCATAGAGGAAGGCATTTTTCACATTGACGACAAGATGAGCTTTCAGTCTGTCAATAGACCTGGCAGATGACTACTTGGTCATGAAGATCCATCTACATGCCACAGGACTAGTCCCCTTGGGATGCTACACTAGATTACATGTCCCCCGGAAATAAGAGCACTCATTTCTTCATCCATGGCTTGTCACACCATCTTGAATCTTGCAAAGCACTAAGATGGTCTCTCGGAATGGAAATAGTCATGAGAGTATCTGCATATCGTCTGTCAGTGGGAGAAAAAGTAGCAGTAGAAGTGAAATAAGACATAGGATGAGAAGTACATTGTCTCTTAGATCTCTGTAGAGCAATGGGAAGCTCTTGAGGATCATCCAAGACAGCCTTGAAGGGGGGACTTGTAGAAGGCATATCACCCTGTAATAAAGAAACGGATAAAGGCACATCTGGTGGTGAAGAAAGTTGTTTGCTTTTATAGACAATGGGTGGAGAAGGGAGTTCTAGAGGGATATCTGTAACAGAATGATTAATGAAATCGGTATGTTCAAAAACGGTTACATCTGCGGAGATATAATAGCGATGTCCAGTTGGATCCTATCATCTATAACCTTTTTGAGTATGTAGGTAACCAAGGAAACATTTGACTGCACGAGGAGAAAGTTTGTCTGCAGTGTGAAAATTAGGAGCAAAAGACACACAACCGAAAATTTACAAGAGTAGAGGAAAGGGTGACTCGGATAGATAGAATAAGGAGAAAGGGGTGGATCCATTTATTGTTGGAGATGGAATTCTATTGATAAGATGGACTGCAGTCAGAACAACATCACCCTAGTAGGTTTTTGGAACTTTCATCAGTGTAAGAAGTGAGCATATAATGGTTAGGAGATGTCAGAGTCTTCTTTCTGCTATCCCATTTTGTTGGGATGTATATGGGCATGATGTTTGATATATGATGCCCTGAGAGTCAAAGAAATTGGTTAGGTCAAGTGGGTAAATTCCAAAGCATTATCAGAACGAAAGATTTGTATACTAGTGGAATGAATATTTTCGACATAGTGAACAAAGTTTTTGACAATATTATTAATCTCCGAACATTCTTTTATAAGATAGACCCAAGATGACCTACTATAATCATCAACAAAGACAGTGAAATACCTATGACCACTTGGATTACGGACCGAGCAAGTTCCCCAATATGACAGTGGACTAAAGCAAAAGGAACCATACGATGAGGCTCAGTACGAGCCGGAAATGATGCTCGATGATGTTTCCCGAACTGGCATGCCTCACACTCAAAGGGCTTGAGCGTAGATACTTCGGGAAACATTAACGAGAGGACTTTGGCATATGGATGACCGAGGCAAAGATGCCACGGGAAAGGATTGGCGGAGATGGATGACATACCATCAAAACCAGAGTCAGAAGAGATGTCAAGATAATAAAGACCATTATTCTCATATCCCACACCATAAATCTGCCTCGTCCGGATGTCCTGAAAGTAACAACCAAATTCATCAAATGTAAGTCGACAGTGAAGCTTAGTGCACATCTTGTGAAAAGACAATAGACTCAGTAGAAAATCAGGGGTGAAGTGAACACCAATAAGGTGAAGTTTAGAGAACTTCATAGCGCCCACGACAGTAATAGGTGAATAGGCTCCATTGGCAATAGGAACAGTCTTCACAATTGAATATGATCATGAAGAGGTGAGAAGACTATCGTCTCCCGTTAGATGATTCGATGCTCCCGAGTCAATGATCCATGCAGGAATAGATGTAGAGGAAGAGCTGGCAAATGTACCAGATGTAGCAGTTGACGCAGACGCGCATACTTCAGATGCAGTAAAAGAGGCCTGACTGGAAGGCTGATCATGTGAGGTATCTGCAGCATCATGTTAACGCATGTATTAGTTCTCTGTGTATCCCTCTGTTATTTTTATTTTCAGCTGTATGCCTTATGTAATTTACCCATAGGCTACTCTCCTGTATAAGAGAGTCTAGGGCTTATGAAATAAACATCTCGTTCATTTTTTCCCAATATGGTATCAGAGCGACGATCCTAGACCGGAGTTCTCGAAACCCTAACCCTACCCCACCCCACCCGCGAGCCTCTCTCTCATCGCCGGCGTAGCCACCTCCGCCGCAGCACCTCCGCGCACCTGCGAGCATTCCTGCGCGCCTGCCTGTGCTTCTCCTTCACGCGCCTGTGCGCGCGCTCGCGTCTTCTCTGCGCGTGCTCGCTTCTTCACGCACATGTGTGTGCGCGTTAGTGCTGCGCATAAGCGCGTAACGTCAAGCGTTGTCGCGCGCTCATCTACGTTGTCGTGCGCTCATCTGCGCATGTGCGCCTGACCTCAATTGTGCGCCGGTGCGCCTGATCTCGGTCGAGCACCTGTGCGCTTGATCTCGCCTGCGCATGTGCGCTTCTTCACGGTGCACGACTGATTGCTTCACCTTATGCTTCTGCAAGGTCAGAGGGCACTGAGGAGCCCTGAGCGTGTGCGGCCGTGAATCAACCCTAGGGCGCACACCTTCATCCAAATGGGTTTAGTTGCTTGAGGTCTACACATGCAACTAAATCCATCTATGTCATTGTAGACAAATCATATCTTCAGTCAGACGCTCCAGTCTTCAGTTTCCAGTATGTCAGAAAGCAAGGCGGATATCCCATCCATTGGCGCCTTTCGTGGTCCAGCGCCTATTGTAAAGATAGACGGTACAAACTATGAACTGTGGGCGATGCAGTTCATGAGCATGATGAAGTCAACGGGTAAGAAGCATATTCTTACAGAACCAGAGCCTGCTGAGAAGACTGGAACCAATGCCTCTTGGGAGGCCGATGACGCATACGCCAAAATTTGGCTATCTGGCACGTTGGTGATCGAGATTGCCAATGACATTCTACATCAGCCCACAGCCAAAGACATGTGGGACATTCTGACAGCTACCTATTCTCAGGCGAAGAACGAGACAAAGATTCTGCAACTCCAGCACGATATATTCATTATAAAGCAAAATGGTCGCCCTCTACATTCACTCTACACATCCCTACGAGGGATGTTCGAGAAGCTCTACAGCTTCATGCCTCTGACAGCCACGCCAGAACAACAAAAGACATATCGGAATGCGACTATGGTGGGTGTGTTCCTTGCTGCACTTGATCCAGAGTATGAGGCAGCACGATCACAGATCTTGACCGATTCTACTATTCCTCCCATGGAGGAAGCCTTCCATAGACTGAGCCGCATCATCGTTCCTTCCACGGCCACGAATCAGAATGCTTCAGCCATGGCTGTCAACAGGGGTCGCGGAGTTCATCATCAGACCCGTGGGCGTGGACCTCGTGGCAGAGGGGGTCGCACTCGACCCACATGTACCTACTGTCAACGTGTTGGCCACAATGAAGACACATGCTCCTCGAAGCATGGATTTCCTGTATCTGCACGAGTCGCTGAGCAGATAGAGCCTCCGTCTGCTGCCACTTTGGATCAGCGGTTCGATGATCTAGTTGCCCGTCTAAGGGGCATTATTCCCCCATCTGGCTCAGCACCTACTACTGAGAGTCAACCTGATGCTGCTGCTTCTGCTTCTGCGTCTACCAGTGCGTCAGGTAGCATACTTGCATTTACCAGTAGTAGATCAGATACATTACCGTGGATTATGGACTCAGGCGCTACACATCATTTATGTGGCGATCAGAGTTTACTTACAGGATATTCTCAGATTCCTCCAGGTCGTACAGTGGTCATTGCCAATGGTACACATTCTCCCATCACTGGTCAGGGGAGATTAGACTGACATCTTCTATGCAGCTCAAGAATGTGCTATATGCACCTGATTTTTTAATGAATTTGTTGTCAATCAGTCAGATTACGAAGGATTTACAATGCCGGGCAATTTTTGATCCATCTTCTCTTATTTTTCAGGACATCCGTACGGGCAACGTGATTGGTCGTGGCAGCAGTATCTCCTTTGCTGTGGCATCTGCGCCTAAATCAGACTCCATTTGCTGGAATCTCATCCCTTCCCACTGGACCAGTATCTCCTTTGTTGTGGCATCTGCGCTTTGGGCATCTACCGCTTCAGAAGTTGCGTCGTATGTTACCCCAGGGTCTTCCTCACACACCTATCCAGTGTGAGGCGTGTCAGTTGGGAAAGCATCACAGGTCTAACTTTCCCAGTCATCCAGGTCGGAGTAGTACCTCCAAATTTGAGTTATTTCATATTGATATTTGGGGTCCGAGTCGTGTACCTGATCATCAGGGACACAGATTTTATATAGTTATTGTGGACATGGTTTTAAAAACCGAACCGAACCGGCAGGTTCAACCCGGTTGAACCAAGAACTGGAGGGAGGACGGTTGGGCCAACCGATTTTTAGGAAGGAAGTCAAAACCAGTCAAAACCAATCAAAATCGGTCAAAACCCAGTTGAACCACTTGAACCGCTTGAACCAAACCACCGGTTGAACCACTATTTTTTGGAGAAAAAATCTTAATTTTAAACAAATCCAGAATAACATAATAGAAATCTCCCCATCGATTGCAATTGCAAAGATCCGATCTTATTTTTATTATAAAACATTAAAACGTTTCGTATTCCCATTCCCCATTGATTGCAAAGATAGTACGTAGTACTCCCTTATCCATTCCTATCTCCCTGCAAAGATCGTACACATTACTCCATTCTCCATTCCTATCTCCCTACCGTCACTGTATTTGTTCCCTTCCAATATATGTGCCTCTGCGGATGCCGATCATCTGTCTTTAAGCGGCGAGAGCATAGCAACACATCTGCACGTCAGTCTTGCTAACTCTGTTGGTAAACTGGTACAGCTTCTCCCATTTGTTGTTTACTTCTCTTGGCTACGCCATTGTAGGAAGTCTCTACCCACTCACCATTGAAACATCATTTTGCAGTTGACGGTAAATAAGGTAGATGTATATTAAATCTCCGCAAGGTGCTATTTGGGGCTTGCTATTTATTTTGCAATCCATGTATACGAGAGACAAAAACCTCAAAAACTTAGAAATACTTTCTAGCTTCTATATCATTTAACATATTTTTTTGGGGGCTTGCTATTTGTTCAATGTAGCATGGTTAAATTTTTAGGACAAGGATGGATGAGATGAGTAGTTTATTTTGCAAGGACTTCACATTTCAAGAAACTAGATTAGATAAGATCTTATACAGTTATATAACTTACATGTATTCCCTATGTCACTTGTTTGGGGAAGTCCAAGCATGTATCAAAAGCATCAAACTACTAGACTACTAGCTTGTATTAGGGTAATTTGGTTATCTGATTTACATATATGCATTTGAACATGTTGAATGGAACGAATGAGATACATTACCATTAACCCTAGAGCTCTCTTATATAGGAGAAAAGCTTTATGGGTAATTTACATAAAGAGGACAAACAAAAACTACATAATAAAGTTACTCTAACACTCCCCCTCAAGCTGGAGCATATATATCCAACATGCTCAGCTTGGAACAACAAAGATGAAATGGACCCCTAGCAAGGGCCTTGGTAAACATGTCTGCAACCTGCTCTCCTGATGATACATGAGAAGTTGAAACAAGCCCTTTTTGAATTAAGTCCCGTGTATAATGGCAATCTACTTCAATGTGCTTTGTCCTCTCATGGAAGGCTGGATTATTGGCTATGAACAAAGCTGCTTGGTTATCACATTTCGGATGCATGGGAAGTGGAACATCAATAGTTAAATCAGTTAAAACTGATTTAACCCACATCATCTCAGCACTACCTTGGGTCATTGCCCTATATTCTGACTCTGCACTAGATCGAGCAACTACAGTTTGCTTCTTACTCTTCCAAGCTATTGGTGAGCTGCCAACAAATACAATAAAGCCCGAAGTTGACTTTCTATCATTAGGACACCCAGCATAGTCTGCATCAGCATAACCTGTGACGGATATCGAGGTATCTCTTCTAAACAGAAGACCAGTGCCTGGAGACGACTTCAGATATCTCAAGATCATAAAAACAGCATTCATGTGAGCCTGCCTGGGTTGCTCCATGAATTGGCTTACCCTATTAACCGCAAAGTCTATATCCGGTCGGGTAATAGTGACATACAAGAGCTTTCCCACTAGCTCTCTATATCGTCTCTTGTCTACTTCCTCAGAGTCATCATCATAAAGTTTGACATTAGAATCCATAGGAGTAGCAGTTGGTCTACATCCTGCCATACCTGTCTCAGATAAGAGATCCGTAACATACTTCTTTTGTGTCATTACCATACCTTGCCTGTTTCGTGCAAACTCCAGCCCCAAAAAGTAGGGAAGTGTACCCAAATCCTTCATAACGAACTGCTCGCCAAGAAACTCCTTGGCTGCTTGAATGCCCTGCTCATTGTTGCCAGTAATAACAATATCATCAACATACACTAAGATGATCACAGTACCTCGCTGGTCTCTCTTTACAAAGAGAGTATGATCTGCTGTAGATCTGACGAAGCCCTTCTGTTCAATCAACTCCGAGAGCTTCTGAAACCAAGCCCGTGGACTCTGCTTCAGGCCATATATGGCCTTATTAAGACGGCACACCATACTGGACTCCCCCTCAGCAGCAAACCCTGGCGGCTGCTGCATATAGACCTCTTCCTGCAAGTCACCATACAAGAAGGCGTTCGTGACATCAAGCTGAAATAGGGGCCAGTCGCGGACAACAGCAACTGCAATGAGAATCCGTAAGGTAGAATGACGGGCTACAGGAGAAAACATCTCCTGATAGTCCACCCCATATGTTTGGGTGAACCCACGAGCAACCAACCTGGCTTTGTATCTATCAACCGTACCATCTGCCCGATGCTTAACAGTAAAAACCCATTTGCTTCCGACAATGGACGCACCTGGTGGAGGATGCACAACACTCCACGTACCACGTGACTGCAACGCCGCCATTTCCTCTTCCATAGCTAAACGTCACGGGCTGCTCTGTAGGGCCTCCTGATAAGACTGTGGGATGTGTACTGCCGATAACCCAACAACAAACTTGCGAAAGTCCGGGGACAAACGCTCCAACTACGCCTGAGAGCAAAAATCCATCCCATATTTGGGATTCATCGTCCGAGCACGCTTCTACCGTCTATGAGCAATAGGTATATGTAGGTCATCGACTGGAGGAGTGACAGTACCATCAGTACCCTGTACATCAGTACCCTGTACATCCATCTGCGCATTCAAATCACCTGTGCCATCAGTAGAACTCAAATGATAAGTACATACCTCGGGCGTGCTGGATGATGGAGGAGGCACATGAGCAGAGGGCCGTCGCTGATAGACCTGAGGATAGACCTGGTGGTGGCGGTGGTGGTGGTGGTGGTGGTGGTGTAAACTGTGGTGGTGGTGGAGTAGACTGTGGTGGTAAATTAGAGCATGGAACAGAAGGAGGTGGAGGCGGCACATAGATGTCATCTCCTTCCTCTGAGTGAGTGAGTCTGTCACCTGTAGGAGAAAAATACATAATGGACTCAAAAAAGGTGACATCTGCACTGACGTAGTACCTTCGTTTAACTGGATCAAAACATCGATATCCCTTCTGGGTTTTGGAATAACCCACAAAAACACATTTGACAGCTCTGGGAGAGAGCTTGTCAAGACCAGGAGAAAAACAATGAACAAATGCAACATACCCAAAAACACGCGGTGTTAGGGAGAAAAGATCCTTCTCAGGAAACGCAGTCAAGAATGGAATCTTCTCCCCTAACACTGTCGAAGGCATACGATTAAGAAGATAACAGGCAGTGAGAACCGCATCCCCCCAATAGGAGTGAGGGGCACGGCTCTGAATCAAAAGGGTTCTGGTCATATCCAACAAATGACGATGCTTCCGTTCAGCCACCCCATTTTGTTGGGAGGTATAAGCACACGACGCCTGATGCACAATCCCATGAGACATAAGAAATTTGGACAATTTGGTACTGCACAACTCTAGAGCATTGTCAGACCGTATGTACTTCACTTTAGCAGAGAAAATATTTTTTATTTCAATAAGAAAAGACTGAATAAAATGACCAGCATCATATTTATTTTTAAGAAGAAAGACCCAAGAAAGTCTAGAGAAATCATCGACAGCAACAAGATAAAACCTGTGCCCTTGAAGATCAGGGACACGACTGGGACCCCAAATATCAAAATGTAGCAGCTCAAATAGACCATGATGACTTGGACCTATACGACTCGGAAAAGACGACCTGTGATGTTTGCCACGTTGGCATGCCTCACACTGAAAATTAGACTTGGGAGAAATCTGTGGAAGAATATGGACCATCTTTTGCAACGGAAGATGGCCAAATCGAAGATGCCAAGTGTAGGGTGACACCGATCCAACCCTCATAGAAGAGATACCAACATAAGGAGATTGCACCAGTCTATAAAGACCCCCTTGCTCATGGCCAGTCCCAATCACTCTGCCCGTTAATATGTCCTGAAACACAAGAGTAGATGGGTCAAATATAGCACGGCAATGTAAATCTTTGGTGAGTTGACTAATAGACAGCAAATTCATCGAGAACTTCGGTGCATAGAGAACATTGGACAGTCTCAAGGTAGGAGTCAATTGTACCTCCCCCTGACCAGTAATAGGGGAATATGTACCATCAGCTATCACTACCGATCGTTCAGATTGAGCAGGATGAAAGACACTAAACTGACCTCTGTCACCACAGAGATGGTGTGATGCACCTGAATCCATGATCCATTCTGATAGATCCGCCTTGTAACACTTAGTAAAGGCAATGGGTGCGGAACCTATGAAGGCACCCACAGATGGAAAATCTACCTTGTTGTCTGACATGACGACAACAGTAACCTGTAACTGGGGTTACAAAATCGGAAGACAATGTCTATTTGTACATAGACTCAAACCAGCGGTCACGCGTACAGAACATGTTCATTCAAGGAAGCATAGCTAGGGCATATAGTGCATACGCACATACCTTGCGTGCACAGGAAAGCACGCTACAGGAGTCTTCGACACGCTGCTCCAAGCACGCTAAGAAGTAGCACTACGTGCCACAGGACTGCGTGAGGGCACCAGTACCATCAGCGCTACAGACTCCAGGCTAGTAGGGCTCCAGACGACTTGGGCGACTGCAGATGTTGCATTGATGAAGGATGGCGCTCAGGCAATGGATGATCGCACAGGTCCCTCGCATGCAGGAGGGTTGCCAAGGAAGCGCTATCGCACGCGCAGAAGTGTTATTGCAGAAGTGTTATCACGCGCGCCAAGGAAGCGCTGGAGTGCTATTGCGCGCGCAGGAGCGCCAGGCGGGAGGGCGCAAGCGAGATGAGCAGGTGCCTCTCGCTCGCATGGGCTTGGCGAGCGACCCGCAGAAGGCGAGGGCTTCACGCTCGCAGGGGCTTCGCGCTCGCGCAGGGGCTGCAGGAGCTTTACGCTCGCGCAGGGCCTGCAGGGGTTTGGCGCAGATGCGCGACGCGCGACACGCAGGGGCTGCAGGCCCAGGCGCGTAGGGTGCTGCAGGCCCAGGCGCGTACGGCGGCGGGGATCAAGAGAGGCAGCGCCGATCAAGAGAAACGAAGAGAGAGAGAGGCCGGCGGGTGGGGTTAGGGCTAGGGTTTCAAGAATTCCGGTCTAGGACCGTGGCTCTGATACCATGTTGAAGGGAACGAATGAGATACATTACCATTAACTCTAGAGCTCTCTTATATAGGAGAAAAGCTCTATGGGTAATTTACATAAAGAGGACAAACAAAAACTACATAATAAAGTTACTCTAACAGAACAAAATGGTAAGTGGTAGCTATACATTTAAAGTATCAAGTTATCAATAAATACTAGTTTATTTGTCTCGGCAAATGCAACAAATACTAATAGCAACATATCTGAGTCCTTATAAACAATACTAGTAGCATTGTCCAAAGTCATTTCAACATTCCATTTTTTATTTTGCTTGTTGATCTTAATTTCATGCACTAATACAGGTGTAGATACCAAAGTCAAAGTTTCCAGGTTTGTAATCTCAATTAATTTTTCTAATACATAGTGCAGAATAATGTAGGCATATGTCTTTATATGGGTTTTTTTGCAAATATATTATTTACAAGATGTAACATAATGCATATATTTATATTAACTGTCGGTCCAACTCGGTTTGACCCGGTCGGACCGTATGAACCAAACCAGTAATGTACAGGTTTGGTTTTTTACGGTTTAATTAAATTGTTGACGTCATCACCGGTTCAACTGGTCGGTTCCATAGGTTCGACCATAAAAACCCAAAACCGACACTTGATCGGTTTGATGTCTGGTTCGGCTTTTAAAACCTTGATTGTGGATGACTTCTCTCGTGTGTCATGGGTGTTTTTGATGAAAAATAAATCTGAAGTAGGCAATATTATTATCCATTTTCTGAATGAAGTTCAAAATGTCTTCCACATCTGTGAAATTTGTAAGTGATAATGCCCTAGAACTGTGCACTCATGTCCTAGCCAACTACTACTCCTCAAAAGGGATTATACATCAAACATCATGTACTTATACCTCTCAACAAAATGGAATTGCTGAAAGGAAACATCGCCATCTACTTGATGTCACAAGATCACTTCTTATACAGAGTCATGTTCCTTATTTTTACTGGGGTGACGCGGTTCTCACTGCATGTTACCTAATCAACCGTATGTCGTCCTCTGTCTTGGATGAACAGATTCCCTTTTCCATTATCTATCCTGGGAAGGATCTGTTTTCCCTTACTCCCCATGTGTTTGGTTCAGTCGCCTTTGTCCACCAGTTGTCTCCTGGTACTGACAAGCTCTCTCCTAGGGTTGTCAAGTGTGTCTTTGTTTGGTACTCCAAAACTCAAAAGGGGTACAAGTGTTTTGATCCTTTGCGTAGGCGGTATATGGTAAGTGCAGATGTTACACTTTTTGAATCTGTAATGTATTTTTCATCCTCAGGTGCTCAGCAGCTACCTCCACTGCCTACCGACACCACCACCTCCAGCACCGTCGCCACCTCCAGCACCGTCGCCACCATCACCAGCACCACCGCCACCACCACAAATCCCCGTTTCACCACTACCGTTCCATTATACCCGCAGGCCTCCTCCATCTCATGGTCATGACTCATCTCCTAGCTCGACTATGGTATGTACTGAAGATACTTCTCTTGATGGATCTAATGATATTTCTGAGCAGGATATGTTGCAGGGGCCAGATGAGGACACAACTGATTTAGATGTTCCTATTGCTATACGCAAATCGAAGAGGAGCTGTGTTACATATCCATTGGCAGCTTCTGTGCCATTTGAGCGACTATCTGGGGATTTCAGGAACTTTGTGGTGGCCTTGTCAGCCGTAGATATTCCACAGAATTATCAAGATACTCTGCAGGACAGTAGATGGCGGCTAGCTATGGAGGAGGAAATGGCGGCACTTCAATCTAGGGGAACTTGGAGTCTAGTTCCTATATCTCCGGATGTAACCCCGGTGAGCTGCAAGTGGGTGTTTACCGTAAAGCAAAATGCAGATGGCAGTATTTACATATACAAGGCACGCCTTGTTGCACGTGGTTTTACACAGACGTACGGGGTGGATTACCTTGATACATTCTCGTCAGTAGCTCGTCATTCCACTCTCCGGATCTTGCTGTCAGTCGCAGTCAGTCGAGAGTGGCCGTTATATCAGTTGGATGTGAAGAACGCGTTCTTATATGGAGACCTACAGGAGGAAGTCTACATGCAACAGCCACCCGGTTTTGTTGTTGAAGGGGAGTGTTCCAAGGTGTGCAGACTTCATAAGGCTATCTATGGCCTTAAGCAGAGCCCCAGAGCATGGTTTCAGAAGCTCTCAGACCTCTTTGAAAAATAAGGATACAAATGCTCCAATGATGATCATTCCTTATTTGTACAGAAGACTTTAAGAGGTATTATTGCAATTATGGTTTACGTAGATGACATCTCGATTACAGGAGATGATGAGCAAGGCATAAAGCAGGCGAAAGAAAAGCTGGGGAGCGAATTTGTCACTAAGGATCTTGGAGTCTTTAGATATTTTCTGGGGCTGGAATTTGCTAGAAATCCGTATGGATTAGTAATGTCGCAGAGGAAATATGTTACAAACCTGTTGAGTGAAACAGGTATGCTTAGGTGTCGGCCTGCTACGACACCAATGGACCCCAGCATGAAGCTCTACGATGATGATTCAGAGGAGGTGGACAGGAGGAGATACAGAGAACTGGTAGGCAAATTGTTGTACGTCACAATTACTAGGCCCGATATAGCCTTTGCAGTGAATCGTGTGAGCCAGTTCATGGAGCAACCACGTCAGGTTCATATGGATGCCATACATATGATACTCAGATACCTCAAATCATCTCCAGGTGCAGGTTTGCTATTCAAGAAAGGAAAGGGGATTTCTATCTCAGCATGTGCGGATGCAGACTATGCAGGTTGTCCCAAGGATAGGAAGTTCACCTCAGGGTTTGCCGTCTATGTTGGAGATTCTCTAATCTCATGGAGGAGCAAGAAACAGACGGTGGTAGCCAGATCTAGTGCTTAATCCGAATATAGGGCTATGGCCCAAGCTAGCACAGAGAGGATGTGGGTGAAGGCTGTACTTATAGATATATGTCTAGATGTACCACTTCCTATGAACTTAGAATGTGATAATCAGGCAGCCTTGTTCATTGCAAACAACCCAGCATTCCATGAGCGGACCAAGCATATTGAGGTTGACTGTCACTTCATACGTGACATGATTCAGAAGGGGTTCATTGCTACATCTCATGTCACCTCAGAGAATCAAACTGCCGATATATTCACCAAGGCATTACTGCGAGGCCCATTCCAGAAGTGTGCGTCCAAGCAGAGCATGATTGATATCTATGCTCCATCTTGAGGGGGAGTGTTAACGCATATATTAGTTCTCTGTGTATCCCTCTGTTATTTTTATTTTCAGCTGTATGCCTTATGTAATTTACCCATAGGCTACTCTCCTATATAAGAGAGCCTAGGGCTTATGGAATAAACATCTCGTTCATTTTTTCCCAACACATCATAAGAGCTATCAAATGATACTGGCTCACAGGCATTGTTGGCATTAGGAGGCATATCAAGCTTGGCCCATCAACATTATGACAGATGGTTCAGGCGACCACAATGTGTACAAGCTGGAAAACGTTGATTAGTTGGACCACGTCCGCGTCTGAAGTCACATCCGCGTCCGAAGTCACGTCCACGTCCAGACACACGGACGCGACCTAGCCAAAATTACGTCAGCGTCCCCCTTGGTAATTGGATCGCCCTCTAGCAAAATGGGTTGTAGTCTCAGCAGACAGAAGAGGAGATGGCGATTCAAGCTCCTGTAGTCGACCAAAGATGGTCTCAAGACTAGGCAGAGCGGCAACAGTCAGAAATTGATCCTTCACCATCTTATATCGCGGATGTAAACCCGATAAGAAACACTTGCCACTCTGCACGATCTCCTATTTGTTTGGCACAGCAAGCAGGTTGGAAAATAAGAAGCTCCTCAAATAGACCCATTAGTAGTCGATAGTATTCGATCAATGATGTATCTCCTTGATTTGTAGACCAAATCTGTCTGTGTGTGTATGATAGGCTGGACTTGGTTGTCTTTTGGGAGTAAGTGTTTTCAATACTCTCCTACGTAGCTTTTGCCATTTTCTTGTAGAGAAGACAGAAGCTATATTTGAATCAATGTTGTTAGTCATCCATGTAATAACTTGGTAGTTATCCACATACCAAGTATTATAGTCTGCATCTATCTCCTTGGGTGGGTCTTTAGTGAGAACATAATTCTTTCGCTGACATCCAATGAAATCCTTGAAAGATCGGGACCATAGGACATAGTTTTCGAATCCCTTCAGATTGATGATCGTGCCTTGTACCATTACAGAGGAAGTCGGATACAGAGGCTTGGGCTCGGTAGACGTCATTGTGGTCGCACAAAGTAAATTGCTTTAGAGAGTGCTGATAATTGCGATCAAGCAAGCATAATGGAATTTAGCAGTTCATCAATAAGCAGACCTACGGAGGCCCGGAAGGGGCACAAAAGGATGCCAACAGGAGAGGGGGTTGGCATCATTTTACATAGATATGTAGTCGAGAGGGGATGGCGGTGTGGTCAGGAGGTACGAACAGCCCCGGAAGCGCTAGCGGTGTATTCGAGAAGGGGTTGGCATGAGGAGTGCGCAGGTTGTCCACATTGTTGATGATAGGAGGAGGTGGGAGTCTCCTACTGCGAGGAGCTTGGGGAAGCTGATGGGACACAGTTGTTACTTGCGTCGATGGAGGGGAGGCTCCTTGCAGGTTGCAGCGGTGGCCGATTGCAGACATGGGTCCTCTAGGGGGTTGTTGCCCCTAGTGATGGGTGTTGTGATTGGATCTATAGCGAAGGGGCGATGGTATTGGGTGATGAGACAGGGGCGAGGGGCGATGGGTTCTCGGAGGGGAGATGGGGGATGGGTTCAGATGGGTTCGAGTGATGGGGCGAGGGGTGATGGGTTCTCAGAGGGGCAAGGGTTCTCGGAGGGGTGAGGGTTCTCAGAGAAGTGAGGCTTCTTGGAAGGATGAGGAGCAATGGAGGGGTGAGGGGTGATGGTGATGGGTTCGAATGGGTCCGGGTGATGGGGTGAAGGGTAATGGCGTAGAGAAGAGAGTCGGGTGAGTGTGAAGACGCTAAAGGCGTTGAAGAAAGCCAAGTGACGCCGCTGAGAGAACGTGAGGCCAGGAGATGAGGCGGTGTCGTTGGCTGGCTGATTCAAGAGGAGGGGAGGAGGGGGGCTAGGTCAAAGTCACACTTCTTGACCATGGCTCTGATACCATGTAAAGAGAGAGAAGGAGAAAAGAACTAGCGTGTCTTATTCCAAATGGTATAGGGTCCTTATATAGGACTAAACCCTAGAAACTCGGGAGAGTCTAGAAGAGAAAATACAAAAGTGCCCCTAGTGGAGTTACCGTGAATAATTAAGATGTATATCACTAAAACTTCTATTGATCAAATTAATATACAGCTCCAATTTGCATGATAAGAATTTACACAGGTAAGGATGCAACAAAAAGTGGGAGACTGCCATGTTATATAAGATCGTTCACAAGGTATTATGCTATATGAAAAAAAGATCATGAGCAAGGGATGGTGTTGTATAATACTAAGTTATGTTCACGATATGAAATTAAATTCCTAAGGTAAGTAGTTGGCCAGATTAAGTAATTCATCATTAAACCGTTCTGGATAATGTTGTTCGATAATTAGAGGTCCCTCAAGCTTAGTCAATCCAACAGTCACCCGAGCTAACTAACTAATATGTTGTCATTTTCCTGAAGATGATTGTGATTTTTAGAAAATGAATTATGATCATTATAAGTGGGTAATGGGCCTTTGGATGAAAACCACACTCCCACTTCCATATAACGTATACATCCCCCCCCTTCTGCAAAATTATTCCAGTAAAGAGCATCCTGATCTTTAGTGAAGAACATCAGGGTTTGTGTATACCATTGTGGCCATCCCTTCTTGAAGGTTTTTCAAAGTAAATTGTCTTCCTCAGTGATTAGTCCTCTTTGTTTTAACATGGTACCAAAGCTACATTGGTATTAGAGCTACATTGATATTAAGTAGCATGCAAATAAGTTGCATGAATGATGTATAACATATTAATCAATTATTTACTATTTCATAAACATATTTCAACCTATTAAAATATATATGTAGGTAACCTTGATCATTAATGTACGTCGCTATTATTATTTTGTAGATAAAATGTCTTAAAGAGTCTTTGGGATCTTTTGGAAGAATAACTGCAATTAGTGAACAGAGTAACACCCTTCCCTGGTAACTACCTTACATGTGTATAGGGCATTACTGTTATATATGAATTTGAAATGGAGGTTTAAATTAATGTGTTTTTTGCGGGTAAAAGAGCAATCATTTTTGGAATACATGCTCTCAACTTGTAACAAGTTGCTATGAAGATGTTGTCACAAACCACATTAGCTTTAAATTGCAACTACAACGCATTCCACCTTATCTACTCCAAAAGATGGAATTCTTTAACGACAGATCAGTTGCTTGATCTTGTCTACATTTATTACAATTTAAATTAAAGACGAAGCATGCAAGAAGATGGCATAATAAGCAAAACTATATAGACCCTATTGATAGCCTCTTCAAGACTCACTAAACATATGACGAACATAAATACAATTTGTAGAAGCGGATGGATGATAATTAAGCACATGTCCTTGATGAGAGAGGACAAAGATCAAATGCACAAAATGCCTTGCAGATGGAGGGCTTGGTTTCATGTGAAGATGATGACGGCTCCACCATATACAAATTAAAATCAGGTGGCAGGGAAGCAATTCAAGCAGCTTCTGGCAAAATGGTTTATTCTTACTGTTGGGAGAAATGTTTTTCATACAATAGAAGAGACCCTAGGGCTCTCTTATATAGGAGAAAAGCCCTGGGTTAATTACATAAGAGAGACATACCAGAAATAGAAAACTAACATAATTATCTCAACAACTACCATAATTATCTCAACAATCTCAACACTCCCCCTCAAGTTGGAGCATAGATATCTATCATGCTCAGCTTGGTACAACACTTCTGGAAATGACCTCTAGTAAGTGCCTTGGTGAAGATATCAGCTGTCTGATCTCCGGTAGAAACATGAGTGGCGAATATAAGACCTTTCTTAATCATGTCTCTAGTGTAATGGCAATCCACCTCTATATGTTTAGTTCGTTCATGGAAAGCAGGATTATTGGCAATAAACAGAGCTGCTTGATTATCGCATAACAACTGCATAGGAAGAGGAATCTCAACAGCAAGGTCCGTCAATACGGATCTAACCCACATCATCTCTGCACTTCCCTGTGCCATGGCCCTGTATTCAGATTCTGCCCTGGATCTTGCAACCACTGTCTGCTTCTTGCTTTTCCATGAAACAAGGGAGTTGCCCACAAAAACAGCAAAGCCAAAAGTAGACTTCCTGTCTTTGGGACACCCTGCATAATCTGCACATGCAGTCACCTCAAGGGATGTATCCCTGCTGAAGATAAGACCAGTACCAGGTGAGTTCTTCAGATACCTCAAAATCATCTGAACCGCATCCATATACACCTTCTTGGGTTGCTCCATGAACTGGCTAACTTTGCACACTGCAAAGCAAATATCTGGTCTGGTGATGGTGGTATATAAGAGCTTCCCAACAAGCTCTCTGTATCTCCTGCTGTCAACCTCTTCAGTGGCATCATCATACAATCTGTGAACCCCTTAGGATCCTGGTACCCGTTAATCACACATTTGCACTATTTTTCACATGAGATCGCAGAAGGTATAGAAAAGCAGGGAAAATTTTTCTTTTTCACATCCACATTCATAACCACAAGCTAATAGAACAATTGGCACCAAAATCTCATTTCATTAATTTCCATATACTTTACAACATGTACAGTGACTGACAGTACAAACAGAATTCCCAAAAATCTGACTGAAGAGAAAGAAACATAATATATGAACACAAACTGACACAATAAACCATACCGTCGGGTATAAACTCTATCTCCTGGAACCATGTATATCTACTGAGCTGCTACTAAACAGCACGTTGTTTGCCTGCCAAGCATGCAAGGAAGAAAAGGCATCAGCGGGCGCTGGTACTTCCCTAAGCTTATATAAAAACAACAGGCATTTATTGTGACCAAAAGTAAGCAAGTAGAGAGGTAGGAACAACTCAAATTAAAATTTATTTCTACTTGCAAATGTAAAAGGTTTCCAAATTTTTAGTAAGCTCCTAACCATTGCCTCAACATTTCCCGCATAAGCATATTTCAGTGGTAACTAATTTATCACAAGTATGTATATTTTATTCTTATATTACTCAGAGATCATATTTGTGAATTTTGATGATGGGAAAGATGAGATAAGAAGATATAACGATTTATTTAATTTTTAAGTCCAGTGGATAGTATGTGGTCTTGGTTCGTGTGAAACCTCACACTATGACTCTAAGACTTGGGGAATGTCTTAGGGTTGGGGTGCCTCCGTAGGCATGCGGTGTGGTATAATGCATCCTAACTAAGTTCCCAACACGTCCACTAGCTTAATGGGATTTCGATTCAGATTGTAGTTACTTCCATTTACTCAACTTTAATTGTAATCCTTTCAAACCTCAAGTGCAATTGTATCAGATGTAACTCTAGATGATGTAGATACAGATATGGATGATCTGGATGTAGAATCGCCAAGTCTGTTGGTGAAAGACAACTCAAGCTGTGAAGAAGCCAACAAAAGGGCTCTTCCGTCTCGCCCTCTAATTGGAAGCGCGGTCCAATAGAGGGATAGGTCTACTCCCAAACTATGCCACTGAGACGGGTGAAAGAGACTTCCCGGAAAAGTCGCTCTAGAAAACAGCCCGACTAGTACGGGCAACCGAGCTCGTACGTAAAACTGAAAACCAAGGATCCCCCGCCTGGGTATCCTAAACAGAGGCTCAGCGTAACTGGTCTAAAGTCGGGATCCCAACGAGGCATAAAAACACTGCAAGCTCGCGTAAAAACACTGCGAGCTCGCGTAAAAACCGAAAAGGGACTGGGATCCTAGACCCGCGCACTTGGCGGCCGCTGCCCAAACTGGGCTTCCTATCTCCCGCCCAGCTGAGGGTCACCGCGCCCTCACACAGTCAGGTGTAAAGGCCACCATGACCGGCACTATTCATCAGATCTTGTTGATGCTCCTCAAACCATTTATGTGTCAATATTTATTATTAAGCTAAAAAAATACACCCACCGATTGATCTATTGACCAAGTCTTTGATTCAAGGTAGGTATGTACTGTATGTAATTGGAAGATTTAGGTATCCGAGATGTGAATGTACTATAGTTGAAAGATCCATGAATCCATTATATGTATGTACTATAATTGAAAGATCCAGGACCAAGACCCAACATTTCAGTGAGTGATTGTTGATTCAAAAGATTAGTCTATAGCACTAAGAGTCATTTTCCTTATGAATTTTTTTTTGATAATTCCATAGTAATGATATATTTACTCTTTGAGCTATATGGATATTTATTCAAGTACAGCTTCGTTGGATGTTTATCCTACATAATAATGGTAATAAACAGGTACTTAGCATGTATATTGACAGTAAATTGTATAGCCATACATTGTTACCAGATCCTAAATAAAAATTTGAAGCTGTGCGACACTAGACAATTTAACTGTGGAATTTCTAAAGAAAAATGGAACCATATGTAGAAAGCAAAATAGGATCAGATACTACAGGAAAAACAACAGTTTAAGTAATCATTTAAATGGGTATATTTATTAATTTGTGAAATGTACCTAATATTATTACGCATGATAAAAGCAAGCAAAATAAGACTGTTATTAAGTATTACTAACTTCACCATATGATAATCCTGACAAGGCACTAAAATAAAGTAAACTTGGCTATCCACTGACACATATGAATTTATCGCCATATTTTTATATTTTTTTGATAGGTACATATATATACCATAACCATTAGTACCCAAAAATGGAATATACCAGAGGGTCACAACAAAAATTTACTGCTCTCGTAGCCATGTATACATATACTTTAAATTACCAAATTTATCCCGTTTTTAAATAGATCATGATAGCAATACCAATTACAGACATGTCAGGGCTAAATAAGAAATGTAACTTTCGAAAAGTCTAAGAAGTAATGCAAGTTGTCTATTTATATATGTTTAGATAATACTACATCCACCATCTAAATACATACTCAAAATCAATTTATATATCCTGGGATTCCCGTTAATCATAATATCTACTTGCAGGATCTATCTTCCAGTTTCCAAACTTGTTACTGTACAAAAATCAGAGAAATTCTCTGATTTATTTATTGACTGCTTATCCCATGTTAAGATCTGGCGATGGATATACAAAAATATATATATAATTGCTAAGGAAAGAATAGATAGTATCCAACCAAAAGCACAAAAAAATCAATAGAGTGGAAACCACACGGATGGCAGCAAGTAGGAAGGGGAAAAGGGGTTGTACCTCTTATCTTAGATCTCCAAAATGGAGAAAAGCTTGCTTGCAACCTCTCCAATGGTTAGGGACAACTCCAATGGATGTTGGGTAGTGATTTTAGTAGCATTTGGCTGCCAATAGACGTAGCATCATAGATCCTTTAGCTGCTGCAACTGATATCAACAAGTAATTGTCTCTTTCGTTGAAGAGCAGCAATAGGCCAAATGGAGAATAGATAAAAAAAGAAAGGGGAACAGAAATAGGAAAGGAAAATGGGGGAAAGAAGAAGGTGATGTCATTGGAAAACAGGAAAGGAGAGGAGAGATTTATACATGCAAGGCAGCAATGAGGAGGGAAATGGAGTTGTACCTTTGATCTCTTCAAAGTTGAAGAGAATACTGCATGCAAGACTGGAATTGGAGCAAGGAACTCCAGCAGCTCCAAATTTGTTGTCACAGGAACATGGGCTTTGAACAATTTCTGGGCAGCTACTGTTAGCAGAACTCGAAGATAGGAGGGAGAGAAGGTAGAAAATGGGAAAAAGGTTTGAGGTCTTGGAGAAGAACGGGAGAGGAAAGAAAGGGTGGGGGTCGGTATTTGTAGAAACGGGAAGACGTTACTTTTCTTTTTATTTTTGCCAAATGGAAAGGCGTAGAGTGCCATCTGCGCACTTTTGGAGACTTCAGACAGTGAGCTGGAAGTTAATTTAAATAACATTTTATTTATTATATATATATTTAAATTACTTTTCTCTCTTACTTGAGATACCAATTTCATCCGTACTTGCGTCTTGAGTCTCGTATTCGAGTGCTCAATATCTTGTTTTGATCGTCTCAAAATGACGGTCAATATGAGTATAATATTGATATACTTCCGATCGGGTTTTGAATACCCGAAATTTTCGGATACGTTTTTGTTTAAGATAAAATTTCGTGATTTAAAAATATCAAACGACCTCTGATTGACGAACGGTTGATTCCGTTGGTCTTGTTTCGTCGAATCGGATCTATGACAGTCTCGGTTCGTTTTGGGGTTTCCGAATTTACGTCGCGGCTTTTCCGCGGCACGCATTACGATTTGACCGATTCTTTGTTGATTTCGCCCGAACGACTTTTGATTCACGATCAGTTGATCATTTTAGGTTGTTTGGTATTGACCAACAACTTTATTGGGTTAATCGGATCCTAATCGGGTCGGGTTCAGGTTTGATTGGAAACCGGATGTTACACAATCTCACACTTGGAACCATAGGAGTAGTAGCAGGTTTGCATTCTGTCATACCTGTCTCAAAAAGCAGATCCATCACAAACTTTCTCTGGGTCATCACAAGACCACGCTGATTCCTTGCAAACTCCAGTCTAAGAAAGTATCGAAGAGTGCCAAGATCCTTGGTCACAAACTGCGTACCAAGGAATTCCTTGGCAGTCTGAATACTCTGCTTATCATCCCCTGTGACAATGATATCATCTACATAGACAAGAATAGCAATGGTACCTCTCTGTGTCTTCTGGACAAAAAGTGAATGATCTACAGTAGACCGTACAAACCCCTGTTGCTCTATTAGCTCCGATATCTTCTGGTACCAAGCTCTAGGGCTCTGCTTAAGGCCATAAATCGCCTTATGGAGCCTGCATATCTTCTGAGACCCCCCCTCAGTAGCAAACCCTTGTGGTTGTTGCATATAAACTTCCTCCTGTAGATCCCCATATAGGAATGCATTCTTCACATCAAGCTGATAAAGAGGCCAATCCTTGGAAGCTGCAACTGACAGAAGGATACGAAGCGTTGAGTGTCGGGCTACTGGGGAAAAGGTATCCTGGTAGTCCACCCCATAGGTTTGGGTGAACCCACGTGCCACAAGTCTCGCCTTGTAGCAATCCACACTGCCATCTGCTTTGTGCTTGACTGTAAATACCCACTTGCAGCCGACTACGGAGGCACCCAAAGGAGCAGGCACAAGACTCCATGTACCCCGCGACTGCAAGGATGCCATCTCCTCTTCCATGGCCATACACTACCTATTGTCCTGTAACATTTTCTGATATGTTCGTGGGACAGTAACTGCAGATAGTCCCATAACAAAGCGTCTGTACTCTTTTGAAAGATGATCCAAACTAACATGTGCAGCAAGAGGGTAAGTAGCACACTGATGACGAGGCTTCCTCAAAGCAATGGGAACCTCCAGGTCATCATCCACACTGTTCTGTATAATTGTCTCAACCTGTGATCCATCCAAAAGACCAGCACCATCAGATGAAATAGTATGTTCATGACATACCTGAGGCGTGTTGGATGATGTAGAGGGCATATGAGCAGCGGGGTGAGTAGAAGACCTACGAATGTAAACACGTGGCAAGAATTGAGGTGGAGGTGGAGGTGGAGATGGAGATGGAGGTGGAGAGATTTGTGGTGGAGTAGGCAGAGTTGGAGGAGAAGGAGGTGGTGGAGGAACAACCACATCTTCTTCAGAACTACCATTGGACAATCTGTCACCTGTAAGAGAAAAATACATAATAGACTCAAAAAATGTGACATCAGCACTCACATAATATCTCCGTCCTACAGGATCAAAACAACGATACCTTTTTGGGGTACGAGAATATTCAACAAAAACACATTTGACCGCTCTGGGTGAGAGCTTGTTACGACCAAGAGCAAAATTGTGGACAAAGGCGACGCAACCAAAAACTCTAGGAGTGAGAGAAAATAGGTCCTCGGGAAACGCAATCAAGGGAACCTTTTCTCCTAGCATGGTGGAAGGAATCCTGTTTACTAAGTAACAGGCTGTAAGAACAGCATCTCCCCAAAAAGAATGGGGAGCTCGACTCTGAATCAAAAGCGTCCGTATGACGTCTAGAAGGTGACGGTGTTTGCGTTCAGCTACACCATTCTGCTGTGACGTATGAACACAAGAGGTCTGATGAATTATACCAATAAATCTGAGAAATGCAGATAATTGTAAGGTAGAGAATTCCAAGGCATTATCCGTACGAATAATTTTAACATTCGCGGAGAAAATATTTTTGACCTCAATAAGAAAAGACTTGATTAGAGCACCAGCTTCAGACTTATGTTTTAACAAAAACACCCAAGATAGTCTAGAGTAATCATCAACAACAGCCAAATAAAAACGATGTCCCTGATGATCAGGAACACGACTAGGACCCCAAATATCAAAATGAAATAACTCAAACAACTGACTACTGTCACGACTCTGACGAGAAGGAAATGAAGAGCGATGGTGCTTTCCAAGCTGACAGGCTTCACAATCCAAGGTAGTATGAGTAGATAATTGAGGTAGAACATGACACATCTTCTGCAGAGGAAGATGTCCAAAGCGTAGATGCCACATGAACGATGAAACAGATCCAGAAGGAATAGTAACGATCCCAGCATGAGATGGTATGGTAAGCTTGTACAATCCTCGCTGCTCATGGCCACATCCAATCACCCTGCCCGTTAGTATGTCCTGAAACACAAGGGAAGATGGATCAAATATGGCACGACAATGTAAATCTTTTGTAATTTGACTAATAGACAAAAGATTCATCTGAAAGGCTGGAGCATGCAAAACGTTCTGCAAATGAAAAGAAGGAGCTGGAACAATCTCCCCCTGACCAACAATAGGTAGTCGAACTCCATTAGCAATCACCACGAATCGACCAGAGGCAATCGGGCTCTAGGAAGTAAATTGTGCTCGATCTCCACATATGATGAGATGCTCCCGAATCCACACTCCAATCAGTCAAATCAGAGCTGCTACAACTCGTAAGAGCATAAGTAGTACCTGAGGAGCTAGACGAGGCTTTGGCAGTAGCCGCAGCATCAGAGGAAGTCACAGCCGGAATAATGGGAGCGGACATCATCTCGCGAAGTTTAGAAACAATATCATCCAGGCGAGCATCCTGGGATGGAGCCAAGGTAGGTTCTGTCTGTTCAGCAACCCTTGCAGAGGCTGGATATCTATGCTTCTGAAAGCATGTCTCCTCAGAGTGACCAGGATGATGGCAATAAGAACATGGGCCACGCTGACGGCCACCACCACGACCACGAAAACCACGTCCTCGAAACTGGGAAGATCCTCCCTTTCCCCGTGAGACGGCCATAGCGGAAGGATTCGGAGCGACAGTAGTGGGAGTAGTGGTAATCCGACTGAGTCGCTTGTATACTTCTTCCATAGGAGGTATCGTCTCTCCAGTTAGAAGCTGTGTACGTGATGCATCACATTCGGAATCAAGAGAGGATAGGAACACCCCTGTCATAGTGGCGTTCCGATACTGTTGTTGCTGCTCGGTGATGGCAGTGATAGGCATGAAGCTGTGTAGACGTTCAAACATGCCGCGAAGATGAGAAAAATGCACATGAAGCGGGCGACCATTCTGTTTGGTCGAGAAAATGTCAAACTGTAACTGAAGAATCTTGCTCTCATTCTTGGCTTGCCCATATGTGGCTGCTAAAATATCCCACATAGCCTTTGTGGTGGGTTGGTTGACAATATCGTTGGCAATCTCCGTGGTGAGCGTCCCAGAGAGCCAACTACGAGCATAAGCATCATCTTGCTTCCACGAAGCATTGGCCCCAGTTTTGTCCGCCGGTTCGGATTCGGTGATAATGTGTTCTTTGTTGTGGCATTGCATAAGAGTGCGAAACTGCATGGACCATAGTTCATAATTGGTCCCATCCATCTTAACTATTGGTGCAGGTCCTTTGAATGCACCAGAAGAAGAGAACACGTCACTTTTAATGTCGGACATTGTATCAATGAAATGAACCTCGGACAACTGAGGAGTAGATCAACCGAATAATGTCTACACAAGCATGAACAGGAGTGGTTGTATATGTAGACTTATACAACCATTCCTATGCAGTTTATTAAGCTCTAGTGGCGTTTAGATGTGATATGGAAGACCAAAAACACCACCGACAGTCAAAATCAGACCAATAGATTGCAAAAAAGGGGCTGGAATACCAGTTTCAAAACATGGGAAGTCAACCAGAGCGCACTCGGCACTTGCTGGACACTCCAGCCGAGCACAGGAGGGCGGGGGGGCTTTTGCGGCACCTCGGGATGGCAGGGGTCGGCCCAGGAGGCTGGAGGGGCCCTGGCGGCGACGCAGGTGGCTGGGGGAAACCCAGGCAGCGGCGCAGAAGGGCTGGACCGCCTTAGGGCAGCAGCGGTCGGTGGGGGGAGGGCCCTAGCTGGGTTGGGCAGCGCCGAGAGGAGGCGGGGGGGAGGGAAGGGGGGTTAGGGTTAGGGTTTTGGGTGGGATACGGGAACCCCGGTCTAGGACCGTTGCTCCGATACTAGTTGGGAGAAACGTTTTTCATACGTTGGAAGAGACCCTAGGGCTCTCTTATATAGGAGAAAAGCCCTGGGTTAAATACATAAGAGAGACATACCAGAAATAGAAAACTAACATAATTATCTCAACAACTACCATAATTATCTCAACAATCTCAACACTTACGAAGAACATTCTTGTGGGTCGGGTTACAAATTTGAAAGACTACATGTGAAGATGGAGGCATATGTCGAAGAATACATGTGAAGATGACGAGGGCTCCACCATATACAAATTAAAATCAGGTGGCGAAGATGATGGTGGCGGGGAAGCAATTCAAGCAGCATCTGGCAAAATGGATTATTCTTGTGAAAAACATTCTTGAGGGTCGGGGTTCAAATTTGAAAGATTTCATGTAGGACAAATATATATGGGCCAACACACCAGTATACATGACGACTATATTCCAAATACTCCCGAGGTCTAATCTTGTAGAGTTAAGAGATTAATATATGTATCTTGTTAATCATGCCCGCCACCGTAGACACCATGTCATTAGGACGTCACAGTGATGAAAGATTTGACATATTAAGAAGAATCGATAGAAGTTGGAGGAGATTCAATATTAAGGGATGGGGGATATGGAGCAGCGTCAAGGCCTTGTGGAGGTAAGGTTATGCATCCGATGGACAGTCAAAGAATAAATCATACGATTTCTACCCTCTAGCCAATTATGGTTACTGCAGAAAATGATGAGAAAACACAATGACTTGTCTTATTCAAGAGGTCTAGAGGGCCTTATAAAGGATGGAACCCAAGACTTCTCATAAACAGAAAAATACATAAAGAGGGGTTACAATGAAATAATATAAACATAGATGAATCTCCAACACTCCCTCTCAACTTAGATCATATCTATTGATCATGCTCAACTTGTAAGTTATTCATGATAGGCAGTTCTTTGGTAGGGCCTTCATGAATACATCGACAAGCTGAAGATCTGTGATTATGAGTGGAATAGTAATCTTCCATTCTCGTATGGCATCACGAACAAAATGGCAATCAATCTCTATGTGCATGGTCTGATAATGATATACTGGATTCGTAGCAATGTATGTAGCGGATTTGTTGACAGACTATAGAGGAACATAAGTAGCGAGAACAAGACCATGTTTTTGTAAATAGGATAGTAGACAAGTAATCTCACATGTAGCCTAAGTCACAACCATGTATTCTGCCTATGTATTGGATCTGGAGTGACAAGATTTCCTCTAATAATAATAGCATAACATGCAGAGGAGCGACAATCCTCAGGTGAACTCGCATTATCAGTATCAACATATGCAGCAACATCAGTGTAGCCATTTGCCCCATGGAAGAGGCTAGGTCATTATGACTCCTTCAAGTAGCCCAGTATATGCAGAACACCATGCCAGTGATTGTACTTTGGTTGCTTCATGTGTTGGTTGGCCTTGCTCACAACATAGGATATATCAGATCTAGACTGTAAGGTAAACAAGTCTGACCACCAGGCGTTTGTGTTGTGCAATATCTTTGAAGACATGATCGGTTGAAGTGGACCACAGGAATACCAGAGGGCTTATATCCAAGTAATCCAGCATCGATCAAGATGTTCAAGCAATACTTCCTCTGCAAGAGATGAAGTCCCTCTCTAGAGTGTATCACTTCTATGCCAAGAAAGCAGTGAAGTTGGCCAAAATTCTTGGTGACGAAGGCCTTTAAAAGGAAAGCCTTCATCTCTAATACAGCTTCGTCTTCATCATCTGCGATAACCATATCATCAACGTAAACAGCAAGAAGGATAACACCAATTGGACATCTTCTAACAAAGACAGAGTAGTCAGATGTTATTCCCCGGAAGCCAAGAGTGATAATCTAAACAGTAAGTCTGTCAAACCAAGCCCTCTAGCTCTGATTTAGAGCTATACACCTAAAAATTTTCAGAGGTAGAAGAAAGGGTGACTCATTAAGATATAGTAACGCAAATAGGGTGATCCCATTAACGGACGTAGAAAGGACACCATTGATAAGATGGAAAACAGTAAGAACTGCATCTCCCTAGTAGGTTTTCAGAACTTTCATCTGAGTGAGAAGGGAGCGAACAATGTTAAGAAGATGTCTGAATTTTCATTCCGCTACCCCATTTTATTGAGAGGTATAGGAACAAAAGGTATGATAGCTAGTACCCTAAGAAGCAAAGAAAATTATCAATACATGTTGAGTAACTTCCAAGGTATTTTCAGAAAGAAATATATGAACACCATTGGAGAATATTTTTGACATGCGGAAAGAAATTTTTTATAATATAATTAATCTCCAAACATTCCTTTACCAAATAGACCCAAGAGGATCGATTGTAATCATAAAATAAAGATAGAAAACAACTTATGTCCACTTAAAGTATGTATAGAACAGGGACCCGGTTGGAGTATGTGTCATTGTAGTGATGGGTAATTGGATCCCTCCAACGTCCAATTACCTCGTCCAATGGTTTACTCATACATCGGCTATTAGTGGGACTTGGAGAGTCAGTGTGAGCTATATAAGAAGCCACAAACCCATTGTATCAGATGAGACAAGCCCTTTGAGATGTTCTCCAATGATTTCATCACGTTCCTCTCGGAGTAGGGTTCTACGTAAAAATCTCGATGTTCTTAATGTTTATTCTATTTCTCTGATATTACACTACCGCATTGTCAATTTCTCACATGGTATCAGAGCGCGTTTGTTTGTCGAGAATTTACTTTATGTTCTTGATTTATTCGAGATTCGATTAAAAGAGAAAATTCGGTTCTTGCTTATTCTTAAATATTATTCATATTCATCTATTGTTTGAAGATCTGTTCATATTCGAGGGCTTTATAAAACCCAAATTCTACACGGCTTCATCTCTAGCAATCATGTTCATGATCAAAGATCAATGTCATGCAGCGAAACAAATTCCGGTGTGCACATATCGAGCCAATTTTTTATCAATACATGATGAGTACGAAGAAAATTAGGGTTCAATTCTAGAACCCTAGATCTAAGACGGTAATGGCACATCCCTTCTATCGCCCAGTCGCAACATCACCTAATATCCAAGTTGTATCGCATCCCTCATGACACCAACCATAAGAAGGAGCATCGACAATATGCGATGGATTGTAATGGTTATCTAAAACCCTAAAAAATCAAAGAAAACGATCTGTGCAATCATCCATGACCCCTCCAGACGACATCGGGCTCCTCCAGCTCAATGCTCCAACACCGCCACATCATCCCAGGTCAAGGAGATGTCGCCTCCTTCGCATAGTAGCCTCCTACAAAATCTATGTCCACATGCAGATCACCATGTGCAGGCAATGAGCTTCAACAACAGACAAAAAGAAAAGAGGATGAGGTGGTGTTGATTCTCACTCCAAAAGATGATATGTATCGCACCTCCTCTCCTCTTTCAGGTAACCACCTTCAGGCAACACCTCCTCGCATCTCCAAATGGTGGAGAATACCCCTTCACTTTTAGGTGGTTGCACCTACCTTCCTCAAGACGACGACGAATTTGATGCAGGTGGTACCAGACGATTCCCCCGATGGGAACCTTAATTTTTATTCAGATGCAAAGTCTCGGATGGTCACATTCAGGATGAGATATCTTGGTGTAAGTTAATTGTTGATGATATTGTATTGATTGATGAGAGTAGAGATGGAGTAAATGAGAAGCTTGAGTTTTAGAGACATGCATTAGAGACTAAAGGATTTCGTATAAGTAGGATTAAAATTGAATATATGGAGTGTACTTTTTATGGAAGCAATGGTTAAAGAATCGATGTGAACATTAGCGACGATAACATTCAGAAGAAAGATTCTTTTAGATACTTAGGATCCATTTTTGAGATGCAAGTGTCGGGATATTGAGCCGGCTAAGAGAGGAAGCCAAAGACCCAAGAAGTGTTGGAATGAGACTATCGAAAGGGATCTTATTTTTTTTAGATCTAACCCGAGAATGACCCAAGATAGATCTGAATGGAGGCAATGAATCCTTGTAGCCGACCCTACTTAATATTGGAAAAGGCATTGCTATTGTTGTTGCAGGGGGGAAAATTGTACCTACAGGAAAACTCTTCCTCGAGCTTCCCATGCCCGAAACGAGAGTTCTGCAGCATTTCATGGAATACGGGTATGTCCACAACAATTCTCGCATTGAGCTCTTCGAACTGATGTCACTGAACAATCGATCGGTGGCCAGAAAATTACCCCAATGACGGAGCTCTGATGAGAGGGTAATGGTGGTGCAAGCAATGGGCCTAGTTGTCGAATTCATTGGCTTTAGCCACCCCCCTCATACAGGGGTTACCCGTAAACTTATCTGGTTCGAATCCGGATCCAATTAACCACAGACCATCTGTATTTTATGTATATTTCTCTCAAACAGACTCTGATTTTGATGTTCTATGATTCATTAGAAATGTCTCGACAAGCATCACAAGTTGGAATGGACTCTGATTTGGTTACAAGATCAAACCAAAATTGTGGCAAATATTGAGCCTTAATACGGGGGATCTTACATTCAGGTCTCTTGGCATTATACAACAGACCTCAAGTGTATACACTTACCAGCAAAAAGGGCCATAAAATGCAATCACCGCCATTTACTTAATGTGACCAAGACCATCCTAGGGTGATACAATCCCCATTGCACCTCGTATCTTCCTTACACCTCGTATCTCATCGTATCTTCGGCACCATGGCATCATCAATTTTAAGAGAGAATGTTCCTTTCTCGATTCCAACTCCGAAGGATCTATTCTCCCTTACCCCTCGTATCTTCGGCACCATGGCATTCGTACACCACGAGAATTCTAGTTGTGACAAGCTCTTCCCTGCAGTTGTTAAGTGTATCTTTGTAGGCTACTCTCAGACCTATAAAGAGTAATTGTTGTTTTTTGGTCGACAAAAGTACTATGTCAGTGCTGATGTCGCCACTGCTACCTTCGCTCCCACAACCCATGACAAGAATACAGTCCATATACAACCCATGACGAGAATACAGTCCATATCTTCCCATCATTTGTGGGTCGTTGCAACGAGACACAACCATAGACGAGCCTCAAAAGGGCCCTCCGAACGTCCCAAACCATCAGACCAATGCTCATCCTGCCCTAGATCCGCTGCCATGTGAGGACTAGGAGGGTTCTAAGAAAGCGCTTCAAAAAAGTTCGCAGGAACCCTCTGTGACCGATGGGCAGCATCGAGATTTTTGACAGGACCAGAAGCCTCCAACAAAGCCCCGCTCCAAGAACATTCACTTGAGTCCAGAATCGAGTCACGATGCCCCATTGGACTTGACATGTTGTTGGTCTTTGGGTCCCCCTGCGGGTCCGAAGCTTCATGAAATCCCCCAAGCCCATCAAAAACCATCTGGTTGCCACCATGAACCATTTGGTGGTCCGCAAACCCAACCCGAGAAGCATCCGACCCCACCACCTTGGATCCAAGTGCTTAATCCGGGAACCCACCATGCCCATTAGCAGAGACTGCCAACCCAGCAAGTGCCTCCACGTAAGAGGCACTTCTCCAGAAACCGTTCAGACCCTCCTTGGGCTTTAAGTCATGCCTTGCACCAGAAGTTTCATCTCCCCTTTCTAAAAATGACAACATTTGTTAAATCTTCCAAAAGTTATTCTTTCACCATCTGATTTAGTCTTCCCAGATAGCACGCCGGGCATCTCTGACGTCCTCCCTGCGGCTTCACCAGCAAGCCCCCCGCCCCCACACTTCCAGGCTGAAGGAGCATCCCTAGAGTCTCGCCTTGAGAACCAAGGACAAAGGACGAGCAATAACTGACCCCATCGCTACCACCCAAGGCGACCGACCCCTTTAAAGGCCATTAGCAAGGATATCACTCACACGGAGCACCAAAGCCAGCATCCCATGAACCGCCTCGAGATTCCGCCCCATCAGAGGGAAGCCTCTGATCGAGACCATCCTCTCCTTCCGTCAAGAGTCGCACCACACATCATGAACCAGAGGGGTTCTACCATGAACCCACCCCATGGTGCGTTGCGAGAACTCCGGTAATTCCTGGAGCTCCACCACTGAAAGATCTCGTGCACACACGAAGGAGCCTTCAAGCTCAGTGGCATCACCTCCGAAGTCCGTTCCCACCGCTCCCCCGATATCATCCATCACGTCTGCCAAGATCTCCCTTCTCTCTTACAAACCCCCACCAGAAGCCATGCACACTCCTTGCTTGAAGCGACATCAAACCTTCCTGGGGTCCCGATCATGCCTCTTCGAACATTTAAAGCTTATGTGGTCGTTCGACCCATACGTGAAACACATGACCCGGTCCCGACATTCCGTCGTGCGGTGATCCCACCCCCCACAACGGAGGCACCTCCCCCAGAAGTGTGTCGAACCACCCACCTCCTGCCTTAAACCGACCATTGTCAAAGCATGTCCGTGCCATTTTTTCTCTCCAGCTTTGCCCAACCTCTGGAGATGTCCCTCACTAGTGTTTTCATCCTCTACAACAGGGAAGATCCTCACAATCATTTGAAGGTACGAGATAAGTCTTCAATCTAACCCTTTAATATCATCTCAGCGCCAACCTCTATTATCCAACTATTAAATATGCAATTGTATGATTATTAATATGGCCATAATAAATAATCGAACTATACTAAGGGACCTATTATGCAAATTACATATTCTCAATTTGAAATCAGGGAATGATTTGCAATGACATTTAGTGCACAATGGCTCGTTGTAGATCGCGTGTCCAACATCCAGAGATCTATTGTGTTTTATAGATCTAAATGTTGGCCTGTGAATCATAGACATGTGTAGAGAATGGTAGTTGCAGAAAAAAATTCCAAAGTGGATGTGTGGGCATACACATAAAGATCGGATTTGAAATGATGCAATCAGAAGGAAAGTAAGTATGGCTCAGATCAAGGATAAGATGCAAGAAAACCAGTTACGGTGATTTGACCTTTTGCAAATGAGGTCAAGTGATGAACCAGTTAGGAGATGCGAGGGTTGGGATGTTGAGCCGGCTAAGAGAGGGTGAGGAAGGCCCAAGAAGTGTTAGAAAGAGACTATCCGAAGGGATCTTAGTTTTTTGGATCGAAGCCTGAGAATGACCCAAAATAGAGCAGAATGGAGGCAAAGAATCCAAGTAGTCGATCTAATTTAATGAGGTAAAAGGCTTTGTTGTTGTTGTGTATGTCAAATGAGAGGAACCCTATAAAGATGTTGAGAAAGAAGATGAGATCATACAAAGCCTAAGTATCAATTTCTCTTGGGACGATCCAAGTCATGATAACCAATAAGTAATTCTGTTTTTCCATATTGTTTTTAAACAAGTTTATTCCCAATTGTTTTGTGTGAAGATTTCCCTTAGCAATGAGAAAGATTGTAGAAATGTAACAACTGCCACTTGTAATCGTATGGACAATTTTGTTTCCAATACCTAAGGAATTATTAGATGTAACATCTGAATCCACACAAACCCGAATCCGATTCGATTTGGGTCCGATTACCCCAATAAAATTTTTGGTTAATGCTAAACAACCTAAATCGATCAATTGATCGTGAATCAAAAGTTGTTCGGATGAAATTGATCAAAAATCGATCGTATCGTAATGCGTGCTCGAAAAAGCAATGACTTAAATTCGGAAACCGTGAAATGAACCGAGGCCATTATAAAATCCAATTCGACGAAACAAGACCAACGGAATCGACTGTTCGTTAACCGGATATCGTTGGATATTTTTAAATCACAAAGTTTAACCCCAAATCGAAATCGTATCTTGAAAATGTCGAGCATCCAAAACCTGATCAAAGGTATATCAATATTATACTCATATTGATCTTCGTCCAGATACTATCAAATCAAGATATTTCGCGTCAAAATCCGAGACCCGAGACCCTTGTTCGTGGAACTTTTGTATCTCTAAAATGTAAAATATATATATACACATAATTAGATATGTACATATATATATATATATAAATATATATAATTATAAGATTGTGATGTCATGAATGATGTCATTAGCGACATCATGGATGATGTCATAAAAAAAGGGAAACTTCTAGGAAGTTTCCCCACTTCTCTCCCCTTTCCTCTTTCCTTATTCTTTCTCCAACGAGGGGCATCTTCTCTCTCCCATTTTTATTCTCACATTTTCCCCCTATTTCTGTCCAACTCTTCTCTCAATTCCAAGATTTCCAGCCGTAGTCTCTCTTCCCCTTATTTCCCTCCATTGCCTTTTCCCTCCCTTTTCCCATTATTCCTTCACCTTTCCATAAATTTCCACTCTCTCCCAACGAAAGAGCAAAGCCTCCAGCCCTCTATCACAGCAATCCAATTTCTCTACTCCATTTCAACAAGAACATCCATGGAGATCTAATTCCAGCAAAAGTTTGAAGGGCTGGAGCTTACAAATCCACTACATGTTATGATCTCCATTTTGGAGATCTAAAATATAAGGTACAAATCCATTCCACGCCTCCTTGCCGCCAGGCATGATGCATTTTTTAAACATTTGTGCTTTCCTCTTTCCCATCTTATAGCCTTTCAAATATAATTCAATCTTTTTTTTTGTATTATTGAATTGTTGGAGCAAGGTATAAAAAAAATCAAATTATAGTTCATTTGTTAATATGGATAAGGATTTGAATCTCAGAATCAAAGGGATCACAAACGGGATAGTTCCAGAGTTACTCTGACTTTGTTGATATTATATTTTATCTTTTTTTACTATAAATTCAGGCCTTGATGGTAAATGAGGAAGCATTGTAAGTCGGCAGTGTATTTTCTTTTTTAGAAAGAAGGAATATATTTCTCATGAATAATTAAAGTTGATCCTTAAGTATTATATAAGGCCTCAAATGTCGGATTTCGGTTTCGTTTCGGTAAGCCCAGAAAAGGAATTTCGGTGGAATTTCGGTGAAATGGCCAGAAATTGCGGAAATGACTTGAAAACTCTCTCTTTTTTCAAATTTAAGATTTCCAATGTTGTTTTATCTATAAAAGAGATAGAAATACAAGTTTTTAGTTAAAATAAGAGGTTATAATGATAAGTGCCTTAAATAATGGTCTCGGTCATCATATCGATGACTGTCCAAAGTGAAATTTCAGTACAGAAAATTAAATTTTGGCATACAATTTTTCTGTCAATTCTCAAAAGGAAAATAGTACTTTTATTATAGAGAATGCATAGATTATTTTAAAATTGAAATATTAAATGTCATAATACAAGTTTACAAGTTCAAATGATACACTAATCACATAATACAAGTTTACAAGTTCACTTTTATTATATAGGACCCCTAATGATCTTATTTTATTATAATGGTGGTTGGAATAGTGGCCTATAGTGCAATGGTGGTTGAAATAGTGACTTGAAATTTCATTTAGTGGTCAAATAATGCCTTAAATAACAATTAGTGGTCTAGGCATGCCTTATAGTAACCTAAAACGATTTCAGTCGAAATGGACCGAAATGAACCGAAATTTCTTTCATTTCCACCGAAATCTGGGAAATCTGTGAACAAAATGGACCGAAATGGACCGAAACGATCGAAATGATCGAAATTCGGTCGAAATTTCGGCCGAAATCCTGGAAAGCGATATTATATATAGTTTCGATATCGGTATCGTCACGAAACCGAATTTTGACCGAATTTCGGTCGAAATTCGTCGAAATTTAAGGCCATGTACCATATCTCAGTCTTTCTGAATATGTGGTATTCTATATGATATACGCTTCACATTCAAAACAGTAAACTTGGATCACTATTTCTTCCTTTTCCTTAAATTTTTTTGACATGGAAGCTCGCGACGGGTTCATAATTAGTGATGTATTACATTTCGAGTAATTGAAAATAGGATACAACAGAATGTGGTTGGAAGGTTTGATTCTTGATGCCATAACTTAGAACACTTAAATCTGTCCATTTTTGGGGGAAGGAACAGAGTCGTGTATAAATGAATGGAAACCAGAAAAGCTCTTTCAGATTATTGTTGTTTCTGATTATTCTTTTTGGGGGAATGAAGTCGACGGTAGAGGCAATGTGACACATCCTTCTGAGTTGACTGCCCTTTTAGTATGCTAATCGTCGTATGCATCAAATGGTACTATAAGTAGTTTGTTGTTTGTTATGAATGGTTATGTGCGGGATGTATGGAAGGAATGCAACATGGCTGACTGGGAAATGGGAATAATTGGATTAAGGAAAATGTAAGGTAAAAGAGGAAAAACAAACTCAATGCCAAGAAGAATTCACAAATAAAGAGATAATCATTTTCACTAAGTTCGATGTACTAATCCTTCCCGATTTGATCATTCTTCTATAGGACTGAAGTTAGAATCGTGCCATTTTGTCTTGCTATCTTGGATCAAGTAATTTCTTAGTAGATCATCTAGTAGTGGTCTCCTTCAGGGTTCTTTGCATAGTTCTCATTATAGAAGTATGGGATTCATCAATAAAATCTGCCTTACTTGAAATATATATAAGGTAACATGTGAATAATTGAGAATCCTAGTGATCAATCTTTTAGGAATGAACACTAACTAGGGATCAAAATTGAATAAAGTGGCCAACAAAGAATCCAGATCTATAAAGTCAACAACAGAAAAGATTGAGCAAGTGATGAGTAATCAAGCAAGTAATAATGTGATGGGGAATCAATTAATAATGCCGATCATGGTAACCTTTACAATTGACTTTGCGCGGGTGCGGTGACCCTCAATTAGGCGGGAGATAGGAAGCCCAGTTAGGGCAGCGGCTGGCAAGTACGCGGGTCTAGGATCCTAGTCATGTTCACTGTTTTTACGCGAGCTCGCAATATTTTTACGCCTCGTTGGGATCCCGACACTTGACCAGTTCCGCTGACCCTCTGTTTTAGGCATCTGTTTTAGGATACCCATACGGGGGATCCTCGATTTTCAATTTTTTCTTACGAGCTCGTTTGCCCGTTACCGATCGGGCCCGTCTAGAGTGACTTTTCCAGAGAGTCTCTCTCACTCGTCTCTGGGACGTAATTTCATAGTAGACCTTTCCCTCTATTAGACCGCACTTCCAATTAGAGGGCGAGACGGAAGAGCCTCTTAGGAGGCTACCTCACCGATTGAGTTTTTATTTACTCTCCGCAACATGCTTGGCGATAGTATATCTGAATCATCCATGTCTACATCTGAGTCTGTTACAGTTGAGGACTGGAGGCATTGAAATCAAAGTTGAATGGGTTATAGTGTATATAGGTTATCAGATAAAATCAATAATGAGCTATGTTGGTTTGAATTGACTACAATTAAGTTGGATTCATAATTTCTATAAGCCAGTGGACATGTTGGGAACTTAGTTAGGATGCATTATACAATAATGCATGCCTACGGAGGCATCCCAACACTAAAGCATATTTTGCCATAGAGTCATAGTGTGAGGTTTATGCAAAGACCAAGACCATACTATCCACTAGGCTTTAAAAGTTAAATAGAATTGAAAACCCGATTAATATACTATCCTTTCCATCATAAGTAAATTAAGAGTAAAATAAATTATCACCTCACTAATTCCTTACTAAGATACATAACTTAATCTCAATGACAAAATAACAATTTATACTTACTGGTTTAAATTTTTATGGAAAATATTATAAGTAGAAAACTTGGGAATAATGAATAATCGGGGGAGGGGGGATACACGCCAAATAAATTTGAAAACCTTTTTCTATGCAGGTAGTGGTAGATTTTAAATTTATACATGCCTACCTAGTTGCTTTCTTTTGTGCATAATAAATTACGTGTTATTCTAAACTGCGGGTTGTATTCACATTTGTGACATGCTCTTCTTCCTTGCATGTTTTGGCAGGCAAGGAGCATGCAGCTCAGTAGCAGTTTGATGACCACTGGAGATCGTGTATATACGAGACAGTACTGTCACTTTTGTCCCAGCTTTTGTTCAGTTATAATGTAAATGTTTAATTTTTCCTCTTCAGTCAGATTTTGGGATATATATGTATAATTGTCATCTCTCATGTAGTTGTATATACTTATGAGAATTATTGAAAAGAAATGTTGGTGGCACTTATTGGTATTTTGTTCTGTGGTTGGTACAATAGTACTTGAATGTGAATGTCATATGCAATAGCAAAGCAACGCTAAAAGCTTCCCCTGATTTTCATATTTAAGTGAGATCGCTTGTAATTGTAATAGTGCGAAATGCGGCGTAAACGGGTGCCCAGATCCGAGGGCGTTACATTAAGTATAAATGTTATAGTAGATTCTTATTGTTTTCCTACGGAAGGTATTAAGTTCAACATGATGTAAATGGGACAATGTTATAAAGGAAGAAATTGATGCTTCGGTTAAAAATGACACTAGAGATGTCGAAACTCTAGAAGATAAACACACGAGTATGCTCCAAATGAGTCTGAAAAATATGCATAAATATATTTTTTCTTCAAATGATTAAAACATTTTAAACAAATTTATATGGTGATCCTTCAACTACCCACTTTTGCACGCTGGGTTTGAACATGTGGTATTTTTTTTTGACGCTCAAAAAGGGGGAAGCACTCAGAGGTGTTCGCCCCAATGTAATAAAACGTAAAGAAGAGAGTACTTACAAGATGGAATAACAAAAGAAAAGCAAGATGGTATCAAATAAGAGATACCCCGAACGCACACCTAAGATGCTACCCAGAAGTCCAATCATGAAGAAAGCGTGCTGTCGAGATGCATATATTTTCCTTGTAAAACCTCTGCCGAGCAAAGAGTGCCTCGTTTCTTCCTAACCAGATGCTTCACAATCGCGCAATCGGGTCCACCAGATCCACCCTAGACCGGCCCCTTGAATTCATCAAGCTGTCGCAAAACACACCAAAGTTCGAGATATTCAGCCAACCCAGATCGTCCCAGAGTGCACGAACACGACCGCAATGAAAGAAGAGGTGCCCGCTAGTTTCCTCCTCCGTACCACAGAGACCGCACATTTGCGAGACATTAGGAAACAAAATTGCACATCGGTCTCTAGTTAACAGCCGACCACGGCGAAGTAGCCAAAGAAAGATACCAACCCATTCCGGGAGTTTGAGTCCCCAGATGAACTTGCAATGACTCAATAAGGTCGCATCGTCCCCCACAGAGGAAGGAATAAGAGCGTGGTACGCCTTCCTGGAAGAGAAAGGGCCGTCCTTCCAAGCCAAGTGATCACGCCCCCCAGTGGGTGTGGGAGCGTCCGAGAGAAAAGCCAGCATGGAGGTGAAATCGTCCAACCACTGATCCGATAAATTAGCGGCAAACAAAGGGCACCAACAGCCACCGGCCCAGCAGGAGGCCACGATGGCGTCTTTGTCGACCACCAGCGCGCACAGCCGAGGATACAAGATCTGCAAAACACCCCTCCCGGTCCAATCATCCGTCCAGAAGCGGAACGAATTCCCATCGCCGAGAATAGGTTTAAAGAATGATCTGTTGCGATTAAAAGCAGAAAGCACGCCATGCCACAACGAGGAATTGTGGCCCTCGATCCGCCCCCGCGAAGCGGAAATCAAATCGACCCCCGCCGCCTCCCTGAGGCACTTCACCATGAAATTCTCCTCCCGACCCCACACCCTCGTCGCCCATTTGAGAAGCAGTGCTTCGTTCACCACCTCCAACCGTCTCACACCCAATCCCCCCTCCCGCTTAGGCCGCGAGACGTCCTCCCAACCCACCAAATGAACCCCCCTTCTCTCTTCGCCCTTCCTTCCCCAAAGAAAACCCCGCATACATTTCTCCAACCTCACCCGGATCCCCTTTGGCATGCCACGCATGGATAAGAAGTAAATTGGGATGGAGGATAGAACGGATTTAAGAAGAACTAACCGACCCCCCCTGGAGAGGAGCGCCGCACGCCAACCAGCCAGCCTAGCCTCCACCTTCTCAACCACCTTCTGCCAGTCTCTCAACCGGGCACGGCCCACCGTCAGCGGCAAGCCAAGATACTCCATAAGGAGGCCGCTCGGAGAAGAACCCATCAACCTGGCACATTCCACGGCCTCCTCTTGCGACATAGCGAACGAAACGACTTTGGACTTGTTCCCGTTAATGAGGAAGCCCAACATCTCACTGAATAATTGAAGTGTAGTAGCCATACCCGAGGCGTTGGAGAGGCCGCCCTCAATGAAGCAGATAGTGTCATCAGCAAACTGTATTAGAGGAATATGATAGGGGCCCAAAGCGCACCCGCGCGTACGATCGGCCTTGGCCACACCATCAATCATACGAGGCAAAACATCCACTGCCAAAACAAAACGTAGGGGAGCGAGGGGGCATCCCTGCCGGACCCCCCTGCGAGGTTGGAATGACCCCCCAGCCGGGCACCCATTGAGAATAACGGTGAAAGAAGCAGTGGTCACACACCGGCGAATCCTGAAGGATATGGTAAAGATCCTCAAGCGCATCACCGAAGCGTGAGCGTCGTATCGAATACGACGAGGAGCGACTAGTCGGACTAGTTGCTCGATACAGCGGAATTTAAAATTTTTTATGTGACGAAACCACATGATCCAAGAACACTTCTCAGATCATTTCGTCTAAACCACAAACAAGTATTAGGGTTACCTCTTAAAGCGGGGTTGTGACCAAGTCTCTAAACGAAGAGACCTCCTGTCTCAAGTCCGATCCGACGGAGGAGACGCTTGCGAGAGCGGGGATGAACCGCGTGCTTCTCGCAATCAATGTCGATGATCCAAGCGACGGATCTCCTAATCTCGACACACGAGATCCGTCGTCTTCTTCACGAGCGAGGTGCACTGAAGGAGACGGAGATCCACGAACAGACGATCGGGCAGCATAACGACGATGTTGCGACGATGGAGAACCTCTCCATAGCATCCATGGTGGACAGCCATGAGAGGGAGAGAGAGGGTTGACGCCTAGAGAGAGAGAGATGCTTCTCAAGGATTATGTGTGTTGTGTGTAAAGAGAGAGCATGGGTATGCCTCTCTATTTATAGGGTTTTGGGATCCATGGATCTCAATCCATGGGACATATAAAATCAATGGATGAGATTGATTTATGTCAATCCAATGGTCAAGATTGTTGTTGGTAAAACCAACAAATTTAGGTTAAAATATATTTGACAAAATCAAATATAAATTAGTCCTAAATCAGACCAATAAATAAGGAGAGAATACATACATGGAGATTACAATTCCATGTATAACATGGTGGACGGCCACCCATTCCAAATAGGACATGGGTGCCGCCCACCCCTTTCCTAATGGAGGGCAATCTCATGATAATTCATGAGATTGCATATCTCCACGGAAATTCTCTCTTTATTTATTTCCAACAACTTTTGCTGGGTTTTATTCTTCAAAAATAATTCACAATTATATTGAGAATATTGCAATCTTGCCATGGAAAAATTGTGAATCATATTCACAATCCAAAACAACATATAATTTACATTGTCAATTAATTACACAATGTGTATCCAATACACATAACAATTAATCAACACATATAAATTATAATTAGCTCTCTCTAATACATTATAAATCACATTTATAATATATTATGAATAATTGGATATTGCTATCCACGTTATTCTTATCCATGATGATTAAATCATATTTAATCATCTTAGATCTCTTTATCTCATGTGTTCAAATAATATGAATCATATTCACATTATTCACATCTTTGATAATTAAATCATATTCAATTATCTTAGATAACTCTCTTTATAATATGAATCAAATTCATATTAATCTTGATAATTAAATCATATTTAATTATCCATTTTCTCAATGTTCGGATACATTTTATCAACAATGAAATTATCCTGAACCCATTCAAGGATAATGCGCTTTCTCCGCGAATACTTGGAGATAAGGATAGGGTGATTGTATTGTTCCACGTATAGTGACTTGGATATTGAGATCACATCTCAAATCCAGATCTCGGGCCTCCCATAGATGCTTGATTAAATCAAGACCGTAAATCTAATCTTCTCATTGGATCTGAATCACATTCAGATCAATGTCCAATATTTGGACTAAGATTAGGTTACTTCTCTACTGAGAGGAGTCACTAAAATCCAGACCCGTTTCATCACTCCCTAGGAATGGAAGCGTCATGGTTATACAATCGTTTATGATCACATCACCCTCAGGTATTCCCAATACCTGTACATCGTGCATACTGGAAGACTCAGAATAAACCCGAAGTATTATATCAACTTTATACTGTCTACTTCAGGGTTTTATCAGTAAGTTTCTCATTTGATCATTAGGAGTCGGTATCGATCATATACTTTCCAAAAGCATATATCATACCTAGGTCTTGATCATATACTTTCCAAAAGTATATATCAAACCGACAAATTCAGTCAAGCTTCCAAAGCGAGACGACCGTGCGCACGGAATTTGATTCTTCCCAATATATCATGAGTGAGCTCATGTCTTCTGGTTCAGTAGTGAACCTGTATAATCCCTTTGAGAGATCGTATTACTCATATGCCCTTATATGCACACCAGCGCGCCGGTGTATAGACCTTGATTAGGTCATCAACCTATTGGTCTGCCAAATGTACATACTCAGACATATAGTAACACATCTGTCTCCGGTCAGAGGATGTGTGCCCATATCATGACAGAATACGATATAGGACTTTGGTTATCTCGATCTCGTTAAGTCAACTCTTTGACCTAACTAGTCTGACACCTCTGAATCTCTATTCCTATGCAGAGGACCTGCATCAAGAGGTCGGTCAGATATCAGCCTTTAGAGAAAGGATTGCCATCTCCTTCTCAGGCTGGAGATCATCTCTTAATAATAATTTGATGGTGCTTGATGAGTCCTCAATCTAACTCTTTAGATATTCATCCAAGCACCGGCCTCTATGATTCAATGACTGAATCAACAGCTGTATGATTATCAAGATGGCCATGGTACATAACCCTAATTGTACTAAGGGACCTATTATGCAAATTATGTATTCTTCATTTCAGATTAAGGAGTGAATTGCAATAACATTTATTGCATAATGGCTCGTCGTGGGCTCGCATTTCCAACAATCTCCCACTAGCCCAAAGAGCCATGGGCTAATCATTTATACCCACACTCATGTGACAATCATAGGCTATTTAGAAAATAGCTAGGTAAGTTGATCAGTCACTCTGTTCTCAAGAGACTACGCCAAGTCCTTTTACGACACTTGCATATCCCCAGTAACAGAGCTCGCATCCAATGCGAATGTTGCATTTTATGCAACCAATACTCAATTTTGTCATAGTATCCTTGACACTTTAGCTCGATTAATTATTATAACCAGTATTCCCATATCTTATTAGAATACCTTCATTCCTGGAGATCTCTATCTCCTAAGGTATCTACAGTTTAGACCCTTATAGATCACTATCTACAAGGTCTTAAACTTTTGAAGATAAGACTTTGAGATCATTATCTCTAAGTTTCATCATCTTTGAAGATATTATTATTACTGCAACTAAGTGTTTTATTTCCAGAGTAGGACTAATAACAGATTACTACTCCCACTGCATGGCAGACATCTGGCTCTTTTGCTCATCCAGCATACACTCAGCTTCTCGTAACTGATGCACAAGTGCAAGTTGTCCTAGCATTCACTTCCTCAACTCTTTGAGGTGATATCCCTTTAGATAGGTCAGTACCACATCTTGAGGGAAGGAAGCCTTTCTTGGAATTTTCCAGAAAATGGAATAAGTCCAAGGTGTACTACTAATGTGTTGGTCCCAATACCCTCTTCTCTTTGCTTCTGAATGATTTCAGAATTAAGATCTAAGAGGTATTCTTGAGATCATATCTCAAGGTGTGAAACAACCAAATCATAAAACACTTATTAGTATTATCCTTATCTACATTTAGCACGATGAACACATTGGCACTCCCACTAAGCTTCACATGGTTTATCAGGATTCTATCTGAAATCATAACATTTATAATTTCATCAAATCTTATGTTCCAACTACAAGAAGCTTATCTGAGTCCAAAGATGGAGTTGTACATCTTGCTTTCCTCAACCATGAAGCCCTGCGGCTACTTTATATGAATATCCTCAGAGAGGAATTTATAGAGGAATGCAATCCTGACTCACATCATGAAGATGTCATAGTCAAGTTGTATAGCTATAGTTAGCAATATTCTGATGGGTTAAAGCAAGGTCACTGGAGAGCAAGTCTCATCGCAAGCGATGTCTTCTCTTCGGTTTGCAGCTCATGGCTACGAACCATGCATTGAAGGTCTCTACCTTTTCATCAGGTTCCCTCTCTCTTGAAGATCCAATTACACCTTAATGGGTCTTACCCATATAGGTGGATCCTCGAGGGTCCATATACAACACTTATATATGAAGTCTACATTAGACTTTTATTGCTAACATCCATCTTTCCATGTCATGATCCTCAGGAGCTTCATCACATGAAGTCAGATCTTTGTCAGATTCAACTGATACATGGAACCCATCATCAAACTTATTTGAAGGGGTATTAGTGTTTCATCTTTAATTGTCTTTTAGTTTCCGATTCTAGGAGCCTCATTATCATCTCAGGATTAAATGAGTTCCTTTACTTCATTTTCATCTTGATTCTTAAGAGAGTCATCCTCTAAGAATCATATTCTCAAAGATGAGATCTTTTAAGAATCTCAAGGTCATAAAGTAGGTATCCAATACCATCCTTTAATTTCCTAATGAAGTAGCACTCTCTGGTGCTAGATTCCAACTTAATCACATGGAACCTTTATTAAGGATATATATAATGTAGTCTCTACCACATATATATATATATACTTGGAAACTAAGAGATAATTATGCTAAGATTAATCATTGATCAAATCATGTCACACATGATCAATTGTATCTCCCTACAACTCTATTGAGTTAAGGTCCATTAGGAGGATTGAGATAGGAATGATATTCATATCTCCATAAGGTATTTCTTGAATTCATCTAATAGGTGCAAGCTACCTTGGTTAGATCAAATTCATTTCATCTTCCTTCAAATCTTGGTTCTAAACCAAAATTGTGAAATCTTTGAACATTTCAAAGGTTTCTTAAGTGAAGAGAAGAAATTTCATATCATACATAATCATCAATAGATATCACATATCCATAATGTTTACTATGATATAGATGATTCGCATACATCAATATGTATGAGATCATGAATACCTTGACATTTTACATCATTCCCAAGGGAGGGTGTATTGAACATTTCTACTTTTGAATACAATATTCACAAGTATGTAAGATTTGAACCTTTAGACAATCTAAAGTTTCATCTCTTATCAGTCTATTGATCACATCAACAGACATATGTTCAAAACATGATGCTAGATCATTATCGAATGATCTTCATCCTCCTATTGATCTTTAATGGTTTATTTTTCAGCATTAGAAATCTTAATGAACCATTCATTAATTTTCTAATTTAGTAGAGTCCACAAGATTTTAGATCACTATCTGAAATATCTCCATCATAACTCTTTATGATAGATTTATCACAGAATTCATGTTTATTTCCAACATTTGGAAATAAATAATGAGTGTAATCTAGTATCTAGGTCATAGAGACATTCTCTAAGATTAAGGACTCCTACTGAAAATATGAAGTATATTCATCAGGTGGAAATTGTTGCAACAATTGCATCAATTCCAACTTAGATGACCATTAAACCTTAAGATCAGATTTCTAATATTCTAATACATATGCAACCAATTGCAAGTGTCATTAGAAGATTGAGATACAATTATTAGACTTTATATTATCAAATAAGTAAGTCAATTTCAATGATTATAAGCAGATTATTCTGATGTACTATCTGATTCCTTCTCTAAGGATTCTAGATGGATATGATAGTCATACTATCAACACATCAACTTATTGCAGTATTGGCATTCATCCAACTCTTTGGATGTTACATGGAAGTCACAGAAGTACATTCAACTCTTTTGACTATACTTCTTACTTGGGTCCAACCCATGCTTCCACTGCGCTCCCTTTATCTATAAGCAACCATTGCTCAAGACAGAGGATCTCTTATGTTAAAATCAAAAATTTCAATATAAGAGAATTTCAACATTTATACATGCTTTATTCAATTCATACAACATGAATATTATGAAGCTTCAGGAATGATCAGAGCAAAGGTAGTAGAATGATGACACTCATCGTATCTACATCCATTTAAACTCTTAAAACTTAGGTTCAGGTAGGTACTCAAACAATTTGAATACATCATCTCCTATAGAGCCACCATACTGCATAATGCAGAGAACCATGTCATTCATGATTATATGTTGAGAGCACATATGTATGCCAGAACATCTTCTTAGATTTTATAAGGATTATTTGATAATTACGATCATTATCGACATGTTACTTCAAAAATACATTCGATGAGATCAAGATTTATAGAGACATACAAACCCTAGGGTTTTAGTCCTATTGTCTTATTTAATTATCATTCCTCATTATTATGAGGAAACTTGCACATTGCAACCACAAACATTATGTGTCCAATTGCAAGTACAATATCAGGATCAAAGGGTCCAATCCATGATATTTTACTGGTTATTATTGAGTATAATATTGAGTGGGTTTAATGAAGGATTATTTGAAATAAGATATTTGCATAAGGGTATATATTTATATATATACATAATTTTACTTTGATTTAGGAATTTTTATATCAAAGTTGTCTTGCCATGTCAACAATGAAAGTTCATTCCCTTAATCACTTTCAATGTAAGAGATATACTTACCATTATATCTCAAGCAAGATCTGGGATCTCCTTCCTTATCTTTGTTGCATCCCAATAATATGAGAACTTACAACTCGGATAAAAAGAAGCGGGAACATATTCCGCCTTGCAAGTCCAACTTGCATCTCCCAATTCGGTCTTTAACACACGGGCCCACCACCCCTAAGGCAATGTTGACCCGTCATTAATTGAACCAACCGTCAACAGGAATACAACTCGCTATGCGCAATCCAATATCGCCCCAATAATATAAGGACTCGATATTGGGGTCACTACGCATACGTCCTTACTCTTTCGAGAAGCGACGAGCCCGATCCAAATGGATCATATGCAGGAGTTGTCACTTCGGACAGGCGTCTCCTACACATAATATCTGGCGACGAAACTCTTCGCCTTGACGGGAGACCATGCATGTCACTTATGTGATCCTCCATCTCTTATTCAAATTCTAATTAATTAACATGAATCATATTCATATAATTAATTCTTCCAAGGGAATTATTAACTCTAATCATATTAGAGTATTTCTAATTGGACATAATTAATTCAATCATATTAAATTAATTATCAATCCAATTTAATCAATCAAACTTGAATGTCTTACTTGAATATATATGGTATTATTCTCAAAGTACGTATTAATTCGTATTTTAATAATTAGAAAAATACATCTTAATCCCTCGGACATTATCCGGGCCCTACCCGCTGTCATGGCCAGTACCGACGGGAGTGGGACGGACCCATACGTTGCAACCCGCTACCCCAGCGATCCCCGACTAGACACCATATCCACCTCGGGAAAGGATAATGCCAAATTGATTAATTTGTACTTGAGATGATCATCGGTTCTTCAACCGAAATTGTACCATATAGTAATAATCAAAACATTTTTGATTATAAGGAAATTTGCTACACAAATTCCCAAATCCTATTCAAGCATCAAGTTTGAAGATTGTGCTTTCCAATTATGATTTAGATCACATCTTAATCAATTAATTGGTTGAGGCCAAGTCAATTAGGTAAATAATCATGTTCCAATATTTCACAAATATTTTTCAAGATTATTTCACGAAATTAACAATTAATTTCACTAATTGACAATCACATGGTTCTAGATTAGGAATGTAATTTCAGCAGTGACCCCTACTTACTAAAATTAGCACATCTCAATCATATTTAATCCAAATTAGACAAAATCAATTTTCATATATTGTTAATTTGATTTAGGACAGAACCCAAGTGATGTTTCATGCATTTCGAGGCAAGTCTAAACAGTAATTAACATTTTAATCACGTTCAGATCTACAGTTCCCGCAACATTGCATACATGTTCAATAAAACAACCATATCTTGAGCATACGAAATCCGATTTACGCAAACTCAGATCCTATGGTTTCCTTATTTAATGTGGAACAAAATCCAAGTATTAAATTTGTGTTTAAACAATTTAAACAGTGCCGAATTTATTTACTAAACAGATCTGCGAAATCAAATGCGATAAAAACTTTCGCGACCTTAACGAACCCAAGTCGTCCTCGATTTTTCGAATCATATTCGAAACCGTCGACCTAAGGCTCTGATACCACTTGAAGGACATGGTAAAGATCCTCAAGCACATTACTGAAGCGTGTGTGTCGTATCGAATACGACGAGGAGCGACTAGTCGAACTAGTTGCTTGATGCAGCGGAATTTAAAATTTTTTATGTGACGAAACCACATGATCCAAGAACACTTCTCAGAACGTTTCGTCTAAATCACAAACAAGTATTAGGATTACCTCTTGAAGCGTGGTTGTGACCAAGTCTCTAAACGAAGAGACCTCCTATATTAAGTCCGATCCGACGGAGGAGACGCTTGCGAGCGCGGGGATGAACCGCGTGATTCTCGCAATCCATGTCGATGATCCAAGCGGCGGATCTCCTGATCTCGACACACGAGATCCGTCGTCTTCTTCACGAGCGAGGTGCACCGAAGGAGACGGAGATCCACGAGCAGACGATCGGGCAGCATAACGACGATGCTGCGACGATGGAGAACCTCTCCATAGCATCCATGGTGGACAGCCATGAGAGGGAGAGAGAGGGCTGACGCCTAAAGAGAGAGAGATGCTTCTCAAGCATTATGTGTGTTGTGTGTAAAGAGAGAGCATGGGTATGCCTCTCTATTTATAGGGTTTTGGGATCCATGGATCTCAATCCATGGGACATATAAAATCAATGGATGAGATTGATTTATGTCAATCCAATGGTCAAGATTGTTGTTGGTAAAACCAACAAATTTAGGTTAAAATATATTTGACAAAATCAAATATAAATTACTCCTAAATCAAACCAATAAATAAGGAGAGAATACATACATGGAGATTACAATTCCATGTATAACATGGTGGACGGCCACCCATTCCAAATAGGACATGGGTGCCGCCCACCCCTTTCCTAATGGAGGGCAATCTCATGATAATTCATGAGATTGCATATCTCCAGGGAAATTCGCTCTTTATTTATTTCCAACAACTTTTGTTGGGTTTTATTCTTCAAAAATAATTCACAATTATATTGAGAATATTGCAATCTTGCCATGGAAAAATTGTGAATCATATTCACAATCCAAAACAACATATAATTTACATTGTCAATTAATTACACAATGTGTATCCAATACACATAACAATTAATCAACACATATAAATTATAATTAGCTCTCTCTGATACATTATAAATCACATTTATAATATATTATGAATAATTGGATATTGCTATCCACGTTATTCTTATCCATGATGATTAAATCATATTTAATCATCTTAGATCTCTTTATCTCATGTGTTCAAATAATATGAATCATATTCACATTATTCACATCTTTGATAATTAAATCATATTCAATTATCTTAGATAACTCTCTTTATAATATGAATCAAATTCATATTAATCTTGATAATTAAATCACATTTAATTATCCATTTTCTCAATGTTCGGATACATTTTATCAACAATGAAATTATCCTGAACCCATTCAAGGATAATGCGCTTTCTCCGCGAATACTTGGAGATAAGGATAGGGTGATTGTATTGTTCCACGTATAGTGACTTGGATATTGAGATCACATCTCAAATCCAGATCTCAGGCCTCCCATAGATGCTTGATTAAATCAAGACCGTAAATCTAATCTTCTCATTGGATCTGAATCACATTCAGATCAATGTCCAATATTTGGACTAAGATTAGGTTACTTCTCTACTGAGAGGAGTCACTAAAATCCAGACCCGTTTCATCACTCCCTAGGAATGGAAGCGTCATGGTTATACAATCGTTTATGATCACATCACCCTCAGGTATTCCCAATACCTGTACATCGTGCATACTGGAAGACTCAGAATAAACCCGAAGTATTAGATCAACTTTATACTGTCTACTTCAGGGTTTTATCAGTAAGTTTCTCATTAGATCATTAGGAGTCTGTATCGATCATATACTTTCCAAAAGCATATATCATACCTAGGTCTTGATCATATACTTTCCAAAAGTATATATCAAACCGACAAATTCAGTCAAGCTTCCAAAGCGAGACGACCGTGCGCACGGAATTTGATTCTTCCCAATATATCATGAGTGAGCTCATGTCTTCCGGTTCAGTAGTGAACATGTATGATCCCTTTGAGAGATCGTATTATTCATATGCCCTTATATGCACACCAGCGCGCCGGTGTATAGACCTTGATTAAGTCATCAACCTATTGGTCTGCCAAATGTACATACTCAGACATATAGTAACACATCTGTCTCCGGTCAGAGGATGTGTGCCTATATCATGACAGCATATGATATAGGACTTTGGTTATCTCGATCTCGTTAAGTCAACTCTTTGACCTAACTAGTCTGACACCTCCGAATCTCTATTCCTATGCAGAGGACCTGCATCAAGAGGTCGGTCAGATATCAGCCTTTAGAGAAAGGATCGCCATCTCCTTCTCAGGCTGGAGATCATCTCTTAATAATCATTTGATGGTGCTTGATGAGTCCTCAATCTAACTCTTTAGATATTCATCCAAGCACCGGCCTCTATGATTCAATAACTGAATCAACAGCTGTATGATTATCAAGATGGCCATGGTACATAACCCTAATTGTACTAAGGAACCTATTATGCAAATTATGTATTCTTCATTTCAGATTAAGGAGTGAATTGCAATAACATTTATTACATAATGGCTCGTCGTGGGCTCGCATTTCCAACAAATCCAAGAGATCCAAATCGAAGGGAATCCCCGCTGCTTGAGGACCAACCATAAAAAGCGCCAATCCAGTGTATCATAAGCCTTAGCAAAGTCGATTTTCCACAGAATCCCCTTTGTATCATTTCTGCGTCAAGTTTCGATGATCTCGGACGCCACGGCATAGCATTCGGATATTTGTCTCCCACGAACAAAAGCGGAATGTGAATGCGAAATGAGCGAGTCGAGGAGTGGCGCAAGCCTCCTGGCGAGAGCCTTAGCAATGATTAAATAAATGCCATTAGATATAGATATAGGGCAGAATTCCTCGATACGGTTGGCCGCAAGAGACTTAGGAAACAAAACAATACTAGCCCTGTTGATTTTGTTAAATCCTCTGTTCCCCGCACAAAATTCATGTGCAACGTCCAAGACGTCACAAGCGACCACGTCCCAGAAGTCCCGATAGAAAGAGATAGGGAAGCCATCAGGACCGGGGGCAGCGTTCATGTTGAGATCCCAAACCGCCCCCTTGAGCTCATCCAAAGAAAAAGGCCTGGCAATCGCCGTTGCATCCGAAGACGAAATGACCGAAGCCCCACGGCCAGACCACCGCCACGAGCGCGAAGGTTGTCGGTCAAAAACGCCCTTAAAATATGCTCCCAAAGCCACGCCCAACTCCTTCTCCCCCTGAATGAGAGAGTCATTGACCGTGAGAGATGAAATTGAGTTAGCACATCTTCTAGCACTAGCAACCCGATGAAAGAAAGCAGTGTTCGCATCCCCTTCGGAGATCCATCTCAAGCGCGAGCGCTGGCACCACTCGATTGCCCTCTTCCTGTCCTCCGTCGTAACCACCTGCGTAGCCGAAGCACGCTCGGCCAACTCCTCGGGAAGTAATTCCCTCTCGTTCTCTAAGCGATCCAAACGCAAAATGGTGTCATCAGCCTCTCTTCGAGCGATTAAGCGTGCCTGACCAGAATTATTTTTGAAGGACGCCAATATTTTCCTGAGGGATGAAAGTTTATGTTCGAAGCGTCGGGCAGCACTGCCGACATAAGGTGACTGGGACCAATGATTCCGCACGAGGTCCCTGAAGGACGGCTCCATCAGCCAGCACCGCTCGTAGCGAAAGAGGCCACGAGGGCGAATAGATTCACCGGAATCCCAAATAATGGGGCTATGGTCAGAGAAAGATCGCGGCCGTGACGAAACCGAGCAAAGCGGGAAGATCTCCATCAAGCGACCATTCGCCAAGAATCTGTCGATCCGAGATCGGGAAGAATTATTCCTCCAAGTGTAATTAATGTCATTTGCCACCAGCCCCTCGAGAGCCAAGTCCTGGATGAACTCCATAAAATCAAAGGAGCCCGGGTCTTGCCCCTGAACATGTGGTATTTGATCTAGCACCAACAACAAATTGGTGAACTAATCTGCGTCACTATCCACTGTGTATCTTGGCTGCATTGGTATCAATGTGATATGATAATAGATTCATTATACGGGGGTTGCATACTCATGATACCATATGACAATGATAAGATGCAATACAAAAAATAGGGATTGTGCTACTGTAAAATAGAATAATTACTTGGTAGGAGCTGCAGGCACAGTGTTCCTTCCAAAGATGCTACTCTGTATGTTCTCCAAAAGTAAGTTATAGCATTGCCAAGAGGAAGTTCCAACATTGAAATGATGAACATTTTCATTCTCAGCTATATCTTACCCAACCAAAGGTACTGGTTTGTCGACTTCTACTTAATTCTGCACGGCATCGTTTCTCAATTTGACTAAGAAGCTAAAAACAAAAAATTTCTCAATCAGTATAAAAAACATGCAGAGACTGATAAGAGATCATACAATGGAGGTACCCTATCAACTTTTCCGGTTTGTTTCCGGTACTCTTCTTCGTGAATAGTAGTATCATTTCCTTTAACAAATAACCTCATGTCCTGTCCGCATGGCATGCAGTTTACCTTTATCCGAATCTCCAATATAATCTTTGAACTTCGATGCAAACTATTAAATAGATCATGTAAGGAAATCGACAAACAGATAACAATTAGAAAAATTGGCATAGTAAACAGAAATAATCGTACCACATCCAGTTTTTCGTTTATATTAGTTATAAAAATAGCTTTCTTTTCATTTTCTTTACTGATATTGATATGCTCCTCCAGCAATTCTTTAATAGCCTGTACAAAAAAATTGGGATGTAGCAAAATCTTTAAAATCTTCTATCTTAGACTATCACGATGAAGCAGATTCTGGATCTTACCGATTGAAGTTCACCCATTTTCTCAGTGTAAATTGTTTCTGGTTCCTCTGTTCCGGTCTCATCAAGCCAAGCTCCAGTCTTATTAAGAATATTAGTAACACATTCCTGACGGGACTTGCTAGCCAAGTGTCCAACTCCCCGTGAAAGCTTCACAAAAGGCATATCATTGTGATTTGGAGAGAGTACAAAAAGGAACCAGTTCAGAAAAAAAAACAAGCCTCTCATCCAAATTAAGCTACAAGTTCGAGGAAACAATAAAAGGCATAAGCAAAGTTTTCTCCACTCTGCAGTGTATTGATATGGTAATAGTCGAATGGACGTTATCCATTGAGCAACATAGATTACCTGACCGAGTGCTTGATACATATAAGCTTCTAAATCATTCCTTCTGTTTTTTGCACGCTCAATGGCTTTGTCTTGCTTTATCAATAACAATTCCAAATCTTTTGCTTTTTCCAGAGCTTTTTGAGTCTCCGTTCCAAGAGGAACCTCGGATATTTTAACATCAATCTGACGTTAAAGACGTACCAATATTAGCCATATGACCATTGAAAGAATAATATCCATGTAACAATACCAGTTAGGAAATTACTAACGCTAACAAACAACAAATACAAAATGAATTTGCAAAATAATCAATAACAGGCAACCCTCACTATCATCTCCCAATAGCACAAAACATGATAGGAATCCAAAGTACCATAAAATAAAATAAAAAAGACGCTTGCAAAAAATTAGAAAAAAACTTAAATAGAAATAGAGAAGGTTTTTTTATCTTTGATTGACAATGCACCCATTGAGCAACATAGATTACCTGATCACGTGCTTGATACATATAAGCTTCTAAATCATTCCTTCTGTTTTTTGCACGCTCAATGGCTTTGTCTTGCTTTATCAATAACAATTCCAAATCTTTTGCTTTTTCCAGAGCTTTTTGAGTCTCCGTTCCAAGAGGAACTTCGGATATTTTAACATCAATCTGACGTTAAAAACGTACCTATATTAGCCATATGACCATTGAAAGAATAATATCCATGTAACAGTACCAGTTAGGAAATTACTAACGCTAACAAACAACAAATACAAAATGAATTTGCAAAATAATCAATAACAGGAAACCCTCACTATCATCTCCCAATAGCACAAAACATGATAGGAATCCAAAGTACCATAGAATAAAATAAAAAAGACGCTTGCAAAAAATTAGAAAAAACTTAAAATAGAAATAGAGAAGGTTTTTTAAGAATCCCACTAACCCGTTTTAATATATGCTGCATCTCGTGAGCTTAGTTCTCCACCTTAATTGTGAAGGTGGCAGGAGTAAGAGGAGCCTATATACAGGGCCATGCAGTAGAGGCTTCACTTTTTTTATTCTCAAACGGGTGAGCCCTCATTTTGCGGGTCACCGCTAATGTATTTCATAAAAGGGGTTTAGAGTACATTACCGTGATATCCAGAGATTATGAAGAGCGTTACAATGGGACAAAACATTTTCGACATAAAACCTCTGGTGTTGAAGATCGATCGCCTCATTTCTCCCGGTCCAGATGGCCCAAAGAGTAGCAAAAGGCTTCGAACAATCGTCATTAGAGTTGCCGCCAACCAATCTAATGGATCTCCAAAAGGTTGTAAAGCCATAACTCCTAACCCACGAAGACGCCACCTCGGTCCAAACCCCAATCGAGGTCGGATACTTGAAAAACAAATGTTCAGCATCCTTATTCGACGTTCCGCATCTATCGCAACGCATATCCAGCACCCCCAGAAGGCGCCCCCTCCGCACCTTGATGCAAAGACGGTTCCTCCGCAAGCACCAAAGAAACACCTTCACCCTCAACGGGTTTCTTGCAGCCCATATGATATTGACGTCCCGGCAAGCTCCCTATCATGTTCCTCCCTCAAACGGAGTTCCTTGTATACTTTTTTCATCGAGAATTTGTTGCCCATCCAAAGGAAGTGGTCTCTGTCACTGGTGAGGTACCCTGTGGGTAGAGGCTTCACATAGAAGACTCAACGTGAAAAAAATGCTATTAAATCACTTCTTTCATTGAATAGGTTATCATGACCATCTCTAACCATGGAAATGATGTTCTGATATATTGTTCCTGCTTTAAATTCCATAACATCGAGTGGAATGTGGTATCATGGTAAGGGTTGTCGTAAAACAACTCGATATCACTTTCGCCCGGATATCGTTTATTGGGGATACAACCGCCTAATATGTATATGGATGCACAATCACCCACCAAAAAAGCATGTGAAGAAAAAGAGAGCAAGATATGATGATGGTTGATCACCCCTCGCAACCACCGAAGAAGAAAATCACTAAGATGTAGAACGAGTACAACTCTTACCGTTCCCTTGCTCTTTCTCTCTCCTCTCTCACTCTTTTCCTCCAGTGGTATTCGCTTTTGTTGCGGTGTAGAGGCAATACCTCTACCCCCCCCAGTATATAACTCAATTACAACCCCATAGTCTCATTCCACTCAAAACTATAAATAGAATACAACTGAACTACCATTAGGATTAAGAATCCCCATCCCATTAGCATTCATAATCCTAACATGACCCTAATCCTAACCACTGTTGTAAAAGTCGGCCGACTAGGCCGACTAGTCGAGTCGGGGGAGTAGCCGACTCGACTAGGCTTAGTCGGCCATTAGTCGGTCAACCCGAGTAATCGGGCCGACTACTCGACCGACTTTTACATAGAGTTTTTCCATTTTTATTTTTTTTCTTTTTTTAAATGCAAAACCATTCTATTATGCCTAATGTTATATTTAAGGTCAATCACTTCATTTGTTTCATTACTATAGTATAGAAAGTATATAAATCTTCTTTCAAAAGAAAGAAAATGTACAAATATGTGCAAATATATAAGAATATATGTATAAAAAATGATTTATATATTTAAAATAATTAAAAAATTCAAAACCGACTAATGACCGACTAAATCTGATTAGTCGTCCCACTGCCGATTAATCCTTAGTCAGTGACCCCACCGACCGAGTACCGACTAGCGATTTCTGCAACCTTGATCCTAACAATCTTCCACTTGAGTCGAATTCCATCACGATCTTGTCATCGCCTTGAGTCTGTATTGGACCATCCTCGCCATCAGCAGGTCTCATTAGCATGACCTCACGGCCTCTAGGTGATGCACTTGTCTATAGGTGCCCTCAATGTACCCCTATCTGGCACACTTGCACAACTAAGCATTGTACCTCCTGATGCGGTACCACAAATCTCTCGTGACTAAGGATTGTGATGGCATCCTCTACTAAAGTGAATCGCACCAGCTTCTCCTTGTTACAAACTTATGCAGCAAACATGATAACAAACCGCTCTCTCATCGTACTGTTTGTCTTGAGAATAACCAGAGCTCAATCGCATGTAACGGCCCTTCCCCTGAGCGTATAAACCTTGTTCGGCATCTTCATCTCACGCATCAACGTGTGTACCTCCTTGCTTTCTCTGAGAACTCCCTCTTCAATGGGAACTCGATGTCATCGTGACTTGATCATTCCCAATGAAATTAGATTCTCCTTGGCTGTCGGAATGTGTATAACACCTATCAGAATTCGTACTGCTCTATCAAACATGTGAAATTGTAGCGATCCAATTCCCTTGGCGTGATGAACCACTCCACCCCCCATCTTAATCGTGCCAACATTACATGCATGATATGTACTAAACTACCCCTTGCATGAGCACACATGATCGAAACATGCGGAGTCTAGAAGATGTCTTGAATCTGCCTTAATCTTCGTAGAACACGCAAGCAAGTCTCCTTTGCATATTGCATTGGATTTCTCTTGGTCATATTTAGAATCACTGACCTTTTTCTTTTCTTTCTCCTTCTCATGTCTCGGGCAATCGAATATCTTGTTACCCTCCTTGTCACAATAAAAGCATCTGATCGGACCTCACGAGTTGGATCGCCCTCTGGATCTAATCTCTCGTGATCTTGAACGTCTATCCTCAGTTGCCAACACATGCCCTTCATCATATGTGGCCTTATACATTGACCTCCATCGAGACTCGTTCATAAGAAGATTGAAGGAAACTCAACAAGATCAATGCCTTATCCTCTTCCTTGTAGAGTAATTTTCCTTTCGCATTCTTCTCCTCAAGTGTGAGCATGTCTATCAGAATCTTGTTGAATTCATCCAAGTGCACTTCGAGCTTTGTCAAATCGAACATCTTCAGGCCATAGAGCAACTTCATCGTCAATAGACAATTTGTCAAAGATATGGACATGCATCATCCCTCAAGCTTCATCCTATTGGAGTATGTTGGAGTACGCATCACTTATGTGGTAGATGGGTATATGGATCTCTGCAAGATCTATTTGCCGCATCCAGTTGTTTAGTCCAATGTCGACCGACTGTGGGTATGTGGAGACTCAAAGAGGGCTTTAAAAGAAGCTTCTCACTCTCTTGTAATAGTTGAGAAAAGTGAATGAACACATCAGCCCTTTAAGGCGTTCTCTCGTGATTTCATCCTGCTCCTTAGGTAATGGGGTTCCACGTTAAAATCTAATGTTCTTCAATGTTTATATTTCTATCTCTAATCAAGCTTCTGTATTTCAATATTTCTAACATGATATCAGAGCGGGTCGTTCATGGTTGATTTTGAAGATTTATTCTTGAACATAATTTTTATTGTTCAAGATGGGTCAAGTTCAAGTTTCAATTTTTAGGGTTTTCTTGAAACCCTAACTTTGCAAGCTCTTGAAGATTTCATTACATATATGTTCGTATTTTTAATATCAAGTTTGTCATTCTGGGGTTTGGCAGTGCTAAAGCTTCAATTATTGGCCGAAGCTATTGGATGAAATGACTGAAGTTATGATCTTAAGGGGATGAAATAACCAAAGCAAGTTTTATGAATTCCAAAAACTTCCAGAGAGGAAAAAGGCTACAAGAAATTTACCGAAGCAGATTTGACATCAATAGTTCCATGGATGCTGAACTGAACCCGAATCTCCAGGTTATATTTCTCAATTGCATTTTCACAGGCGACCTGTCCAAAACAGTGGCAGGAACGTGGGAAAAGACGGAGAGAAATTGATAATAAAAATTAAATATGATGAGATACCCAAGTAAATGAAGACATTCTGCAATTACCATATATCGCCGTGAAAATTAATAAAGCAAGAACTCGGAAAACTATCTAATGTGTGCACAAAAGGCAAAAAGCAGAAATATTTAAGTACATTGGGATTAGTAACTGAACAGATTTAAAAAATGGATTTTTACACGAGTAACCTTCCTAGTCTTCATAATTACACATATGCATATACTTTTTTTGGCAATAACATGCGTGCTCCTGTAAATTGCACCCTTTGGGCCTGTTTGGTTGCAGGGTTGGGCAGGGTTGGGTTGGGTTGGGCTGGGTGAATAGTAATCTGTGAGGAGGAAGTACCCTTGTGAATAGTAACCAGGGTTGGGCCAACCCTGCAACCAAACAGTCGTCTCTTCTCCTCTCAAACAGACCTTACGTAACAAACCCCAATCTCCTCTACCGTAAGCTCGTAAGCTCTATCCCCGGCCCTTCCCCTTCGCCAACATACACCCACTACTCCTCCCTCCACTATCACCCATCGCCACCCCCTCTTCCACAAGCATCTCCACCCCGATCCTCTCCGCCTCCAACCCCACAACTCCCAGACCTCCTCAATCAAAAACCTACCCACCTACCCACCCACTTCGACCCCAGTCCCCCTTCTTCCCCCGCATACCTCCACCCTCCCTCTTCACCCACAACATTCCCCCTCCACTGGTAGAAGGCCCTCTGCCACGACCACCTTCGTCATGATCTTCACCACCCACATCCCCCTCCTCTCGACCTCCTCCACAATGTGAGGACGTACTACATTTCCTTGGCAGCGGGCAGATGGAGAATGTCATTGACTATCTCCGTGGTAAGAGTAACTGATATCCATACACACGCATGCGTGTAATCGTGCTTCCACGAGTCATTCACCCCAATTTTGTCGATCAGCTCTAGTTGTGTCAGAACGTGCTCCTTATTGTTGCACGGCATAGTCTTATGAATTGCATGGACCATAACTCGTAATTAGTCCAATCCATCTTAACATGGGCGAGGGACCTTTAAAAGCATCAGAAGACGATAACTTTGCCTTGCTCTCTGACATAATGGAAACGAGAAAAAATACGAAGGTTGTAGACCAATCTGAATATCTCTAAATATTCATATGGAGAATCTATTGTGTTCAGATTGCAGAATCAAATCACAACCGTTTCATCAACACCAAGGACACTATAAGCCAACGAAGGGGATCTAATGTTCAGAAATTACTCTAACACTTCAAAATTAGACCACGCACTAAACTCATGTACGCAAGGAGCGATGAGAAGTGATATGGGTGGGTGCAACATGTAAGAAGTGTGTGGTGCCAACGACGGCATTGGTAGTGTCGTGCACTTCCCTAGCATCTGGTGGTGGTGTTGGGTGACAGCAGTGGCCACCGCATGTGAACCTAGGGGGCCTACGAAGAGAGAGAGACGACGACGTGGTTTGGGGCTGACGAAGGTGCATAGATGGCTATGGCAATGTGATCTAGGGTCGACGAAAGTGTGTTGGCGGCAGGATGGCCGGTGGGGTCGGATACGTGAAGTGCAAGGCTCCACTTTAGGATCATCGGTCTGATATCATGTTATAGAGAGGAATAACGTGCATATTCAAATTGTAGAGACCGATATTATCATATGTTATGTACCTTTTCATAAATTTTTATTGTACACTGGACTACTATGTATTTTACCCGTGAGGCCTCTCCCTATATAAGAGAGCCTAGGGTTCCCTTGAATAACAAGTTGTTCATTTTTGCCAACATGGTATCAAAGCCAAGGGGCTAACTGAAGGATATGGTATTATCCTCAAGCGCATCACGGAAGCGTGATCGTCATATCGAATACGACGCAGAACGACTAGTCGTACTAGTTGTTCTGTGCAGCGGAATTTAAAAAAAATCATGCGATGAAACCACATTATCCAAAAACGATTCTCGGATCGTTTTATCTAGAACCACAACAAGTATAACGGAATACCTCTTGAACCGTAGTTGATCTAGTCTCTAAGAAAAGAGACCTCCTGACTCAAATCCGATCGTCGGAGAGGTCGCTTGCGAGCGTGGGTATGAACCGCGTGATCCTCGCAATCCAACAAGTTGATCCAAGCACGGTGAACTCTTGATCTCATCGTACGAGATCGAACGTCCTCTTCGTGAGCGTAGCACTCCAAGAAGACGGAGAACCGAAGAACGTCGAAGCAACGACACGGTGGCGAAGGTGACGACGAGTCTCTCCTCTAGGGTTTGGTGGGCGGCCACCAAGAAAGAAAGAGAGAGAGAGAGAGTTGGCGTGTGAGTTTAATGAGTGAGAGAGAGAGAGATGTGCTCCAAAATTACATAGCCCTAGAGAGCATGGTATGCCTCTCTATTTATAGGGTTTTGGGATCCATGGATCTCAATCCATGGGACATATAAAATCAATGAATGAGATTGATTTATGTCCAATCCAATGGTCAAGATTGTTGTTGGTAAAACCAACAAATAATAATCTAATTTAAATCAAATATATTTAACATGTCAAATATATTTCAATCCTAAATTAGATCAAGCAATTATGGAGAGATTTGCATGGAGATCTCTCCCCATTAGGAATGGTGGGGACGGCCATCACATTCCTTGTGTAATTGGTAGCCTTCCACCATCTCCTCATGGTGGAGGCAATCTCATGTAATCTCATGAGATTGCATATCTCCATGAATTTATCCCATAATTTCCAACAACTTTTGTTGTGATTTATTCTTCAAAAAAATCATAATTAATTTTGAGAATATTGCTATCTTGCCACTGATAATTTGTGATTCACATTCACAACCCAAAATAAAATATAATTTACATTTTCAATTAATTACACAATGTGTATCCAATACACATTAATAATTAATCAACAAATATAAATTATAATTAGCTCTCTCTAATACATTATAAATCACATTTATAATATATAATGAATAATTGGATATTGCTATCCACATTATTCTTATCCACAATAAGTAAATCACATTTAATTACATTGGATAATTTTCACACACATCAAGATGATTAAATCACATTTAATCATTAATTCTTCAATGCTTAGATCTATGGAATTATTCTTGAACCCTTTCAAGAATAATGCGATGTCTCCGCAGATACTTGGAGATAAGGACAGGGCGATTGTATTGTTCCACGTATAGTGACTTGGATGTTGAGATCACATCTCAAATCCAGATCTTATGGACCTCCCACAGATGCTTGATCAAATCAAGACCGTAGACCCAAGCTTCTCATTGCATCTGAATCTTATTCAGATCAATGTCCAAGACATGGACTAAGATCAGGTCACTTCTCTATTAAGAGAAGTCACTAAAATCCAAACATGTTTCATCACTTCCTCGGAATGGAAGCGTCATGGTTATACAATCGTTTATAATCACATCACCCTCAAGTATTCCCAATACCTGTACATCCTACATACTGGAAGACCTATGATCATTCTGAAGATGTAAATCACTTTTATATTGTCATCTTCAGGGTTTGATCATTAAGTTTCTCAATCTTGGTCATTAGGAATTGGTATAGATCATATGCTTTCCCAAAGCATATATCTTACCTTCAAATTCATGTCATGCTTCCAAAGCATGACGACCATGCATGGAATTTGATCAGTCCCAATACCTCATGAGTGAGCTCATGTCTCCCGGTTCACAAGTGAACATGTATGATCCCTTTGAGAGATCGTATTACTCATATGTCCTTGCATGCACACCAACTCGCCGGTGTATAGACCTTGGATAGGTCATTAACATATTGGTCTGCCAAATGTACACACTCAGACATATAACAACACATCTGTCTCTATTCAGAGGATCCATGCCTATGCTGTGACAGTATTCAACATAGGTCTTTGGTTATCTCAATCTCGTTCAATCAACCCATTGACTCAACTAATTTGACACCTTCGAATCACTATTCCCATGCAGAGGACCTGCATCAAGAGGTCGGTCAGATATCAACCATATGAGAAAGGATTGCCATCTCCTACTCAGACTGGAGATCATCACTTAACAATCATTTGATGATGCTTGATGATTCATCTATCTAACTCCTTAGATATTCATTCAAGCATCAGCCTCTATAATTCATTTAATGAATCAACGGTTGTATGATCATCAAGTTGGCCATGGTACATAACCCTTATTGTACAGAGGGACCTTATAGTGCATTCATTCATTCAATCTTAGAAAGGGTGTGAAAATAATCAATAACTTTTATTGATAAATCATTTATTACAATAACATTTATTGTAGGAATGGTTCGCTCGGGGCTCACATTGCTAACAATCTCCCACTAGCCCTCAGAACCATTCAGGAACAATCCTTAAACCCATACTCATTACATGCTAGTCGAAAACCTTATGTTTCAGAGGTTTGGTAAGAGGATCAGCAACGTTGTCGACAGAGGCCACCTTGGTGATGATGATGTCACCACTCTTTTGAATTTCCCGAATGATGTGGTATTTCCTTTCCACGTCTATAGAATGATAAAGTATATATCTATGAATAAATGTTGTTAACTCCAACATGCAAAGTCATGGAAATCTGGATTTGGATATAGGGGTTTAATTTCTTTTATATCAATACATAATAAATTTATGCCTTGAACCTTGTAACATGGAAACCATAGTTGCTCATTTTTGTGCTATAATTTTATATTGAAAGAAATGACGGGTTTACATGTTTCCTGTGAGGTATTAATTTCAGTCTATCTTAGATATGTCCAAATGAATTATTTTGAGTATGTAGTTCTCCTGATATCTTAAATTCTAAATACTCGTTGTTTGGTTAACTATTGTTAGCAAAATTAAATTTACGAAGCTTTGATGCCATCTGGGTTCCTTTGCCTGGGCAATGACTCCCATGTTATCACAGAGTAACGGGATGGGAGTATCAGAGGAAACTACGCCAAGCTCCAGGATGAACTTGCGCAACCACACCGCCTCCATTGCAGCATCCGATGCGGCAATGTACTCGGCTTCTGTTGGTGAATCTGCAGTAGTGTCCTGCTTCTTGCTTATCCAGCTCACAGCACCACCATTCAACAAGATTACAAACCCTGATGTTGACTTTCGATCATCAATATCCGACTGAAAGTCAGAATCTGTATATCCCAAGACTTGAAGATCACCATCTCCATAGACCAAGATGTAATCTTGCGTTCGTCTTAGATATTTGAATATGTTCTTTACTGCATTCCAGTGTTGTTCTCCATAGCATGATTGGTAACGACTTACCACTCCCACTGCATGGCAGATATCTGGCCTAGTACACATCATGGCATACATTAAGCTTCCTACAGCTGATGCATAAGGGCATCCAGCCATGGCTTTCCTTTCCTCAACAATTTGAGGAGCCATCCCTTTAGACAGGTGGATACCATGTCTTAAGGGTAGGAATCCTTTTTTGGAACTATCCATACGAAATCGTTCAAGAATCTTCTTAATGTATCCATGTTGTGACAATCCCAAAATCCTCTTTTCTCGGTTTCTAAACAACTTCAGACCTAAGATGTAAGAGGCTTCTCCAAGATCTTTCGTCTCAAAGGTATGGGATAACCAAATTTTCACACTGGTCATCATCCCTGTATCATTTCCAATGATAAGGTTGTCATCTACGTAAAGCACAATGAACACAATGGCGCTCCCACTAAGCTTCTTGTACACACAAGTTCATCAGGATTCTGCACAAAATCATAACTTCTTATGGTTTCGTTAAATCCGATGTTCCAGCTACGAGAAGCTTGCTTGATCCCATAGATGGATTTCTTTAGCTTGCATACTTTTCCATCCTCAGTTATGAAGCCCTGGAGCTGCTCCATGTAGATATCCTCCTCGAGGTATCCATTGAGGAAAGCCGTCTTGACGTCCAACTGCCAGATGTCGTAGACAAGATATGCAGCTATAACTAGCAGTGTCCAGATGGATTTAACCATAGCCACAGGAGAGAACATCTCCCCGTAATCGATGCCTTCTCTCTGTGTGTAGCCCTTGGCTACGAGCCGTGACTTGAAAGTCTCTACTTTCCCATCAGGTGCCCTTTTTCTCTTGAAGATCCATTTACACCCAATGGGTTTTACCCCTTTAGGTGGATCCTCTAAGGTCCATACACTATTCTTATGCATGGAGTCAATCTCTGACTTCATTGCTAGCATCCATCTATCCATGTCATGATCCGCGAGTGCTTCATCAAATGAAGTAGGATCAATGTCAGTCTCACTTGACACATGAAATCCATACCTTTCAGGTGGTGCAACCACCCTCGAACTCCTTCGACGAGGTATGGGTGTTTCATCTTTATTTATCTCTTCAGTCTAGGAAGCTCAGAATCCTCAGGGGATTCAATGAGTTCCTCTACGTCATTTTTTTCCTGACCTTTAAGGAAATCATCCTCCAGAAATTTCACATTTCTAGAGACAAAAACCTTTTGGGTCTCAGGGTCATAGAGCTGGTATCCAATACCATCTTTAACATACCCAATGAAGTAACACTCACGAGTGCGAGATTCTAGCTTACTTACGTCCACGTTCTTAGCATAAACCAAGCAACCCCAAACCCTCAAGTGATTAACACTAGGTTTGGTTCCATACCAGAGCTCATGAGGAGTCTTAGGCACAGATTTGCTAGGAATCTTATTCAGGATATAAATTGCATTCCCTACTGCATATCCCCAGAAACTAAGAGGTAAATGTGCTTTGCTCATCATTGAACGGACCATATCCATGATGATCTTGTTGCATCTTTCAGCAACACCATTAAGTTGGGGAGTTCCAGGAGGAGTGAGATTGGAGACAATTTCATTCTCCTTAAGATATTCCTTGAATTCATCTGAGAGGTACTCGCCACCTCGATCAGATCGAATCCGTTTAATCTTCCTATCGGTTTCGTTCTCAACCAAAGCCTTGAACTCTTTGAACTTTTCAAAGGTTTCAGATTTATGACGTAATAGGAAGACAAACTCGTATCGTGAATGGTCATCAATAAACGTCAAATAATATCGGTATCCATTTCGAGTCGCGGTATTGAAGGGACCACATACATCGGTATATATTAGGTCTATAATACCTTCGCATCTTGTAACCTTGTTACGGAAAGGCATCTTAATCATGTTACCTCGAATACAATGTTCACAGGTAGGCAAAGATTGAACCTGTAGAAAATCTAAAGGTACATCCTTTATCAATCTGTTGATCCTATCAACAGATAAATAACCAAGCCTTTGATGCCAAATCATATTCGAATGATTTTTATTCTCCCTGGATCTTTTAGGGTTTTTATTAGCGGTTGTAACATTCATGTCATGCTCATCAATTCACAATTCATAGAGTCCACCAGAAGTTAAAATATCATCTGCAATATATTTATCATAATGATTTATGACTAATTTATTACAGAAAGGAATGAATATCCACTTCTAACTAGCTTAGATACAGATATTAAATTCCTTCTAACTTCATGTACATAAAGACATTCTTTAAGTACTAGGACTCTACCACTAGATAATGATAGTCGACAAGTCCCGACGGCGACTGCTGCAACACTTGCATCAGATCCCATCTGGATGACTATCTCCCTTCCTCAAGATTTCTAGTTTCCTGAAATAAATGCAACAAATTGCATACATGAACAGAAGCAGCAGAATCTACAACCCAACTACCTTCTCGTCCAACGAGAAAGCTAGTTTCAATAATGAAGGTAGATTTCATACCTGTTGGGGCTTTATCTTTGTCTGACGAATTCAGGTATTCTGAGCAATTACGCCTCCAATGCCCCGGCTTTTTACAGCGGTGACAAACGTCGGATTTCTTCGACGCTATCAGTGTGGATGCACTAGAAGATGAGCCAACGCCTTGACTCTTCTTCTTTCTCTTATGGGTCGGGCCCTTCCGAGAACCTTACTTCCGACCACGCTTCCCTCTGACCTGTGCAACCATTACACTGCCAACGGGACCATCCTTCTTCATTATGTCTTCTGCAGACTTTAATGCAGCAAGAAGGCCAGCATTCGACAAGTCCAACTTGTTCATATGGAATGAAACCAGAAAATTATTGAAAGACTTGGGCAAAGACAGCAGAATGAAGTCAGCTTGCATGTCTGCATCCATATTTGCCCCAAGAGTCTCCAGTTCAGACAAGTACCCAAACATTTTGAGTACATGTTCTCGAACCGAAGTTCCTTCCTGCATCTTGCAGCGGACGAGTTCATTCATAATATTGTAACGCTGGGTGCGGTTAATGTCACCAAACATATCTTTCATATTTTGCATTATCTCCTGGCATGTGCTCATCTCTACATGTTGCTTAATATTGTAACGCTGGGTGCGGTTAATGTCACCAAACATATCTTTCAGATTTTGCATTATCTCCTGGCATGTGCTCATCTCCACATGTTGCTTCTGAAGAATATTGGAGAGAGAACCCAGGATATAGCATCTAGCCAATACAGGATCTTCATCATACTTGTCATTATATGCTTTTTCTTCCTTGGATTTAGGGCTTTCATACTTGTCTTCGGAGAGCACATAACTTATGCGCTCAGCAGAAAGAATAAGCTCCAAATTACGGATCCAATCCGAGTAGTTTGGACCGGTCAATTGATTGACCTCAAGAAGCCTGCTTAGTGGGTTCAAGGACTTCATTTTCTGAAATTAAGAATACACTCTATTAGAACATATAATCATATATATTCAAATTTATGATGTTTGATTAAGGCATTTTAAATCAAATTATTCTTGCTCTGTTAACCTTGAAAGTTTATTCACTTAATCACTTTCAAAGTAAGAGATATACTTACCGTTATATCTCAAGCAAGAACTAGGATCTCCTCCTTATCTTTGTCATATCCCAATAATATGAGAACCTATGACTCCAATAAAGAGAAGCGGGAACACATTTCGCCTTACAAGTCCAACTTACATTTCCCAATTCGGTCTTTAATACCCGGGTCCACCACCCCAAAGGTGATGTTGACCCGTCATTAATTAAATCAACAGTCAACAGGAATACAACTCGCTATGCGCAATCCAATATCACCCCAATAATATGATGACCCGATACCGGGGTCACTACGCATACGTCCTTACTCTTTCGAGAAGCGACGAGCCCGATCCAGATGCGCTTGCATACAGGAGCTGTCACTTCGGACAGGCGTCTCCCACATGCAATCCCTGGCGACGGAACCCTTCGCCTTGACGGGAGACCATGGATGTCACTTATGTGATCCTTCACCTCATATTCAAATTTTTTTAATCAATTATCATGAATCATATTCATATAATTAATTCTTCCAAGGGAAATAACAACTCTATTCATAATAGAGTGTCTCAATTGGACATGATCAATTTAATCATATTAAATTAATTATCAATCCAATTCAATCAACAAACTTGATTATTTTACTTTAATATATATGGTAATATCTCAAAGTACGTATTAATTCGAATTTTAATAATTAGAAAATACACCTTGATTTTCTCTGGCATTATCGAGTCCCTACCCGTTGTCATGGCCAGTACCGACGAGAGTGGGACGGACCACATACGTTGCAACTCGCTACCTCAATGCTCTCCGACTAAACACCATATCCATCTCAGGAAAGAATAATGCCAAATAGATCAATTTGTACTTGAGATGATCATCGGTTCTTCAACCGAAATTATGCCATATAAGAATAATCAAAACATTTTTTATTATAAGGAAATTTGCTACACAAATTCCCAATCCTATTCAAGCATCAAGTTTGATGATTGTGTTTCCAATTATGATCTAAATCAAATCTAATCTATTAATTGGTTGAGGCCAAGTCAATTAAGGAAATAATCATCTCACAATATTTCACAAATATTTTCCACAATTATTTCATAAAATTAACAATTAATTTCACTAACTGACAATCACATGGTTCTTGATTAGGACTGTAATTTCAGCAGTGACCCCTACTCACTAAAATTAACATATCTCAATCAATTTAAATCCAAATTAGACAAACTCAAATTTCAAAGATTGCTAACTTGATTTAGAACAGAATCCAAGTGATATTTCACGCATTTTGAGACGGATCAAAACAGTAATTAACTCATTAATCATGTTACGATTCGCAGTTCCCCCAACAGTAAATACATGTTCATTAAAACAACCATATCTCGAGCAAACGGAATCCAAATTACCTAAACTCAGATCCTATGGTTTCCTTATTTAATGGGGAACAAAATCCAATGATTAATTCGTGTTTAAACATGTTAAACAGGATCGAATTTATTCACTAAACAGATGTGCGAAAATCAAATGCGACAAAAAATTTTCGCAACCTTATTGAACCCAAGTCGCCCTAGGTTTGTGGATCGTATCCAAAACCTTCGATCTAAGGCTCTGATAGCACTTGAAGAATATGGTATTATCCTCAAGCGCATCACGTAAGCGTGATCGTCGTATCGAATACGACGCAGAACGACTAGTCATATTAGTTATTCTGTGCAGCGGAATTTAAAAAAAATCATGCGATGAAACCACATGATCCAAGAACGGTTCTCGGAACGTTTCATCTAGAACCACAACAAGTATAACGGAATACCTCTTGAAGCGTGGTTGATCTAGTCTCTAAGAAAAGAGACCTCCTGTCTCAAGTCCGATCGTCGGAGAGGTCGCTTGCGAGCGCGGGTATGAACCGCGTGATCTTAGCAATCCAACAAGTTGATCCAAGCACGGTGAACTCCTGATCTGGTCGTACGAGATCGAACGTCCTCTTCGTGAGCGTAGCACTCCAAGAAGACGGAGAACCGAAAAAATGTCGAAGCAGCGGCGCGGTGGCGAAGGCGACGACGAGTCTCTCCTCTAGGGTTTGGTGGATGGCCACCAAGAAAGAGAGAGAGAGAGAGAGAGAGAGAGAGTTGGCGTGTGAGAAGAATGAGAGAGAGAGATGTGCTCCAAAATTGCATAGCCCTAGAGAGCATGGTATGCCTCTCTATTTATAGGGTTTTGGGATCCATGGATCTTAATCCATGGGACATATAAAATCAATGGATGAGATTGATTTATGTCCAATCCAATGGTCAAGATTGTTGTTGGTAAAAACCAATAAATAATAATCTAATTTAAATCAAATATATTTGACATGTCAAATATATTTCAATCCTAAATTAAATCAAGCAATTATGGAGAGATTTGCATGGAGATCTCTCCCCATTAGGAATGGTGTGGACGACCATCACATTCCTTGTGGAATTTGTAGCCGTCCACCATCTCCCTTGGTGGAGGCAATCTCATGTAATCTCATGAGATTGCATATCTCCATGAATTTCTCCCATATTTCCAACAACTTTTGTTGTGATTTATTCCTCAAAAATAATTCATAATTAATTTTGATAATATTGCAATATTGCCATTGATAATTTGTGAATCACATTCACAACCCAAAACAAAATATAATTTACATTTTCAATTAATTACACATTGTGTATCCAATACACATTAATAATTAATCAACAAATATAAATTATAATTAGCTCTCTCTAATACATTATAAATCACATTTATAATGTATTATGAATAATTGGATATTGGTATCCACATTATTCTTATCCACAATAATTAAGTCACATTTAATTACATTGGATATTTTTCACACACATCAAGATGATTAAATTACATTTAATCATTAATTCTTCAATGCTTAGATCTATGGAATTATTCTTGAACCCTTTCAAGAATAATGTTATTTCTCCGCAGATATTTGAAGATAAGGACAAGGCGATTGTATTGTTCCACGTATAGTGACTTGGTTGTTGAGATCACATCTCAAATCCAGATCTTATGGACCTCCCACAGATGCTTGATCAAATCAAGACCATAAACCTAAGCTTCTCATTACATCTGAATCTTATTCAGATCAATGTCCAAGACATGGACTAAGATCAGGTCACTTCTCTATAGAGAGGTGTCACTAAAATCCAAACATGTTTCATCACTCCCTCGGAATGGAAGCGTCATGGTTACACAATCGTTTATGATCACATCACCCTCAAGTATTCCCAATACCTGTACATCCTGCATACTGGAAGACCTATGATCATTACAGAAGATGTAGATCACTTTTATACTGTCATCTTCAGGATTTGATCATTAAGTTTCTCAATCTTGGTCATTGGGAATTGGTATAGATCATATGCTTTCCCAAAGCATATATCTTACCTTCAAATTCATGTCATGCTTCCAAAGCATAACGACCATGCATGGAATTTGATCAGTCCCATTGCCTCATGAGGGAGCTCATGTCTCCCGGTTCACAAGTGAACATGTATGATCCCTTTGAGAGATCGTATTACTCATATGTCCTTGCATGCACACCAACTCGCCAGTGTATAGACCTTAGCTAGGTCATCAACATATTGGTCTGTCAAATGTACACACTCAGACATATAGCAACACATCTGTCTCTGGTCAGAGGATGCATGCCTATGCTGTGACAGTATTCAACATAGGTCTTTGGTTATCTCGATCTCGTTAAGTCAACCCATTGACTCAACTAATCTGACACCTTCGAATCACTATTCCCATGTAGAGGACCTGCATCAAGAGGTCGGTCAGATTTCAGCCATATGAGAAAGGACTGTCATCTCCTACTCAGACTGGAGATCATCACTTAACAATCATTTGATGATGCTTGATGAGTCATATATCTAACTCCTTAGATATTCATCCAAACATCAGCCTCTATGATTCATTCAATGAATCAACAGCTGTATGATCATCAAGTCGGCCATGGTACATAACCCTTATTGTACAGAAGGACCTTATAGTGCATTTATTCATTCAATCTCAGAAAGGGAGTGAAAATAATCAATAACTTTTATTGTTAAATCATTTATTACAATAACATTTATTGTAGGAATGGTTCGCCCGGGGCTCACATTGCTAACACTAACCCTAACCCTAGGTTTTGCCTCCTCTCCCCTAAACCCTAACCACCCTTCCGTCGCCGCCACCTCCTCCCTCCTCTCCACGCCGCCGGCTCCCTCTCCACGCTGTCGACCTCCTCTCTACGCCGTCGGGACCCTCCGCCCCTTCACGTCGCTGCTGGCGACTTCCTCCCTCCACACGGGGCTCCCAGCCACGTTGTAGGCCACCCTACGCCGCCATCTCGCCGGCTTAGCCCTAGCCGGCGTCAACCCCCTCCTGCCGCTTCAGCCGTAGCCACCTCCTTCGCCATATCCATGGATTTGGGTGTGTAACGTCTACATACACACTCAAATCCTATGCAGTTCGTGTAGACACTTGTCTCTTTGTCTACAAACCCTAGTACTTCATCTCCGGCGTTATGTCAGACTCCAAGATTGATATGCCCTCCATAGGCGCGTTCAAAGGTCCCGCGTCGATAGTGAAGACGGATGGGATGAATTATGAGCTCTGGACAATGCAGTTCATGAGTCTCATGAAGTCAAACGGTAAGAAGCATATTCTTACCGAGGAAGAGCCGGCAGAGAAGACAGGGATATATGCTTCGTGGGAGGCTGATGATTCGTATGCCAAGGTTTGGCTGTCAGGCACACTGTCGATGGAGATTGCCAATGATGTCCTCCATCAGCCCAATGTCAAGGCAATGTGGGATATTTTGGTTGCAACGTATTCCCAAGTGCGGAATGAGACCAAGATGTTACAGCTTCAGCATGATATATTCACGATGAAGCAGAGCGGCAGACCACTTCACTCCTTGTACACGTCCCTGAGAGGGATGTTTGAGAAGTTATACAGTACCATTCCACTCACAGCGACTCCTGAGCAGCAGAAGACATTTCGGAATGCCACTATGGTGGGCGTTCTACTTGCAGCCCTAGATCCTGAGTACGAGACCGCCCACTCTCAGATTTTGGCTGATGCAGTTATTCCTCCAATGGAGGATGTTTACCGGAGGCTCAGTCGCATATCAGTTTCTTCCAGCTCATCTATCCACCCCCATCGGCGACGGCAGTATCGCGTGGGAGAGGTGGTCAGTTTTCTGATCGTGGACGTGGACCCCGTGGTAGGGGTGGTCGCTTTCGTCAGCCATGTTCGTACTGTCACCGCACAGGCCACTCGGAGGATACATGCTACTCTAAGCATGGGTTCCCAGCATCGGCACGTGTAGCCGAGCATGCTCTGCCCCAGTCAGCATCCAATGCAGACAATCGTTTCGAGGAGCTTGTGGCACGTCTACGTGATATTATGCCACAATCATCTGCTGATTCTTCTGTGGACCTTCAGATGTTGCTGCTACAGCTTCTACCAGTTCCTCTGCTGCTGCTAGTACCTCAAGTAGTGCTACTGCATTTACGTCTTGTCATGATATATCTGATTGGATTATAGATTCCGGTGCCACACATCACCTCTGTCGAGATCGAGAGAGACTTGAGTCCTACAGGGACATTCCCCATGGAAGTTCAGTACAGATCGCAGATGATACTCATTCCCCCCTTGTTGGACAGGGGGAGGTCTTCCTGTCTCCTTCTATGAGTCTACAGAATGTTCTACATGCTCCTCAGTTCTCCATGAATCTATTGTCTATTAGTCAAATTACGAAGGATTTGCACTGTCGTGCTATATTTGACCCCTCTTCTCTTATTTTTCAGGACATACTAACGGGCAGGGTGATTGGTTATGGCTCTGAGCAGAATGGTCTGTATCGACTGGTCCGGAATTCTTATGCTGGCGTCTCTTCTCATTCCGCCGGACCAGTATCTCCGTACATCTGGCATCTTCGCTTTGGTCATCTCCCGTTCCAGAAAATGCGACATCTTCTACCTCAGATCTCTCCCAGGTCTTCCTTTCGCTGTGAAGCGTATTAGTTGGGAAAGCATCATCGGTCTAGCTTCCTAGTCATCAGAGTCGGAGCAGTAGCTCCCCGTTCGAGTTGTTTCACATTGATATTTGGGGTCCGAGTCGTGTACCCGATCATCAGGGACACAGATTCTATCTAGTTGTAGTGGATGATTTCTCTCGTGTATCTTGGGTCTTACTTTTAAAGAATAAATCTGAAGCAGGAGATGTGATTAAAAAGTTGATTAATGAAGTGCAGAATGTTTTTTCATCTATTGTCAAATATGTTCGTACAGACAATGCTCTCGAATTTTGCACACGGTCTCTCTCTCAGTATCTCTCGTCGAAGGGCATTATTCACCAAACTACTTGTGCTTACACATCTCAGCAGAATGGCGTGGCAGAAAGAAAGCACCTTTACCTTCTTGACATTACTCGAACTCTCCTTATTCAGAGTTGTGCTCCTATCTCTTTCTGGGGGGATGTTGTTCTTACAGCTTGCTACCTGGTCAATCGTATGCCGTCATCTATCCTTGGTGAGAACATTTCTCTTCCTATCATTTTTCCTGATAAGGAATTATACTCACTTACTCCTCGTGTCTTTGGTATTGTTGCATTTGTTAATCTCCTGACTCCTGGACTTGACAAACTCCCTCCTAGAGCTGTCAAGTGTGTCTTTGACGGTTACTCTCGGACTCAGAAGGGCTACCATTGTTATGACCCCAGCAACAAGAAATACTTTATCAGTGTCGATGTCACGTTCTTTGAGTTTGTTATGTATTTTTCCCCTGCAGGTGACCGGCCAGTACCATCCACTACCAACGATAATGCTCTCGAATCTGCACACGGTCTCTCTCTCAGTTTCTCTCGTCGAAGGGCATTATTCACCAAACTACTTGTGCTTACACATCTCAGCAGAATGGCGTGGCAGAAAGAAAGCACCTTCACCTTCTTGACAATACTCGAACTCTCCTTATTCAGAGTTGTGCTCCTATCTCTTTCTGGGGGGATGTTGTTCTTACAGCTTGCTACCTGGACAATCGTATGCCGTCATTTGTCCTTGGTGAGAAAATTCCTCTTTCTATCATTTTTCCTGATAAGGAATTATTCTCACTTACTCCTCGTGTCTTTGGTACTGTTACATTTGTTCATCTCCTGACTCCTGGACTTGGCAAACTCTCTCCTAGAGCTGTCAAGTGTGTCTTTTTCGGTTACTCTCGGACTCAGAAGGGCTACCGTTGTTATGACCCCATCAACAAGAAAAACTTTGTCAGTACTGATGTCACGTTCTTTGAGTCTGTTATGTATTATTCGCCTGCAGGTGACCGGCTCGTACCATCCACTACCAACGATGATGTCTATGTCCCTCCGCCTCCTAGTTAGAGTTCACTTGAGTCCACTCCTGCTCCAGTTACCACGTCATCTTCACCACCACCACCTCCACAACCTCCTATTCCACCTTTACCAAAATTCTATACGCGTCGGTCAGGTCCTACTCAGGCTACACGTCAGACATCCATCACGCCTCAGGTATGTTCAGATGGCATTACTACTAACAGGTTAGATATGGTACGTGTGCAGGATTCTTCATTGCAGGAGGAGACTACACCATCTAGTACAGTGGACGATGACCTTGATATTCCTATTGCTATCAGGAAGCAAAAGCGGACGTGTGCATCTTATCCCTTCGCTTCCCAAGTGTCTTTTCATCGCCTCACAGGCGACTTTCAGAGGTTTATTGTAGCTTTGTCTTCCGTGGACATACCACGGACCTATCTGGAAGCTATGAAGTACGTGCCTTACAGTCTCGTGGCACATGGAGCTTGGTTATTGCTCCTCCTGATGCATCCATTGTTAGCTGTAAATGGGTATTCACAGTTAAATACCACGTTGATGGCAGTCTAGATCGATACAAGGCCGGCTGATCGCGCGAGGTTTCACACAAACCTATGGCGTGGACTATATGGATACATTTTCTCTGGTGGCTCGTCACTCTACTCTTCGTATTCTCTTATCAGTTGATGTGGTACGTGACTCGACTATATCTCAACTTGATGTCAAGAATGCATTCTTGTATGGAGATCTGCAAGAGGAAGTCTACATGCAGCAGCCACCAGGGTTCACTGCTGAGGGGGAGAAGCATATGGTGTGTAGAATTCACAAGGTAATGTATGGCCTCAAACAGAGCCCAAGGGCGTGGTTCCAGAAGCTTTCCCATCTGATTGAACAACAGGGGTTCAAAAGATCGAATGCAGACCACTCGTTGTTTATTCAGAAGTCTTCTGCAAGTACGGTTGTCATCATGGTCTATGTTGATGATATTCTGGTTACAGGAGATGATGTTCAGGGAATAGAAAGGGCGAAAGCATTTCTAGGATGTCAGTTCGTCACGAAGGATCTTGGAACCCTAAGATACTTTCTGGGTTAGAATTTGCCAGGAATGCACAGGGTCTGGTGATGACCCAAAGGAAGTACATTACAGATTTTTTGATTGAAACATGCATGGTTGGATGCAGACCATCGAGTATTCCCATGGATCCAAGTATGAAGCTATATGATGATGACACTGCTGAAGTAGACAAGAGGAGATATAGAGAAATGGTGGGTAAGCTCCTTTATATTACCATAACTCAACCCGATATTGCCTTTGCAGTAAGCCGAGTGAGTCAATTTATGGAGCAGCCAAGACAAGTTCATATGGATGCCATATACGTGATACTGAGGTATCTAAAGTCTTCTCCAGGTTCAGGGTTGCTATTTCGAAAGGGCACAGATTTATCTATTTCAGCATGTGCAGATGCCAATTATGCAGGATGCCCTAAGGATCGAAAGTCAACCTCAGGATTTGCCGTCTTTGTTGGGAGCTCTCTGGTTTCTTGGAAAAGCAAGAAACAAACTGTGGTGGCAAGGTCCAGTGTTGAATCTGAATATAGGGCCATGGTGCAAGCAAGCACGGAGATGATGTGGGTTCGATCTGTGCTAGAGGATTTACATGTAGCCGTACCTTTACCTATGCAGCTTCAGTGTGACAATCAGGCAGCATTGTTTATTGCCAACAATCGAGCATTTCATGAAAGAACAAAGCATATTGAAGTTGACTGCCACTACACTAGAGACTTGATCCAGAGAGGCTTGATATCTACATCTCACGTGAGCTCAGGGGATCAGACTGCTGACGTATTCACCAAGCCGTTGCTCAGAGGACCCTTCCAGAGATGTTCTTCCAAGCTGAGCATGATAGACATCTATGCTCCACCTTGAGGGGGAGTGTAGAGACCGATATTATTATATGTTATATACATTTTCATAGTTTCTTATTGTTCTCTAGACTACTATGTATTTTACCTGTGAGGCCTCTCCCTATATAAGAGAGCCTAGGGTTCCCTTGAATAACAAGTTGCTCGTTTTTCCCAACACAAATAGCCATAAGGCTCTCTTATATTAAGAGGAGAAACCCTAGATCGTAAATTATGTAACAGAGACGAAATAAATAAGAAAATAAAACATAACTTTTAACAAAAACAATGTCAAATTAAAGAGTATAAGCCAATAAATTCATGTGTTTTTATCATATTATCACATGTGGTTTCATAATATTTAAACACACTTTCGTTGGTTTTCTTGATTTCAAGATATGTTCAGCAAATGAGCAATATCACAAGAGATGTCTTTGCTTCAATGATAATTTTATCATCTTTTTTATTCAAAAAAATGTTATCATCTATCACACTATATTTTCCTAGCGATAATAGATGGGTATCGAGGTTCTTTCAAAGATAATATAGAACAAAAGAAATAAAACGAAATTGATATATTGTGCTCATTTAGAATGATTCAGAGGCTCTAATAACTTTTGTATATATTTTAGGATTTTTCAATAAATAAACTTTATTATTACTTGTACCCCTCTTAGATATTGCAATATCAGTTATGCCCATCCTTTTTTGGAAAATTAGGTGTACTCCTGATTTCCTATAGTTTTAACACCTGGGCCCTCGATTTAGTTGTCATCCATATGCATTCCAAACATATGTAAACTTTTGGACACTAGGGTAATTAGATTGAGTCACTAGGGTGGAGATGTGATTTTATCTGATCACCTTCTCCTTACTCAAGCCCTAATAACTTTTGAAAATATTTTAGGTTTTTTTTCAATAAATAAACTTTATTATTACTTGTACCCCTCTTAGATGTTGCATTATCAACTATGCCCATCCTTTTTTGGAAAATTAGTTGTACTCCAGACTTCATGTAGTTTTAACACTTGGGGCCCTCGATTTAGTTGCCATCCATCTACATTCCAAATATATGTGAACTTTTGGACACAAGGTTAATTAGATTGAGTCACTCGGGTAGAGATGTAATTTTATCTGATCACCTTCTCCTTACTCAAGTCCTCCAACCCCCTCCTCCACACCCCCACCTTCTTCAACCGCTCCTCCTTCGCCCCTACCTCCGCTCCAAGCCATCCAGTCCCCTCCTCCACCGGCATACACCTTTATTTTAGGATGTTCTACTCCCCTTTCTTAAGATGAATGGCGACTGATTATGATGGCATACAACATCGGTGCCCCTCTTTGATGCCCAACGTCAAATGTGCAAAACTTCAACCACAAATCCCTAAATGTGTGAGCAACAGAAATCAAATCCATTACAAGGTTCGCGTGTTGTGTGAACCCTGAAGGTACGATCGCAAGATTAGAGGAGATTGGGAAATGAGGGGAGGGCTTAGAGGTAAAGAGGAGGGGAGAGATAGGGAGGAAGCTGATCAGGATGCAAGTGGGTTCGTGTTTGTCGCTGCATGGGGGGTCGTGTGCAGGAGATCCAAAAATCCAGCTCCGAGGTGAGCAATGTGAGGTCAGATAGATATTTGGTAGGGGTGTGTCTAAGAAAAGGGAGTTGCTTGGTTGGCGCAGTAACGGACATCGGGGGAGCGGTGGGATGCAGTTTTGGGGTGATGTCGTTAAGCTCGAAGGGGATGTTGGTGTGCGTGTGTGATTTGATGACGGAGGAGGCCTGGAGGCTCCTTGAGTTTTCGCAGAGCAGGCAGGGATGGGTTTACTAGAGGAACCCCCTGGTGCAGGATGGGATGTCGGACCCAGATCTGAAGGGAAAAAAGCTCGTCGTTAAAGGCCTAACTTTGGTGGGGAGGAGTTTGGAGGCGATCTGCAAGATGCTTGCCCCGGTGCTCACCGTCAACTGCATCCTTGCAGATGGTCTTCATCGAGGACGATTGTCGTAAGTGGAGGAGATGGGATCCGAGATCAACCACAAGTTGCCCCTCTTACTTGAGGCGAGGTTCTCAGGCTACCCAGTGCGCCTACAGGTCCGAGACAAGGCACTAGCGGCTAATGCTTTTAAGGGTAGCCTCCAAAGATCGACGAGTCCATGGGGAAGACAAAAGCAGAAATTGGTAAAGGGGGCTTTTGCTTTGTTTGAAACAAAGGTTCCAATTGTGGAAAAAGTTGGGGAGACTCCGAGTGCAAGTAATGGAACGAAGCCTAAGGCAAGCAGAGGCGCTTTCAACGCTAGGGCATCCTACGTAGAGGCTCTTGTAAGGTTCACGAATCTCTTTGGTGGGAGGGATGGGTTATCGGATCGTATGGCAAGATCCAAGTGGGCGGTGCAAGTGGATTCACGAGTGGAGAATCCGATTGTTGGGGGAAATCCGATTGTGAACCCGAAAGGAAATGACGGGCGTTCCGACAGTTTGGACCCCCAGACGGATCTCGAGGCAGACCCATGTACATATCTGATAGACATTTCTGAACTGATTTTGTTGAAGGATCGCTCGGAGTTGGAGGTGCAGAATGTGTCTACGTTATTGGGTTGCCCTACTGTTGTACTGCTTATTACTTACTCGGGATTGCCCCTAGAGGCAGGAAGTCCGAAGGCTAAAGATTAGAGTGTTACTGGAAAGGCTGGAGGAGAGGTTGGCGGGGTGGAAGGTGACAATGCTATCAAAAGGAGGAAAGTATAGTCTTCTCAAACATGTTCTTTCTGCAATCCCTATCTTCTTCTACTCCACGAGGTTGATGCATGTTGGAGTGCGTATAAAGATTGAGGCTTTCATGAGAAGGTTTTTTTGCTCTGATGGACGACAGGCAAGGAGGGGCTTCCATCTGGTAGATTTGGATAAGGTGACGAACACAAAAAAGAAGGGTGGGTTGGGAGCGTTGCGGGTGGAAGAGATGAATAAGGCTTTATGGCGAAGAGAATCGTTTGACTATGGGGCAATTCTGAGGACATGGTCCGTCGTCTTATGAGGAAGATATATGGGTTACCCATGTCTTTGGAGATCGTCTCGGGCCATCTGTCGTCATTTTTGTGGAAGGAGATTACTAAAATTATTCAGGAGTTGGCGATTAAGTTGAGACATGTTCTTGGGAGTGGAACTGGTTTCTGATTTTAGCTAGACGATTGGATGGGTGATGGGGCGATGGGAGAGAATTACCCACGTCTCTTGCAGCTGATACATAAATGGGAGGAGTTGGTGCAGCATATATGGGATTGAGGAATTTGGTCTCCCATTTTTTCTATGGAATTGTCGGATCAGAGGGTGGACGATTTCCTGGCTTTACAGGAGGAGCCGACACAGATAGAGGGACCGCCATCTGGTAGGGACCATTTTGTATGGGGAGATGGAAGACTTTCGGTGAAGAAAGTATACCTCTTTTTGTAGAGGATGGAGGAGGGATGCAAAATCAGGTTGGTGTTGATATAAGTTTAATATGGAGAAGCCGAGTGCCAAACCGAGTGAAGGTCTTTCTTTGGTTATTCAGGATTGGCATGATTGTCACCAAAGGTCGTCGGGGGAAGCTGTTGGGCTTGGAGGATGGCACAGGTGATAGATGTGGATCGGCGATGGAGGACATGGCACATCTTTTCTTCTCGTGTCCTTTCTCGGCCCAGGTGTGGAACAAGGCCAGCATCACATGGCTTGAAGGGCAGGGTTGTACTAACTTTTGGTGAAATATTAGATCAGTATATGATTATGGGCACGAGGATTGTTCTTAACCCTTTGCGTTGGTTTAGGCAATCTGGAGTGCTAGGAACGAGTTCCATTTTGGGGGTGGGAAGCAGACATTTTATATATAAAATGTAATTAAACATTGTAGGGCACTTTGTAACTCATGTAGAATACAATGCGTTGTTATTTGTAATTTTCCATATTTATATACATATAATATACTAAGGTGGCTCCCATATCGGAATGTCGCCCTTCTTTTCTCTCAGAAAAATACACAATTGAAATATAAATACCATATAGGTAAACTTTACATGGATTTTACTTAAATGTGTTTTATAATTTTACATTTAGGCCCAAATTTTTTTTGCAATATCATCAATGCCCAAACAATCTTGCATCGTTAACAGTTGTGCCCTTTCGTTAGGCAAATGTCTACTAGATAAATCACATTATATACCCTAGGCAACCATTTTACTGTCTACCTCCACCACCCCTTGCCCTCAACACCCCCTTCATCAAGAACATCAACCCTCCCCCTCTAAACACCTCCACCACAACCCAAACAGGTGAAGGGAGATTTGACTTATGCATCATAAAAATGGTGATAAATTGATTCAAATTTAACACATAAGTATCTCATCTTATGATAGATATAGCAATCACATAACAAAAAATTGATTGCATAGTGTAGCCATGTATATACATTTTGTGAATCACATGATATTTGAATTCACACCTCTGATGCATTTAGATTCTAAAGAAAAAGACCTCCTGAATCAAGTTCAATATGTCGCTAACATAAGACGACGTGATGATGAATCTCAAGGCCCTAAATGTCGATTTTGGTCACCATTTTGATGACAACGGAAACGAAATTTCGATCATTTCGATCAGAATTTGTACTAAGGCCCTCCATTTAGCTGAAATTCTGATCATTTCGGATGAATTTTCGATGACCTGCCGAAACCAAAATTTGATCAAATTTTGATGAAACTTGAGGCCATGATGAATCGTGATCCTCCCACAAACTTGAAAGATGGTCCTCTCCACAAGTGTCCACACCAAAGGTGACCAAGATGGAACATGAAACTCATGATTTTGTCTCACAAAATTGACTTCTTCTCAAGCGCATATAGGGGATGAGGTGGATCCTCTCACAAATGGGTGAGCCAACGGGAGAAGAAGATGGGGTGGATAATAAAGTTAAAGAAGAACGGGTACGCTGGTGAACGACCAAGAAGAGAAATGAGAGAACAATTGTCTAGTTTCTTCTCTAGATAATAGAGTTAGAAAGTACTTACATTAATTTGAGAAAAGAGAACAAGCATCTCCTTATATGGCCCTATAGACGACCATAAAATGAAGACTAAAGAGTCGTGAGTGTCTACTCTTCAATTAAACTTTAAATAGGACTCACATTAGAATTTGAATTAGTGAATGAGATAGAAAGATAAATATTTTCCTATTTAATCTCCACAGTGGACGGCCAACATGGACTTATTGAAATATTTTCCTTTCAAATAACCCTCTAATACTTCAAGTCCTTCAAGGATTTAGTCTTTATAATAATGAAATTACCTCTCGAGATAATTTCCATTATTTTGAAATATTTTTAAAAAAATCCTATCAATTAATCAATTTAATTCACTAGTCCGAAATAAAATGTAAATCCAATTTCCATTTATTTAATAAAGAAATTGAACCAAATCTACATCAACATTAATTAAATATATGAATCATATATTATATACTCCTAAAATACGTATGAATCATATTCAAACTAATATTAAGTATTGTATATCCATGTCCATATTAATTAAATACCAAAAATGTGAATCGCATTCATTGTAATATAATGTAATTATCAATGATGATGATTACTACATTGATTATCAATTTCTTAATGTATGACTCTACAATCAGGACTCTTTATTAGCATTAGTCAATAATTGGAGATAATATTATAAAGATTACATGGATCGTACGGTGATTTACTATTTACAACTAATATCAGTTTTCAAATGACTTTGTGTTTCTAGATTTAATCAAACATTGAACCAATTCATCCATTAAATTCTGAAACTCCTTCAGGCCAATTTCCAACTCTTTCAACCTAAAATATGGTTCTATGAGTTGAAATTTAATCCAAATAATTCACATTCAATTATACTCAAAACGGTGTAATCGAATTCCATCCAATGTCATTATCCTCATAGAATGGAATTACCATTGTATACAATCTATTACGATCGCATCAACATTGAGCATTCTTAACACATACATCTTACATATTTGAATACTTTGAATAACCCTGAAGTTTCTCATATTTAATCGTCGCCTTTAAAGGCTTATTAATAGATTTCTCAATCGATCATTGGATAAAAATATTCATCACATATTTTTCCAAAAATGTTTATCAATACGCTCAAATTCTTATCTTGTTTTTAAAACCTAATGATTATCAATGGAATTTGTTGTTACAACAATGTCCTGTGAGTGAGCTCCCATCTTACGATTTAGTAAATATGAGCGTGTATGATTTCTTTAAGAAATCATACATCTCATATTCTCATGTATGCATACCAGATCGTCTAATTGTATGTCAAATGTACACGCTCAAATAAAAAAAGTATATGAGTATATGATCAAAAGATGTATGCATGTTTGTGATAGCATACAATATGGATCTTTAATATGGATCTTTAATATCTTGATTTTATCTTTTATTTGAGTCATCCAACACCTCTGTATCTCTATTCATATGCAAAGGGCATGCATCAAAGTGTGTCATATATCAATCTTTGGTGAAGACTGGCATTTTTTCTCAAGCAGGAGAACCTTCACGAATATCCCATGGTGATTTTTTTTGAAAGGTAGAAACAAGGGGATACAGTCAGTGGTGTTCGCCCCATTTATTAAAAATAAAAGGTAAACATGGAGTTTACAAAAGTAACGATAAAACGAAACAAGCAAAGCCACTACAAAACCCAATCATCAACCAACCACGCACAGTGCATCTCCACGTTTTCCTCGTAGAAGCATTGCCCCAAAAAAAGAGATGCATTTCTGCCCAGCTATATTGCCCACAAGGTTGCCACGGGCCAAAGGATCGCCCGCCTCTCTCTGTCTCTATTGGCCACCAACGAACCACAAAAGGAAGCCAAATCGTTAGTGCAAACACATGCCATAGTTGTATCCTCCCAGAAGACAGTCACTTTCGGGCAAGTGAAGAAAAGGTGCTCAAGGGACTCCACCGCATTGTCGCATAAAATGCACCTATCCGAGACGGAGCGAAGTAGCGTAGCGCAACGATCTCTCGTCATCAATCTTTGCCTACGAAATAGCCAAAGGAAGAATCCAATCCTCTCGGGGAGCCTGAGACCCCAGAAGAAACGGCAGTCACGAATCATACTCTCCGACCGCGAGGGTGGGGGCCTACAAATCGTCCCATAAGCCTTCCTCGCCGAGAAAGGGCCCATACACCACGCCCAATGATCTCTTCCCACAGAAGGACGCCCCACATCCTTGATAGAGTCCAGCAAGGCAAGAAAGTCCTCGAGCCTTTAATCCGAGAAATTAGCAGAGAATGTCGGGAACCAACTACCGTCTGACTAGCAAGATGCGACCCTAGCACTCCTATCAGCCACCAGAGCGAACAGGCGAGGAAACCGCAAGCTCAAGGGCCCCCTCCCCGTCCAATCATCGGTCCAAAATTTGAAAGATTCACCATCTCCCAGCACCGACCTAAACAAGGATAAGAACTTGGAGAAGACCTCCATCACCCCCCTCCAAAACGGCGAGGGGCACCCACCAGATCAGCCGCCACCAGAGGCGCCCCACAGACGCCGTAAATCTCGTGCAAGACCTTGGTACAGAAATCCTCCCTGGGCCCCAAACTCTGTTGGCCCACTTAAGAAGAAATGTGTCATTTATATGATCCAAACACCGTACCCCCAGCCCTCCTTCATTCTTGTGCCGCGTGATTTCACCCCATTCAACCAAGTGTATCCCCCCCCCGACTCCTCTCCATGTTTGTCCCAAAAAAACCTCCGCATCAGCTTCTCTAGGCGATTGTGAAACCCCTTCGGCAGCCGACGATTAGACAAGAAATAAACAGGGATAGAGGAGAGAACCGCCTTCAAGAGGACAAGGCATCCCCCTCTAGAAAGAATGGCCGACTTCCAACCTGCCAACCTTGTCTCCAATTTTTCCACGACCCTGAGCCAATCTCTCATCCTAGTTCTTCCCACTACCGAGGGCATCCCCAGGTAGTCAATCGATAGAGAGCTGCAATCGGACCCCAAAACCCGCCCACACTCGTCAGCCTCCTCCGTCGAGAGACCAAAGGGGACCACCTTCGACTTGTCTACATTCTTGAAAAGACCAGACATCTCACTGAAAAGATTCAGGGCCATAGACATGCCTGAAACCTCCACGAGGCCCTCCTCAATGAAAAAGATAGTGTCGTCTGCATATTGCAACAACGGGATCACCAAACCACCCCTAGAGAATCCGGCCGATAATCCGCAGTCAACAACCCGACAAGCAATGTGAGCAAGGACATCCGCAACGATGAAAAATAGAAGGGGAGCAAGGGAGCAGCCCTGATGCACCCCCCTACGCGGCTGGAAGTAACCCCCCTCCGGGCGGCCATTAATCAAGACCGAAAAAGAGGCCGTGGTTACACAACGCCGCATCCAAGAAATCCAAACCTCCGGGAAATCTTTCCTCCGCAAAACTGATCAAAGAAACTTCCAGTCAAGGCAATGATAGGCTTTTGCAAAATCCACCTTCCACAGAACACCATGCCTTTCCCCCCTTCTCCAATCCGCAGCCACTTCCAATGCAAGAGTGAGGCGGTCCGAGATTTGTCTTCCTTGTATAAAAGCCGATTGTAGTGGGGAGATGATGGAGTCAAGAACTCGACCGAGCCGCAAAGCAAACACCTTCGCCACAATTAGGTGGGCATTAGAAATAGCAATGGGGCGGTACTCTTCAATCCGTTCGATCGAAGCGGACTTAGGCAGAAAAACAATCAAAGATTTATTAATCCGTTCGAAGCCAGCATTTCCAACACAGAATTCGGAGATGGCCTCCACCATCTCATTGCCTACCAGATCCCAGAAATCCCTGTAGAAGGCCACCGGGAAACCATCCAGCCCAGGAGCCCCATCCGCGTTTAAGTCCCACACCGCCGCCTTAACCTCCTCCAGGGACACCCCCCGCGTCAACCCATCATACAACGAGGGCGAAAGTGAAGTAGCTCCAACCCCCGTCCACCTCCATATCCTTGGAATGTTCCTCGCCGAGAACTCCTTAAAGTGAGCGGCAATTGCTTTCCCCATTTCCTTGTCACCATCCACACGAAGGCCAGTAATCGTGATCGAACGCAATGTATTCGAGCGACGCCTTCCGCTTGCTATGCGATGAAAGAAGGTTGTATTAGCGTCCCCCTCCTTCAGCCACGTCACACGTGCTCCTCGATCTTTGATGCCATTCAGTGACACGCTTGAGATCCTCAGCTGCGATTTGCTTCTGAGCGAGCGAACGTGCAGCCAACTCATCCACCGACAACTCCCTAGCATCCTCCAAAGCATCAAGTCTGCTGACAACACCCTCCGCCTCCAACCTCGCAGCATGCCTCGCAGCCCTGGTCTCCCCCCCCCCCATGGTGATGCCAGTTGTTTCCTCGATCCAACTCTTCAAATCTACAATCATGCATCAACGTCTATGATCTAACTCTATTAAACAGCATATGAATATCAAGATGCCCATGGCAAATAACTCAAAATGTACAGAGGGACATTATCATTATTGCAAAAACAACTATACTTTAATTCAAATGATAAAAAATTAAATAAACACAATAACTTTTATTACATAATGGCACGCCATAGACTGGCATGTCTAAGGGCCCCCTTTTACCCTCAACCTCCTTGTCTATAAATCCCTCTATCATCCCACCTCCATTTGTACATCCTAGCCTCGAGCCTTGGCAAAGGAATATAGCTACAACGAGAAGGGAGGGGATGGAGAGTGAGAATGTATGTGACCAAACTTGCAAGGGCACAATTGCAATAGAATCTTTATTAACATGGCATTGGTTTATGTACACCATAACCTGATCAAATTCAATGACAGTAAAATTATAAAAGGGCTCAAATGTTAGCAGTGAAAGAAGGTATTAATATTATTAGGTTTGTTCTACGATTATAAATTCACCATGAGCTTGAATTCAACCATACAGTTTATCATAACTAACTTTATTTAGTTTAATTGGATATCCAAACCTTGATTTTCAAGCATTTCATTTAAGTTCAAACTTCAATTCCATCCAAAATTTCTCAATTTTTTTTAAAATTTAAAAACTTGTGGTCATGGTGTCTCACTACAAGAAGGATCAAAAGAGTATAAGAATGTGATTTGCCTTAATCAAATGGATGCATCTAATTGACTAAGTTGGGATTTATTTAAACATGTAGAGTGATTCAAAACATCTCGGATGTTACATTTTTTTATTTATTTTTTAGGCATGGATTGACCATTAAATTTAGAGCTTATAATACAGTTTATCATCATTTTTATCTTTTGTTTTAATTTGGCACTAGCATGAATGTTCCTTATGCAACATTGAGGAATTACATAATAACATCTTTTAATTACTTTAAACCTATGGAAATTTGACTTTAGTAATATAAATACAATATTGTTTATTTAATTACATATTTTTAACAAAATAATGAAGATTGTGCATCGACCTCCTTGAGACTACATCTCACCTCGATTCCGAGGTAACATAATTGGACCGTCATCAATTTCATTAAAACCATGGCCTCAAATTTCAGCGAAATTCGGTCGAATTTCTGTCGAATATTGATATCCAGTCGAAATCAAAATTCGACCGAAATGACCGAAATATGGGGGTCCTAGTACAAAAACTGACCGAAATGATCGAAATTCCACCGAAATTCTGTTTTGGTCGATACCGAAATGGTGATTGAAACCGACATTTAGGGCCTTGATTAAAACCCTGACCAGAAGCCAATTGCCAACGACCAATCTTTCCACAATGCAAGTAGAGCATTCTGTCGATGCATGGCCCCTCTCCGAACAATGAAAGCAAGCTAATAAGTAGAGCTACATTACCTCTCCCCACCTTCGCAAGCTCAGACCTCCCCTTTCCATCTTTGTTAGACAATTGACGCACCTCTCTCTTCCGTTTCCCTCTTTTTCACACTCTCCTTTATTGCCCCCTATCTCTCTCCCTCTCTCTCTCTCTATGATCATTAGTCCCCTATTAATGAAAGCTCCAATATATTTGGTTATTTTTATAATTGAGATAATTGCCAATTTTAGTAGGGGTGTATTTCAGGCATTCGTAATTGATACAAATAATGTAAAACCACGTCCTTCGATTATGATATTAACATAAGCTTCTATTATGTCAATGTTCAAAATAAAATCTGGACTTCCTAAAGACAGGTAGTTGAGTCTCAAAGGATCTCACTTAATTAATTTCTATTTTTTTCATTCTTTTACAATCTAATTAACTAAAAAATACTTTGTGGTTATACTTATAGGGCTCAAGATTAACACAGTGATGTGCTGAAAAAAACAAAAGTGAGCGAGTAAGCTATTATATTAGCTTTAGATGCAGTAGGACATGTACCTCGTAGCACATAATCTTTGGTAATACACCATCAGGCAAGTCATTCAAGTTGGCATAAGAAATGGTGACATATTTAGATGGACATAGAGTCAGAACTCTCGGAGATAGCAAGAAGGTGCCCTTATCAATCATGTTAGTTGATGTAGAAGGATTCGTACATGCAGAAGATCCGACTACAGAAAATGGCATTCTATCATGGACCTGTAAAAGAGCATGAAAAAGATAGTTCTCCTGGAATAACACAATACTTCACGTAAACATAAAATTTTAATCTTAGGCAGGACTAAGATATGACTACAAATGACTCCTTGTACAGGTAATCATTGCAGCATCTATATCCAATCTTTGTGAACTTAATTTTGATAACTAAGAGCAAGCTGATTGTGTTGGCTGACAACATAGATAGGCTTTAATACCTTCTGAACTTCAATATTGGTTCAAACACTGAAACGCAAATTAAATTGGGGACATGTGCGGCTCCTGGAGCATATCCATGAGTGGAGGATCACAAAAGAGTAGATATTACAGCAGTCTTACAGGAGGAATTCATAAAAATTTAAATTTTCTCGGAAAGATCTGAAGTCGGTCAGAATTAACAATATGAAAACAGCCTGGAAGATTCGGGGTTTGATAATATATATAATAATAGTTACTCATCAAGGATGCATGTCCGCACGATCATCAGCATATTGTGCATGAACAACAACAGCGATAAATGTACGATAAAAATCCAATTGTCTAATAATAGGATACCATACCCCAAAAATACCCGCCCTGCGTGATCCATTAAGCATCGCGCACTGCAGGGCACATCCATTGGCTATGCATTCGCTCCCGTTCAGTGTTCGGCTCGTCTCCTGTCCGAAGAAGTCCCTCAAGACATCAGATATTTTTGGAATTCGAGAACCAGACCCAACAAGTTCGACAGAGTGAATCTCCTTTTTAATCAAATCAGTATCAGCCAAAGCTCTTTTACAAGCAGCAATGATTCTTTCCAGCAAACCAGATGACAAGTTCTCGAATTCTGTCCTGGTAATTCCTCCGGCCAAATCATTGTCACCCACAAAACACTCTATGTTGATCTGCGCTTCTGAGTTCGAACTCAGAACTTTTTTCGCCTTCTCGCATTCCGTTCTCAGTCGAAAGGTTGCCTTGGGATTCTCGCGCACGTTTAGCCGGTGCTGTTGCTCGAATTTTTCAGCAAATGACTCATAGATCACATCATCGAAATCCCTCCCACCGAGATATCGGTCAAAGGAATGAGCGAGCACAGTAGCAGCCCCAAAGCAGAACTTCACCACAGTGACCTGTGTATCGCCATGCCCGATATCCACAAACACAACATTGATTTCTTCCCCGTAAGGAAGATTCCTGTAAACACCATAGTCCAGTGCGGTCGCTGCACCGTCATGAAATAGTCGCAGAGGTGTCAGCCCTGCAACCTCAGCAGCTAATAGATAGTCCCTCCTCTGCTGGTCGGTGAAGTAAGAGGGGATCCCGATCACGCATTCCGATATTGTTGACTCCGTCGCCTTCTCCGCCATCCGCTTCAGGTAGCAGAGGAACATCCCCAGCAACTCCACTGCCGTGAACTTCCTATCCTCGTTCATGTATCGCACCTTGACCAAGACATCGCCGTTGGGTGCCCTGGGGGTCTTGTAAGGTAGAAGGGCGCGCACCTTCTGGAATGACGGATCGTCAAATCGAAGCCCGATCAGACGCTTCAGCTGATAGATGGTTGATGTGGGGTCTATGATGGCACGGGCGGCGGCGGCAGAGCCGAAAAGGCTCTCAGTCTTATCGAAACGGACGACCACAGGGATCTCGCGCTTGGACGCCTCGTTCTGCAGCACGTGAACGACGCCACTCTTATTGACGAATGCAACGACGCACTTATCGCTACCGATGTCGATCCCCAAAGCCATACTCATCTTGGCAGAAGAAGCGATGGACAGTGGAACCGAGGAAGAACAAAGAACGAGAAGAAGAAGACGACTGCTCTCTCGGAGTAAGCGGAGAAGGGAGGAGTAAAAGAAGGTACCGAGGAGACGGCGACTTTTGATCGGGGAATATAAGGTTGGGAAGGAAATGGGAGTTCCCGCTAAGATGTGCCCACGCATGGATTTGAGTTGACGTTTGTTACGCCTCCCAACTCCCAAGTCTTGGTCGCTTTGCAGTAGGAACCGGGGAACTACTAAAACTAGTTTGTATATGTATATGTGTCTATGTTATCGAAGATGCTTCTATAAAATAATTGTATTTATAGCATTTTTTAAAAGGAATGAAATAATGATATACTAAGAATAATTCTGCATACATCATAATAAAAATTAAGCATTATTTTTATAAATATCACACAGGCTCTTTTCTAAGATCAGAGTTTTTTCTTAAACATTAAATATCTGCAAAATGTATCCAGAAAAATCCAACTACCAAATACCATTGTCCAAAAAATCGTACATAAATTGGATACGAATAGTATCACTATTTTTCATTTCGTAGCATGATTACTATCAACATATGAGCAACAACATGAGCAAGAGGGTGGGGAGGATAATATCATTGTCAATAAGTATAATAATAACCACAGTGATTTCATTCTTGATAATTACCCCTCTATACAATGAGTAAGAGGTCATGGATCCACATGGCTTAAAAAATCTTGGAAAAATATAAAGCAAGAAGTTACCTTATTATGGGTCGAGGATCACTTTCAAGAATTTTTGAAATATAAACATGAAATAGTTAAATTATTATGGGCTACGGATCACTGCCAACATATATGAAAAAATGAGCAAAGTTACCTTACATTGGGTTGTGAATCATGGTCAAACTTTTTGAACATGAAGATCGCATGTTGTCACATTAATAAGTATATTGAATAAAAACCTCACAATTATAAGATTTCGACAATCTACATTTTCGTCTTCAATATGAAGTTCATACAGTTTGTTACCGATAACATTATGGAGACATCAATAGCAAATAGGTTCATCTACGCTTGAATATGCAGTGATATACTTATATGTGCATGGATCGTAGTCACTTAAACCGGAGTAGCGCCTGGACATTCGCCCCTTTCTCCTTGGTCACATGCATGTTCTCCTTGAGTTCATATTCGGCTTGTCTGTGGATCTCGACATCGGCAACGACTAGATCCAGATCATGCTCATCTTCTTCTGAACAACCTGCATATGGAAAAACCTAATGAACTCCCTCAAAATATCAGAATTGCCTAAAAATATTTTCTCTAACACGATAAGTTTTCCACTTCAAATAATTCTCCCGTCATGATATTAAGAAAAAATTGAAAAGGAAAGATGTGATCTAAAGAAAGACTACTATTGTAGGTAGAATTCCAAAAAACTACATCGATGTTGAACCTCCTCGGGTCATCACACTGAAGTTAAATTGCAGTTATACTTCCTTATATCGAAAACTTTGTGACCAATATTTCAACTTTCATTTTTTGTCAGGTTGGTCGTGCGGAAACTTCAGCACAGGTCCATGAACAACCTCAAGGTACACGTGAAAGTAGAAGTCTTAACAGAAACTGTCTTTCCATAGATCACGTCGATCTTCCATCGTCATTAAATACAAAAATATAATCAATGCCTCATCAAAATTCAAGTCCTTAAATACGGAAAGGAAGTTGAGAAATTAACCTCTTGTTTTCGGTAGTGGTAGAATATCTTTCGATGGTTACAACTGGGGAAAGTACGACACAAGCAAGTAAAAGAAAGTGAGTATCTGCATAGTTATTATAAATGCATGCACCCCAATTGTCTTGTGAAGAAAAAGGTCAAGAGATCGCTTGATGGGGAGATAGACGGGATTGTCTATAATGGAGACCCAAACCTCCACCTTCAAAATGACCTTCAGGGGGAAAACGTATCGGTTGATTGTGTAAGAATTAACTGACTTGTGATCTGCAAGTTCTCTTGTCGAGAGGAATAAAGAATTATGAGACAAAATAGAGAATTCCAATGCCATCGGTTTCCTCTAACTTCGACATACACTACAGGAAAAATGCTTTTTCATGACAATTAAATCCGTCATATATAAAGTCTATTTTGTCACAAAAAGCCCTTGATGACGGCTAAGCCGTTGGGAATAGTCCGTCAGGATTACCTCTGTAGGAAATACTATTTGTGACAGACTGGTCTTCACAAATGTTAGTGTGTCGTCACCATAAGATAATTTTAGATGCTTTAAAATAGACACCACTTGTACAAATTGTCCGTCACGAAAAGTCCTGGTAAAAATTGATACTATTAAAAACTTTTGTTTTATTTTACTAATGATAAATTGTCATGAAGACTAAAGTCAAATTAACCATTACTTGACAAGCATCTCGTGAACAATGCTATTAGATCATAAGTATGATCTATGACAAATGGGATATACATATGATTCCATTTTCCACCTTAACATTCATCCCATATTCCACCTTAACATTCATTCCATGTTCCACCTTCACATCTAGCAAGATGTATGCATTCAAATATTCCAATACTTGAAACATCCTAAAATGATCTAAGAAAATGATAAATATAATATTTCATGTACCAAATTATACATCAAAATATATTTCAACCCACCAGTTTGTATGTTCAAAAGAAAATTCACAAGATCATGTATACATTTTTTTTGAAGGAAATTACATACGTATTACATTTAGAACATACATTTAAACAAATTTGTAAATCGCCACCATATAAATAACATCTCCAGCGGAGAAATACAAAAACTAAAATTGTTATGTCCATTTCTAAAACTGCATAGTTGTCGTGCTGCAAAATGTCGCCATCATCAATCTGATTGATACAAAGCCATTGGAAGATTCAAAATTCATCCTGTCAAAAGAAAGACTGATTAACTTACAAATAATATCAAGATAATATGAGTAATAAATCTGAAAAGTAAATCTATTTTATCTACATAATTTAAAAACAATTTGGATAAAGGGATAAACACCTATATTTGAAAGAGTAATACACATGTCATTTTGTATACTTCATTAAAAATATTTTGGAAGGAATTATAACTTTCAATAATTTTAGCATGCCCTTGAATGTAATATGATTGATCTACTTACTATGCTGCTAGCTTCTCCTTTTTGTTTGCCATCTTTAAGTAAATCATTAAAAACATTATGATTTTGTAGATCAAATGGTTGCTAGGTCATTATTATATGTGTTGCTACTTCCAATTCATTCTAATGATCTAAAATTTATTGTAAACCTTAAGGATCAACTAGCATGATATGAAACCTAGCTATGTACATAATTTTGTTTGAGCAATATGCATCATGAATCTCATCATCAATTTTGCTAAACAAGTGGTATAATTTTTTAAGAAAAATAGCCAACAAGGTAGTGCTTCTTCCTTTATAGAATAAGAGCTTTAACATAAGACATCAACTCAATCAACAATCGCTAATGTTGGTTGCTTCAGTTTCCTATCAAAACAATCAAATCTCATTTATAATCATTATTATCATGAGACATGTCTCAGACACCAGCTCTACACAAATCAGGAAAAAGCAAGATTTGGAAGATCCAATAGCCGATAGGTTGCTACTATAAGGGATGATGTGCCTTGACTATCCCGATAAACTAAGGTTTTGTAATGAAGATTGGTTGTTGTTATTATTATATAAAATCCAGATGTATACTGCATTTTTTTACCTAGATATATCGAATCTGCAGCCTTAACAAATAAATAGTAGATTTTGGTCTATAAGTCATCTTATAGGCAATGTGCACCTGGATTTTGTCCCAAATGCAGGCATGTACTTTCAGAGACATGTCGAAATACAAAATCTTAGCATATATAAACATTTATATAGGCACACCTATAGGTAACTGGTTTATGGCCATATGACGTGCATATGAAAATGAAGTAATGCAACTAAAATGAAGTATGTGGCATGTACTTGTAATGCAGCAACATGTATATTTGCATCAATTCTTTGTTTCATTTTGATTTTGTTGTGGATTTTGTCATCTTAGTGTGCTATGTAAGCATCTCTTCTATGTGTCTATATCAATGTTGGTATAAACTTATTCGTTCTTTATGTTATCTAAAATTTCATGATAAATATTGCATGATGGTACTCCTGACAGATTAGAACATACTGAATATTTTTTTAGAAAAAATATAACAAAGGGAGCTCTCAAGTTATACCTTCAATTGTCTTTCTCCCATAGACATGAGCATTTTTAGCAATTCCCTGGGACATTGATGCATGTATCCCCTTTCTGCAGATGAAAGTAATATGTATTAATACATGTTTTCAAATAATCAAATACATTCCATCAACGGTAGGAACTGCTGGTAACACGGTTATTGAGATCGCACCTTTCTCCCCAAACAATAACAGATCCTAGAATCGAAAGCATACCTAGAAATGTATGCATACAACACAATCGAACGATCTGCAAGATTCCCCCAAAACAGATTATCTAGAAATCAAATACTCTGAAAAAATGCACACATCGCTCTCAAGAATAATGGACTAGCCGGGAACACATCCACCAAGATTGCGCTTTTCTCGTGAAAGTAATACAAAATCAAGAATCAAGGGCATACCAAAGAATCTAGATCCATAGATATATCACGGAGTCCATCCTCAAATGCTTGATGACCTCATTGTGCTCATCCATAACGCGCATGGTACCCAATTGAGGGGTAGTCCCTTCGGTTGAGGTTGACGAGCCTCTCCATTACAACCTGTTTTTCTTGCTGTAGTTTCTCAAGCAGGTGAGGTACCACTTGGAGTAGTAGATTTCGTCGTTGATGGGCTGCAACCTCAGCAACAAGAAGGCACGGAGGAGGAGATGAAGAGGAGGGAATTAGGGCCTGACGAAAAAGGTGAGTTACTGGGACAACGGGAATGGGTGTGTGAGGGAGAGAAATGGGGGTTTAAGGGGGAAATGGAATTTAATGGGAGGGAAAAAATTTGGTATTGCGCCCAATGGTTTTCCCGCGGAGGGAATTGTTAGAAATGATCAAGTATTAAATCCAACGACTAATTTGTAGGGATTGATTCTTTTTATGATAGAATCGAGATTGTCAGAAATGCCCGTCACTTATATCTGATTTTCTTGTAGTGATATAGTGGGAACGTATTGTTTCCATACGATTGTACTGTTGAAGTCCTTGACATATTCTCAAGAATGCAAAAAAGTTTGAGTGCATTCATAAAGTTATCATTGACATGACTTGTTTAGACTGAAAATCATATAACATGAAATTTAATTTCATACATTTCGGCTCGATGAAGAAGATAAGAAGGGATGGCGGCTTGTGACAGCTACGAGACTTGGCAACACATGTGGGATCCAGAACAATGCATCTATGCTGCAGATGTTCATGCGGTCCTAATGTCCCTAAAGAGACCAACACTGACGGACGCTTCCTCGTATTTGTTGAAAAGGTGTAGGCTTTGGAGGGAGTTCATGCCGCAAGCGTATAGAGCTCGAGGTCACCGCTGACACCAATGCCGTCGAGTGTGGCTGCGATCGTCGAGCCGTCGTCATCATAGTGGATGCTATACAGGAGGGGCATCTGGTAGCATCGGAAGACCAAGTGGAGAGGAACCTTGCCAGAGGCTTCGTAGCGGAAGTCCTCCACCTCAAGGAGAAGAGAAGCGATGGGGTAGTTTTGTGTTGCATGGGAAGGCCCTGGAATTCTGTTGAGATCTAAGGATATGTAAATATGGGAAATCCAACCGATCGAGGGATGATGAGTATTTCATCTACAATCTATCCAGATGTGGTAACCGTCTAACGTGTTGCAATAGGAGAGGTCGACCAACGCATGTTCATGTTTGGCTGACATATTCTAAAGACACCGGAACTCGATGCTTTCAGCTGACACGTCCGAAGGAGAAGGGGAAAAAATCCAAACGTCGATCGAATGGAATATGGTGAAATCTAATATCAGTGAATAATATTCTTGCAAGGAAGACAAAGGTTAAAGAATAGATAAAAGACAACCTATACACGTGGCTAAAGCTGGAGATGAGGACCAAGCTTTAGTATAGAGTATAGATATAGATATATCACACTTATGAAGGGAGATCACAATCTATCTGAAGTGGTCTAGGCACGTCATGTCTAAAGTGATTTTTCTCTTCTCAAAAAAAAATCTAAGTTGCTTGGTATGTTTCCATCTACCAAGAAGAATGAATTAACTGTGTGGTTTCTCTTCAAGTGGGTGGTGATCAACGTTGTGAGTCGACGTCCTGGTTATCCCTTGAAGAGGAAGAAGAAATAAACGCCCCATATGCTTGTTGGCTTTAGATGTCACTGTCAACTTTATGTGATTTTAAAATCAATAAAAAAACTATCTAATATGAATTTTCATTAATTAATTCAATTATATGGCATCGTCATAAACAAACAATCGAGATTTATAAAGAATGTTGAAATTTAATATTATTTGATTTTAAAATACAAAATATCGTAACATTAATGTAAGTTTTATAAAAACAGGTTGAAATTTAATATTGTTTGATTTTAGAATACAAAATGTCTTGACATTATATCATTAATTTAATCTAGATATGGAAAGAATTAAGAAATAAATAGGGACAAAGAGAACATCCAGGGAGGGGGAGTATCGTGTGTGTGAATGGGCAGTCTTGAGAGGAGAGAGAGTGTGTGTTACAACTTTCTAGAGGAGGGAGAGTATGTGTAAAGCATGGGATGATCGTGCTTAAGAGAGGGAGCTTCCATATGGAGAGAGAGAGAGAAGAATGATTCTCACAGAGGTGTGCCACATGCAACCATGAGGAAGAAGTTGAGAAAAACCTCACTTTAGTGTATAGTATAGATTTCTCAAATAATGTTAAAAGTAAAGAAAATTAGCGAATGAACCTGCACTTCGCAGCGAGACAAATTTTCGAAGAAATAAATAAGATTTTATTAGTAACCACATTATATAACAATTAATAAAGTAGGAAGCTTAAAAATAAAATAACTATGTTTCTAATTTTTGGAACAAAACTTTTATCTGACACTTGAAAGTCTTCAAACGAGTCAATTCATACTAGATAAATACATACGTTTACTTTTTTTGCCAAAATACACTTGAGAGTCCTGTTTCCAACCATGACTGGGCTCAAACCCGAGTAAATGAGCAGGTTCGCGTTAGGTAGTGTAAAAATAGTCGTGGATGAATTCCTTAACAATGTTATCAATTGAGCATACGATTGAAGGATTTGTCTCAAGATGGTCAATATTTTTTCCACTGATTTAAGCAAATATTTGGATTTCATTAGGGTATTCCTGACTAGTGATGTCTTGCATCATCCTAATGCAATGAGAAGTAGACAAGGGTTGCTACATCGTTGTTCGTATGTAGTTTAAATTTTGCAAGGATTCTTGCAAAAGGGAATGCATGAAAGTAAATAAGCTAGTTCCGTCATATCGTCGTCCGGAAGCAGTTTAAAATTTACAAGTATTCTCGCATGATGGACACTTGCGAGTAAAGTAGTTAGTCCAAAAGAATTTGTTGCATATAGGTTTGGAATATTGACACTTTGATTACCATCGATGAAGATAAGTGACTTGCAAAGTTTTGGTCTTTTTTGACCAAAGAATTGCATCCACCAATAGTCTGTTTTGCTTGCAAGAGTTTTAACAAGCACAATATTGCTATTGGTGGATGACAAGTGCTCAAACAACACTGTGGTGTAGTTTGCGGGCACATAATTCAAATCATCTAGCCCTTGTACAAGCGCTAGTGGACACTAGTGTGCTCGCAGATCTGCGAAATTTTGAGACAAATTGTGTCCCACTCTTCGATTTACCTCATTTCTCATCCTCTTCATTTCGCCCAAATCCCTATCCCCCATCTCCCCTCCTCCTCCTCCCCTCGGTGTTGCCATGTCATCCTCCCCCTCGTTGGGCCACCACCACCTCCTCATTTCCCCCGTCTCCCCTCCTCCTCCTAGACATGCTATCCACTACCACCACCTCTTCCTCCTCGTTGAGTGCCACCTCCTCCACTTCGTTGCGCATTTGTTGCTACCGACTCCTCATCCTCCGCGTCCTCCTCAGACTCGAGTTAGGTGCTCCTCATGTGTCACTGGCTCCTCCACAGCCTTACGCTCGACTTGGTCGTCTTCGCCTCCTCCTCACTTTCGACTCGACTCGCATAGGTATATCTCGATCTCTTTTCAATTTCTTCTTCAATATTTTTTATTATTCATTCAGATATATGTTAGGTTTTTACAATGCATTACATATGTTAGATGAGATGTTAAAGAGATTAAAATGAGGAGATGATGTGGTTACATTGATATGTATTGTGCATATATTTTTGTTTAAACATTTGAGTGTATGTCTCATTTTTTCACTATCTTAACTAAAATATAAGATGTTTTTTAAATGAATATGCATGTCTTGAAACTTTAAGTGTTAGTGTTTATCTGTGTACGGGTGTTAAAGTTTTTTTTGTTATTGAATTTGAATATAGCTTGAAGTTGTAGTGGAATATCTCCAAATAAAGATGGATTTTGTGTGTAAAATTTGAAATGATTATAGATGTATGCACATCATTTTGCATGTGTGCCTATGCGTGTATGTGTATGAATGTGTGTATCTCTAAATACATGTACATGTAAATCTATGTAGAGTATGTATGTATGTATGTATATGCATGTATTTATGTTTGTGTATATATGTACGTAATGTATGTATGCATCTAATTTTTTGGAGTTGTGTGTGTGTGTGTATGACAATATATTATTGTATGTGCCACATTAAAAACTGCATTTGTGATAACGAAGTAATCACATAAATCTCTAATTAATGTTACAATATGTGCCATGAGGTACTTTAAAGGTTAAAAAGCTAACTATTTGAAAAATTGCATATAACAAGTCACACATTGTGCATCCCTTGCACACTAGGTATGCGTGGTCCTGCACAATGGTATTCGAATAACTTGAGCATGTTATATCTGATTGATGCGATTTCAATTTCGTTGTGATCCTTGTTTCACTATCTTTCATATGGCTATATTTATTCTCTGATTTGGTATCTAATGTCTGGATAATTAACTAATTAGAGAAGAAATGTATGCTTTTATTCTTATTAAAATAAAACCTGGTTTTGAATTACTTGCTCAATGGGATGTTGATTAAATAGATGGATTAATTAAGATTAAATGATCATTTTAGGGCATATTAGTGATTATATTTGCATTTATTCATGATTTATCATTATATTCATTATGTCATTACTTCTAACATGCATTTACAAGTTTAATCATCGCAAATTTGTCTCATCCATGCATGCTTTGGTGATGTGCATTGTCTTGCAATGCTTACCGTGTGTTTAACACTATAGAAGGGTTCATAACTTCATTTTTGATGAATAGCCATTCATCTACCTTTATTCCTCCATTTTGCATCTAATCCCTATCAAAACACATGTAAATATAGCTAACTTGTACAAATTAACATTAATTATTTATCTAGAATTAGTTTGTGATTAGTAGATAATTATATGCATTTAAATCCAAAATAGAATAATAAAGAAAAGAAATGAAAAATAAATGATGCATCACATATAGTAAATGACCCTAAACCCCAAGACCAAGTCAAAAATTAACTAGATCGACAAGGAATAAAGTAGTGGGAGATAAGGGTCTATACTGTATATAGAAAGCATGATTTTGCTTTTCAAAATAGCCTTTCTTACTACATTTTATTCTTCATTTTATACACCTCAGATAATAAAATATATGCATGAAACTTGTACATGAAAATACGTAGAAAATCGCAAATAATTGCCCATAAAAATAATGCATTGTGCATTTGGGGCACATAGATAAAGAAGCCATAAATCGAACTTCACATATCAATATCTTATCCACATGAACTCAAAATTCACCAAACTCATCTTCATTGTACTCTAAATTAGATTATCTATTTAATGATGATGATTTCATTAAAGATGGAGTTAAGATGCAAAAAGCTGGCCATTCTAAGGTCCCATTGTAGTATGTATTTGTATATTTTATTCATATATTTCACTCTTTATATTTTTACTCTTCTTAAAATTTTAAATATATATATATATATATTCTTTAAAATATATTAAAAATATAAATATAAAAAAACCATTAAAAAGGCACTAAAATAAACAATACAATAAAATACATAGGTATACTATACCTATAATATATATACATATATTTATTTAGGTATGTAAATAAAACTATAAAAATAAAATAAAATATATATATATAGATATAGATATGTATTTAATTATATTATAAATATATAAAGTATGTACATATGATAATGCAAATAAAAAACACAAAATAATAAATAAGATACCTAAAATATATGTAAATATGCATATATCCATACTTGTAAAATATCACACATAATAAATAAGGTTTCAAAAATAAGTAAAAAATCATAATAAAATATTTATTAAATAATAAGCATTTTTTATATTTTGAGCTTTATTTATAAAAACAGTTTTTTATTTTATTTCTAATTAATTATTCTTTTTATTCATATTTTATACTCTAGTGGTCTACTTGGATCAATCAGGGCACTCCAATAGTTGACCATAAGTCAAATGTACCTCTAGGTTCTCTGACTTATCGGAGCTCTTGAGCAGCCCAACTTCACCAATTTTTGGGCCATGATATGCTTCTCTATACGACTCGCTTCCTTCAAGAAACGTGTCCACCTTACATTTTTCCATAATGTTGTACACTTACAGTGTGTTTTGATAACGGGGGTGGCTAAACTATTTTCGTATTTTGGTGTTTAGATAAAGGGTTTGGGGTTGAGAGGGTTTGTTGTGATTGATTGCCTTGAAGTTTGGAAAAGTGAGTTGTTGTGATTTAATTGTTTTTAGAAAAGTGAGTAGAAGTTGAGTACTTTATAATTTTCAGATGATAAGATGGTATATTATATTATTTTTTTGTTGAAATGGGTGACAAAGAAATGACTTGTTTGATGTATTAAATAATAGAGTTGACTTTGGTAGGACCTATAAAAGGGTTACGGATTTGGATTTTGGAGAGTAACCCAAGAGGGGGGATAACCCAGACGAATTAACCCACATATAGAGATAAAAATAAGGAAAACATGCATGGAGTCAAATTTTATTATAATTCTACAAAAGATGTGTATAGGTTCAAGTATTGTAGAGGTCGAATACATGGAGAACACAAGATAGAATGAGAAATTAGATTCAAACTTTCTGTCTTCTTATCTTTTTATTTTATTTTTATGGGTTTTTAATATTTTATTTTTTTGCATTTTTAATTTATATATTTATATATTTTTTAAATTTTATGAATTTTATTTTCTTCATTTATTTTTTATTTTTAGTTTCCCTTTTTTAAATAAAATAAGATATAAGTATTTATAATAATATGTATAATATATATATTATAATAAATATATATAATAGAAATAAAATAAGGAAATACCTTAAGGTACAATCTTTCTTTCAGGTTTTGAAATGTATTTCTGACATTTTTAATAATAATAATAATATAATTATATATAAAAAGATGTAGGCTTTTATATTTATAGATATGGCTATAAATATTAAAAAATGATGACACAAAATATTTTTATTTTTTATATTTTTCTCTGTTTATGAATTTTCTTATATTTTTTATTTTTTTTATTTTTATTGATTAAAAATGTAAAAACAATGACTTGTAATAGTAGATCAAATTATTCTGGAAATTAAAAATAATATCCCAAAAATATCTAAAACTATTTTTAATATGAATAATATAAACAAAATTAAGAAACAAGAATAAATGATTTTGTATTTTTATAGAATTCTTAATATTTTTGTGATGATTTTGGAGCTTTTTAATTTTTAGAGTTTTTCTTTTATTAATTTCAGCGAGTTTTTGTCTACGGTTACAAAAGACATTAACAAATATATTATATTTTTTGGAATTTTTCAAAATATTTTCTTTTTTTGTATTATTAAATGCAAACATGTAATAAATGCTCTATTTTTAATTTTAAAAAGTAGAAAAATGAAGAAAAACGTCTCAATATAAATATATGTAGTAAAACACAATTTAAGCATCTAATCTCATTTTTCTAGAATTTCAGAGCATAAATGGCATTTTAGTAAAAGTGAAAATCAACAAAAAGAAACTACACTGCCAGTAGAAACCTTTCAGCAATTCATAGAAAGTATTTCTTGTTTTCCAAACCCTCTACGAAAGTTCAGGGTCATACACACAAAAACTTAGACAATTTCAATTAAATACGCTTGGCAGGGGTTTTATAATTATTTAAAATTAGAAGGTCCATAATGTAATTTATCCAAAAAATATTACACTAAAATTCAAAAGTACTAGACTAAATGGAAATATAGAAACCCAAAAGGGCTTAGGTGCAAAATGTCTAGATCCCTCACGTGTATAAGTACGTGAAATGGCGTAGGGCAAGACCTAAGTGTAAATTTTAAAATGCAAGGTTCAAATTACAAATTTTACAAAAATATTAGAACTGCAGATAAATATTTTTGAACTAAACAAAAATTATAAAAATGAATGGGGTCAACGTAAAATACCCCCAAAACGTGAGTCGACGGCTCTGATTGCTTCACTTGGGCACGCACCACTCCCTCAACGGTCGATACCACTTCACTGATGGACGGTGATTGGATTAGATCCGTACTGAAGATTTGACAGTGTGGCACGGCTTGATCCAACGATGGAGCTTCAAACTGGAGCAAGAGGTAGATCGGGCGACTACGGCTCTGATGCAAAATTGCCTCGATTGAGGCTCTGAGCTCCAGGTACCTACACATAAAGAAAATTGGGTCAAGGGCAAAACTGCCTTGACACGTTATTGAGTGGAATGGAGGTGGATTTGGGTAAGGGCGGTGCTCTCCGATGAAGGGTGGTAGAGGAGAGCGGATGACTCGATCCAAGAGAGCTCAAGGTGAATGCAATGTGTCGGGAGGTGGAGAAGGTGAAGGGGAATTGGATGGGATGGTCATGCGAGGCAGAACAAGGAAGGGACTTGACAGAACAGTGGTCGGAGCAGGAGCTCTAGTGAACTACAAAAATTGAAATCTAAGCTACATCAATGAATTAAAATGCAAAAAAACTGGAAATGAAATCTATGACTACAAGATACATAAAAGTGCAGTTACACTATGGCTTAACCTGCAAAGTAAGGAGTCGGGTGGAGCTCCGTCAGGCAGTCAATGGTGATGCCAGAATCACGCTCCTCCTCCCTATGCGCATGTTGCAAATCATGCAAGGAGTAGTTGTCACCTTGCTCGACTCGGATAGGGATTGATTTGAGGGGCTTAGCTAGAAAGAACGAAGCAAATTTGAAATGAAGGTCGAGGAGGTGCTTATTTAAGGGGTCTATGATTAGGAAGAACGCTTGAGGAAATGATCCTCAGATCGTGGTGAGAGGTTTGCATGAAAGATCAATGATCGAGGGTTAAAAGCTACAAAGGAATCGTCCCAAAAAATTAAAGAATAGATCGGGAAAATTCGAGGATGTCAGGCATATAGGTTTTGATAGACGCAAACCTATGAGGGTGGGGAGTTGATCGAGGTCAACTTTGACATGTACCTCATTGGTCCATGTTAGATCAGAAAATGACAAATCCAAGGAAATTCCCTTACTAATTGATTTTACAATAATAAATGGTTTTTATTAATTTTAGATGAAAACATGAAAAATATTTATTATTTTCTGTATGATTTTAATATGATTTTCTTTATTTTTATAAGTTAATTTATTAGGTGTTTGTTTTTACATATATATATATATTTCTACATATATTTACCTATATATAGTGTATTTTATTTTGTATTTTATTATTTTATATATTTATTTAACATATTACAACTTGTTTAAATACACACATATTTATTTATTTATTTATTTATCATATTTTTTAAAGTTATTTATACACTTAAATAATTATGTATATTTATATATAAGTATATGTAAGTATAATTCATATATGTAACATAGTATACTTATTTATTATTGTATTTTTAATTGTTCTATTATAATTTTATTATGTACTTGTATTTCAAATAATATTTACAAAATTATAAAATAAAAACAAGTGAAAATATAAAGAATAAATATAATTAATATTATATATAGGTATATATCACAATGAGGGCCCAAAATCTAACCTTTGCATCTTAACTTCAAAATGAATGAAACTACTTCATTAAATAGGCAATTTAATTTTAGGAACAATAAAGGTTAGTTTGGTAAATTTTAAGTTCGTGTGGAGAAGATACATGTCTGAAAAAGTTTTCTTTACGTCTTTTTTATTCTGAGTGTCCAGAGCACACTGTGAATTACTTTTATATTGAATAATTTTTCATTTTTCTTTGTACTTTTATCTACAAGTTTCATATTCAAAGTTTATTGATTTGAAGTGCAAAGAATAAAATAGATCCCAGAGGGTATTTTATTTAGGAACTAAAATTGTGATTTTGGCCCTTATCTCCCCTTACTTTATTCCTTGTCGGCCAAGTCAATTCTTGACTTAGTATAATTGTCTAGGGCCATTCAATGCATATCCGTTGAGGCCCTTCCACTCGGGTGCTTTCAATAGTAGTGCTCGTAGCTGAGGCTATTTCATTTGCTTTTATTTCTTTTCTTTGTTCTTTTAATTTGGCATTAAATATAATATTTTCTAGACTATTTACAATATAAATAACAAATATTACTTTTGTACAATTTAATGCTATTCGCATGCATTTAACTAGGGATTTAAGGTCAAAATAATAAAATAAAGGTGATGAAATGGAGATCCATCACCCCCCAACTAAAGCACCCTTAGATTCAATGTAAATACACTCCATCATTGTAAATCCATGATCTTTGAGCCTCCTTGCATGTATACAAATAGGACCTCCAGTCCTCATTTTATTTTTTGAACTGTCTTGAGCCCCCATTTCCCTAGATTTCTTGGTTTGATGGTACAGACTCGTGATAGGAGCTTGATGTCATTGATTCATGGTGTGGAAGGGTAGGATGACGCGAGATCCCTTCATCGAAGCTTATCTCCGGTGATGGCTCTTCGAGGCCAATTCACAACTATTGAGGCATATATGGTTAGTTTTTCTTCTCGTATTTCCTTCAGTTTTTATTTCCACATTTTATGTGATGTGTTTTCATGTTTTTTTAGCTTAAATTTTTTAGAATAAGGTTCACCGGAGCAATAGGCTTTGGCTATTGTCCAGGTTGACTCAGCCACTGTTTTGACCAACCTGTCCACTGCACCACCTCTCCCTTCTATTTCTTCACGTCCAGCACACCCTAATCACCTTTTTTCCTTGTGAATTAAGCTCCCATGTCTCATCCCTCTACCCTTCACCTGAGTCTTCTCCGCCCACCTCAAATCCTACCATTTCCACCCAATAAGGGGCTCGAACCCTTCGCCCTTGTTCCCCTTTCCTCACATACATGTTTCAATGTCAAAGAGACTCATATGGAGCTCGATCGAATTGTGAGGAAGACCATGCACGATTTATTTCTCCCTCGAGCTCCAAGACTCCATTGATGAGGCATGGACCTATTTGAGTGCATATGGAGTTGCAGAAGCATCCTAGAAGTTGATTGAGCGCCTCAACAACGAAGCATGCCAACGGAGACCAGAGATTTTTATGGATCAAGGTGAAGACCACTGGATGTTCTTCATTGTTCTTGCTGTGAAACAGTGCCATTGGATTTGAATGAGGCTCCAGGTCTTTTTCCATCCGTCAATTTGAGCAGACATTCAACCGTTAGATCAATCCTGGGATGAAATCAGAGTCGATAATCGACAAATCAATATCAGTGCACCTCAGCCATCGATGCACTTAACCCCTCCACCTTTAGGGGCATATTGCACACAACCCCTACACCTTTTGTATTTAATATTAAGTTCTGTTAATATTTAAGTACATGTAATATTTTATGAAAAATTGCAACTAGACCCTTGAATTTTATCGTATTTGCATTTCAGTCCAGTCCACATATGACATCATTTTGAGATAATTGCACTATAACCCTCGTACTTTTGGGACCTGTTATGAAATGACTTAACTTTCTACAAATTTCATTTAGGTCCCTCTAAATTGTGGAATTCATTTTTTTGTGTATATTTAGCATTATAAATATTTTTGTTGCTTAGAAAATTATAAGAAAATTGTTGTAGGTGCACGATATTGAGATTAACCATGTCTAGTTATTATTTGGTATTAAACTTAGTTTTCCTATTCATTTAGAATCCCACAAGATATTTTTAATCCATGTTTAAATATTAAAAACCATAAAATTTGAAAAACTCTAAAAATTCCCAGAAATTATATTATCTATACTACATTATACCCTATTAGATAACCAAAATCACTTAAAAATACAAAAAATTAAAATATAAAAATCATAAAACCCTTAAAATCATAAAAAAAATAGCAAAAAATTAAATAAAAATATAAAAATATACTTTTTTTATCTTGACTTATCTATATGTTTATACTATAAATTAAAAATAGTTTTAAATTAATTTTGGACTTATTTATATTTATTAAATCTGAAACAATATTAGATATTACTCTATGTATTGTTTTGAGACATTTATTGATTTAAAGGTATATAAAAATTATTAACAAATCTATAAAAATTATCCAAAATAGAGAAAAATATATCAATCACGAAAATATGTTTATCTTCTATTTTGATTATATTTTTGTATGATTAATTATATATAATACCTTATATGTACAATATATATTACTTGTAATATCTATAAAAATATTATCGTTACTATATAAATATATCATGTTTTAAAAATTAAAAACAAATAAAAATTATAAAAATTGAATAGGAAAAAAAAATAAATTTTAAAGATATAAAACAAATAAAACCCATGAAAACTCAATATAATTAAAATCCAAAAAATAATTAAAAAGAAAATAAAAAAGAAAAAAAACAAGAAATTAATATTAATTAGACATAATTAGTTATTAATTTCTCAATCTATACAGTTTGATCCCTACATTTGACAATCCACCATACTTATCCTATATGCACTTATTGTGGAGTTATAATAAATTTCAACCCATATTCGCTTTATTGATTCATTTCTCACTGTGGGTTGATTGTTGATTAATTTGAGATTGATCGTCGCGACGATTAGGGTTATAGCCTTGTTAGGAACACTAGGTCAATCTTAAGTTATCAAATGATGTTGTTGCCCCATTTGATAACTAACTAAATACAAAATAAGTTAAATAAATAAAAACTATAAATACCTTAATAAATAATTTAATGATGATTTTAATTAAATAAATAATATTATATATGTAATTGATATATGTATATTATACATATATAATTAATATAGATAATAATTTTATATTATTTTAATTTTTAATAAATTTTATTATATTTTTATTTTAATAATATGTTATTAATAAAATATCTATAAATAATAAAATATACAAGAAATAACAAATATAAAATAAAATAAAATAAAAATATGTTGTACATGTATATCAATAGGATCCCAAACGTACTTTTTGCATATTAACTCTGATTATAGTGAAATCACTTTATAAACTAATTTTAAAAATGAGTACACCCAATTCAAAGTTCATATGGTTGAGATATGAGGTTCGAAAGTTCAGCTTTAATACTTTAGTTTTGAGATTTATTGGTATCAATTCACAATTACTTTTAGATTATACTTTTGTATTTTTCTCATGATTTTTATAAGCAATTAGGAAAAATAAATAAGTTAGGCAGAATAAAAAATAATTTATAGAAGATAAATAAGTTTTATATACATATAGTACATATATACAAAGGAGACCAAACACTAAAACATTTTATTATATTATTTTTGGTATTTTTAATAAATAGAATTAGTTATAAAATGAAGTCTGAAATTGAATATGGTCAATTTGGAGTTTTCTATAAATAATTATGAATATTGAAATTCAGCTTTTATGACTTTTCAGTCATCGTAATTATTTATTTTTACATAAAATAAATTTTCAGATATTTTTTAGAAATTAATATATATTATTATAAACAACTTTTAAGAAGAAAAGATCTGTACAAGGTGAAAAATGTTTAACTTACATTAATGACATTGATATTTTGATATTTTTATAGGTTGTGATCCTTATCTCCCCCTACTTATTTATTTTGTTAACCAAGTCAATATTGGCATGGTCTCAGGGTTGGGATCAATTTGTACATATATATGCATCCTTCATTCTTTTATTTTTATTTTTCTATTTATTATTTTATTTTCAACATGGATCTAAGCAAACATAGATTTCATTGGGTTGTTCCCTACTTGCGACATGTTGCATCGCTCGGATGCAATGAAAAATTGGCAAGGGTCGCTACATCATAACATATATGTAGTTCAAAATTTGTAGGGATAAGACGAAGATGATTCAATTGATCGAAAATGGGTGATTCGATTTATCAAAGATGGAAAGCGGTAGCGATAACGATCGGAGATGGAGAGTGAAGAGGAGGTTATCGATGAGATACTTGGGAGAGGGGGGCTCAACGGCGAAGTGCCGGAGCGGAGCAACAGCCTGGAGGGGTAGCTGCGACGAGGTCCTAGAGGCCCCGGATCACGTCGTGGAGGGGAGGGATGGCTGTCATGTAAAGCCTTGAACTTGGCATATCTCGGATCCTATATAATAAGATCCGGCTCATCAAGAGAAAACCAACGGAATTTGTTTCGTGTGAATCGGACTTCGTTTCGATTTGTTATGATTTTCGGAAGAAAGAGAAGGAAGGAAGGCTAAGATGTCATTAACCCATAATGATTGTCATTAAGACTAATTAATATGATTAAAGAAACTAATGACAGATTGAAAACCGCTGATGATCATTAGTAAACACTAATCAATAGTTAGCAAAAGATAAGCGTAAGCCGCGAAAGTAAAATCGTGATCGGTGAAAGTTAATCACGATTAGTATTTGTTAAGCGTCATTAGGGAATCTAGAATCCTCTAGAATGTTCTAACTTAAGCTCCAAATTTGTGATAAGTTTTGGCCAAAACCATGGGCCAAAACCATGGGCCGCTAAACCATGGTTAAGGTATAAAACATGATTTTCTAACCATGGTTAGTGGTTTTCTGGAGCCTATAAATAGACCCCCCTACCCATTCAATCTCTACGATTTCCACTACCACCACCACCCCAAGGGCTAGGGTCGAGAGGTCGGGAGGAGGAGTGGGAGGCGAGGGAGGAGCTCTAGCGAAGCGCTATCGAGAGAACGAGGAGGAGAAAGGTATGATCCTCTCTTAGTTTGTTTCGTAAGATAGGATTTCAATTCATCCTCTTTCCTTCTAAGCTTTGTTCTTGATTCACCTTTTTTTCCGATTCGTTTTCTGTTGTGGTTTGAGGAGAAATATGTGTAACACCCTACTTAGGTGCGGGCGGCTATGCACGTCAGTGAACCCTGTGATTCGTCACACATTCACTCATCTAAGACGCGTGGTGTCTATCGATTCTCCATCGCTTATGTTTCTATTCTTTCAGTTATGCTTTTATAGTTATTTTGATGGAGAAATATGTGTAATACCCTACTTAGATGCGAGCGGTTATGTACGTCAGTGAACCCTGTGATTCGTCACACATTCACTCACCTAAGATGTGTGGTGTCTACCGATTCTTCATCTCTCGTTGTTTGAGTATATTCTTTCAGTTTTGTTGTTGTTTTCCTCACGATTGATTTTACATAAGAAATAAGAAACTCTTTTTATTTTTATTTTGAAATATATCCCGATATAAGGGGAAACTCTGCCGAATTTTTTTCGAGAAATATGTACCAATATAAGGGAAAACTATGCCGAAATTTTCCTAGAAATATCACCCCGTATAAGGGGAAGCTCTGCTGAATTTTCAAGAGAAAATATGTTCTTGGCGTTCTTTATGTTCTTCATGTTCTTCGCGTTCTTCGTATTCTTCGTTCGTTCTTCGTGTTCTTGATAATTCTTAGCATTTTTTATACGAAAATGAAATTTGATCTTTCCATTAGCCTTAAAACATCCTTTATAAAAATGAAACATGATAAAGCCTTGCGTACACGAGAGAGAGCTCGATTAGGTAACGAAATCCTTCCTTTTGTTGTTGGGTTTTCAAACGAGAATATTGAAATTCTTGATTTTATATTCTGTGCTATAAAGAACCCTAATTTTAGCTATTTTTGAAAAATTCTGAACAGTTGCTTTGTGATTCCCACTAAAATAAGATTTAAGCATCAAATCGATGCGGTGGCTTTGAAAGTTAGGGGTTGGGAGTTAAAATAGGCATAAATACGAGTATATATGCATTTGAATAATATATATGTAAGTCTATACTAAGTATTGCTGATTAGGGAAATCGAAGACTTAACGAAAGAATTACATCATGAGAATTGATGTGGTTTGAGTTGGATCATGATCAGGGTCGTGTGTCACGTTAAGGATGACTGGGAGTAGCACTACAGATCGGGCATGCAGCCTGTAGGTTTGTCGGAAGGAACCCGTATTGGCGTTTCCCTACCTAGGTGGTACACGATTGCCCTGTTATGATAAGTGCACATGGAATGAATGTTTTGCAACACATGGTACCGGGAGCCAATATCTTCGGGTTGAACGACGGAAGATGTGGTCGTGCCATGTGGAGGCACTGGTGGTTCAATAGCGATTGGGTCACGATAATATGTATTTAAAGCTGCTAGGTTATATGACTAAATGTTAGACTGAGATTTTAAGCAACCGAGTCCTCGAGGACGGTGTGCTCATTTGTTTTCCAGGCTAAGGGTTTGAGACCCTGTTTAATAAAAGAAAAGGAAATCGTCAGGGTAGTATTGGAGGATTGGTTGAGGCGACGTTCGGCGGCATAAGCTTACCAAGATCAACACAATCTCCAATCCCGAAGTGTCCACAGCTTCGGAGTTCAAGAATGGTGGGGTTCCCCTGTACTAATCCCTGATATGGAATAGAAAGGAATAGGACTTAAATTAATGAGAAGGAATATAACTTTTAATGACAACAAGTTTTCCAACATTACACAATTTGTTTGCTTTTCTCTTCTTCGTTACTTAGCATTTGCTAATTTTCATCCTATAATTTATGAAAAACCCAACAGGTGTCGGTGAGCCCTCGCAAGGACCTTAGTAGACATCCAACCTGCTATAGTAGCTCTTCTCTGTATGGTAGTTAGTAATCTTTTGTGTATTTTCCTTTCAAGCTGAAGTACATGTAAATGGTTATAGTGGGATAATGTATCATCTGAACTTATTTGTGAATGGAAAAGTGTTGAAATACTTTCTTCTGAATATACTTTATTTGCAGTCTATTTCTGAATGTTAGTTGGGATGGTTGAATAAACTATTGCCGAGTAACCAGATCCGGTTATGGGAGGATCCGACGGCTCTAGAATTGCGGTCGGACAGACTGGTATCAGAGCTTGGTTACTCCAGTAATTTATTTAGTAATTAACAACTATGGGGGGTATTCATAAAACTAAGGTTGTATTAAGATCCTTTGATCTTAATAACTGACTGCAACACCATTCACAAGTCATTATCACTTATGTACATCATGCTAAGACATATAGGATCTGACCATTGACCTTGACTCATCTCAGGATCATGGTAGACCAAGACGTATCTAGACAATTAGAGGCTATGATGGCAATGCTCCAAGACATGGGGCAAATGAAGCAAGCATTGGAGGAGAGGCTCAATGCACAAGTTGAGAGACCTGAGGCATATAAGCTTACGAATGCTAGGATGGAAGGTTCTGTCCATCTTTCTGAGGAAGAATCAAGTAAACATCCTTCAACCGAGTCTGCTCCTACCCCAGCTGAAGAAACAATGGAGAAGGCCCTTCTTAGACACTAAACATTACTAGATAATTAGCGAAAGGGAAAACTTCCTCGATTCAAAGGTGTAGAGACACCTGTTAAGGCTGAATTATGGCTCGATGATGTTACTAGAGATCGTCGCTATCATCCAGCCGGTTCCAATATAAGCTTACCACAGAACTTGGGTCAGGAACTATCAGGAAGATGGGGTTTCTCTAGACCTCCACTATATCCCCGTAACTCAGCACCAAGAACTAATACCTCTGTGGTTGGGTCTTCAGCTCAGACAGGAACACGTGCATGTTATCACTGTCATCAAGAAGGTCACATTAGGAAAGACTGTCCGCAGTTGAGAGGTTCAGGGTTTAAACCAACTCCGATTAACAGTATAACATCCACCCGAGCAATGGAGCAACACACGGAGGAAGACATGGTAGAGTTTGCAGCTCACAAGGAGTATCTCCTACACATCAGCCATCACAAAGCGTTGCGGGTTCTAGCTTTCCTATTCCTAATGGCCAGCTCAATGCAACTACTGAAGAACAAGCCTACAATTCAGGCACGGTCGTACGTGGTATTGTTACTATTCATGGCAGTACACGCCTTATTTGATTCTGGTGCCTCACATTCATTTATTGCTCGATGGTTAGTACCCTCTTTGAGTAAGGTTCCAGTAGAAGCAAAAAAATCCTATCTGATCAAGGGACCAGGAGGACAAATATTTATAAACTGAGAAATCCTGGATGATTGTGTAGTACTGATAGTAGAACATCAGTTACATGTTTCCCTATTACTTATTGAAATGTATGACTTTGATCTCATTCTTGGGATGGATTGGCTAGAAAGGCATCATGCATGCCTTAATTGTTTCCGGAAGACAGTAACTTTTCATATTCCTAACTCGAAAGGGTTCCAATTTATTGGAAAGACATCCAGTGATGATGTCAAGTACATATCTACTTTAAAGGCTCAACAACTGTTACAACAAGGGTCCCAAGGCTATTTATCTTATGTATCCTCTACATCAGGGTCAGAAAGAATGACAGAAGATGTACCTATAGTGTGCGAATTTCCTGATGTATTTCTAGAGGAACTACCTGGATTACCAGCTTAGCGAGAGATTGAATTTGAAATCTCTCTTATACCTGATACTCAACCTATCTCTATCCCTCCATATAGGATGGCACCAGCTGAGTTACAAGAGTTAAAGGCACAATTGCAAGAACTATTAGATAAAAGATTCATTTGTCCTAGTACTTCACCATGAGGAGCATCTGTCTTATTTGTCAGGAAAAAGGATGGGTCAATGCGGTTGTGCATTGATTATAGATAGTTAAACAAGAGGACAACAAAGAATAAGTATCCTCTACCAAGGATAGATGATCTCTTTGACCATTTACAAGGTTCGAGTGTGTATTCCAAGATTGACTTAAGATCTGGATACCATCAGTTGAAGATAAAAGATGTGGATATCCCCAAGACAACCTTTCGAACTAGATATGGACATTATGAATTCTTAGTTATGCCTTTTGGACTGTCAAATGTCCCAACAACCTTCATGGATCTCATAAATAGAGTATTCAAGGAGTTCTTAGATTACTTTGTAGTAGTCTTTATTGATGATGTGCTTATTTACTCCAAGGATAAGTATCTGCATGAATACCATCTCATACGGGCACTTGAAACATTAAGAAAGAACGAGCTGTATGTTAAATATAGTAAATATGACTTTTGGTTATCTGAAGTATCTTTCTTAGGCCATGTTATTTTTGGGGAAGGTATATCAGTTGATCCTACAAAGGTTAGTGCGGTGATGAGTTGGGAACGCCCGAAAACTGTCACAGAAATACGATCTTTTCTTGGTTTAGCTGGATATTATAGAAGATTCGTGAAGGACTTTTCACGAATAGCATTGCCAATGACTAGACTAACTCAGAAAGAAGTCCCATTCTTATGGTATGATACATTTGAAGCTAGTTTTCAGGCACTGAAAGAATGCATAACATCTGCACCAATACTTACTCTACCCTCTCGGAGTGAAGGGTTTACAGTGTACACTGATGCGTCTAAAGAAGGCCTTGTGGCAGTTCTTATGCAATATGGTAAGGTAGTTGTGTATGCATCATGACAGCTCATGACACATGAAAAGAACTACCCAACACATGACCTTGAATTAGCTGCTGTAGTTTTTGCTTTAAAGATATGGAGACATTACCTCTATGGTATTACTTTTGAAATCTTCACTGATCATAAAAGTTTGAAATATCTATTTGATAAGAAGGAACTCAATATGAGACAGAGATGGTGGCTAGAGTTGTTGAAATACTATGATTGCACTATCTCCTACCACCCTGGTAAGTGGAACGTCGTAGCAGATGCCTTTAGCAGAAGAACCTATTCACATGTATTGGTGAGTGCTATCCACTTCTGGGATTTACTATCATCATTAAGTGAATGGAAACCCTTTCATAGTAGTGTTGATACTATAACTATTCCTCACCAATACAAACCAGAGATCTGGGATAGAGTAAAGAAAGGAAAGGAGAATGATCCAGTCCTTAAAGACTTGAGACGACAACTTGAGAAGAATGAGATAGAGGGATTCCATATACAAGATGGGTTACTGTATAACCATCACAGAGTTTGTGTACCAAACACACCTGAACTAAGGAAAGACATCTTACATGAAGCACACTGCTCAAGATTATCTATTCATCCAGGAATTACAAAGATGTATAAGGAAAGTATGTGTATAAAATAAAATAGCATATATGTACTTATAATAACTTTATTAAAATATGTAAATTCTTTAAAATTCTTAACTCTTGTAAATAAAGAAGCACTCCCATGTAAATAGCTGTAAATTTTTTATACTTTGTGTGCCAAAATTCTCTTTATTTTCCAAAATTATTTTTGTAAAAATATTCTTTGTTTTTTTAAAAATAAAAAATAAAAAAATCTTTGAAATATTGCATCATTCATTGTGCATAGCATTCATATTATTTTCAATTGAGTTTGATGATTGAACTAGTCCAATAAAGTCGAAGATTGGAGCTTGGTTGGACCTTACTGCACCTAATTGCATTGGAACCTTAGGGAACTAGGTTTAAGGTACTTCAGGTCCAATAGGACTTAATTCTTTGAGACTCAGGGTTGGGTTCAAGTCACCTCAACTGACTAACTAGAACTTTTCGAGACACACACATGACTCTTGTCGGTCGTGACCTAACTTGGACACTTGAACCTTTTGCTTGGCTCAACTCAATTGGAGTAGTGAGGGGGTTGTATTTGCCAGTCTGAGATGCACACGAGTGGAAACATTCATCCTCATCTAGGGTGGGAATTGGACCCCAACCTGGTCCAGTTACAATGAAGTCGAATGACAAGAGAGTGTGGGTTGCAATAAAGCTTCAAAAGAGGGATAGTCTTCTGGCTCAAGAGGAAAAACTCCTTATGTAAATGTTGTTGTAAATAGTGTGTTGAAAAAAACTTCAAAAAAGTGGTCATGCTTGAAAATAAAAATAAAGTGCCTGCCAAAGTATGTATATGTTGTATATAAAATAAGCAAGCTTGAGCATCAAAGTTGTACCATGTGAGCATGCAGCTGGATGACTTGACTACACTAGTCATGCATCCCAGAATAGGTAGCTACACTGGCTACCGTCCATTCTTTTCTTCACCTCCTCCTCTTGAGTAGGATGCCACTTGAACTTAGAAGGGAATACCCCACTCCTCGAGGACAGATAGCTGGATTGGAGAATCATTGGGTTGTCATTCTGGAAAAGTCAATCTCTTTTTTATTTCAGTTGGGGAGAGCCACTATCACTTACACCGTACAAGTCAGCTTAATAGTCATAAGGGTTTGCATATGACGTAGGTAGTTCTGACATGGCTATTGAGGTGGTTTGAACCGAGTTCTGTAATTCGCGAGGGCTGTTGTGTTCTAAATTTGGTTCCCAACAAGGTTCCACACACATTTTTACATCAAGGTCTAACCTAAGCTCCAAATTTTGATTTTATTCAGATGAGTTTAATTATTTAGATCAATTCCATTTATTTTTTATTCTTTATTTTTGCTTTTTCATTCTTCTTCTTCTTCATTCTTTTTATACTTATTGCATAAGTGTTTGCTAGGGACTAGCAAAGGCAAGTATAGGGGGGTGATGAATCTCCATTTCATCACCTTTATTCTATCATTTTGGCCTTAAAAACCTCAGCAAATGCATGCAAATAGCGTCAATTTGTCCATAATAGCATTCATTATTTATTGCATTATTTATGTACAAAATAAGGTTTTAATGCCAAAATTATATAATAAAGAGAAGAAAAGAAAAAAGGAATAAACTATTGAAAATATTTTATGACCCTAACCCCGAGACCAAGTCCAATGGAGTTGGTCGACAAGGAACAAAGTAGGGGGAGATAAGGGCCAAAAATACAATAAATACCTCATTTTATTTATTCATTAATTATGTAGTTTTGACAACTTTTATTATTTATGATTTATTCATAAAATAAAGAAACCTTGTACATAAAAGTTGTAAGTAATATGTGAATAAAGATACAAAATTGAGTTTGTACAAAAATAATATACAGTGTTCATTTTATACCCAAAATAAAAATCCAAAAATCAAACTTCACAGACCCATATCTTTCAATAAAGACTTAAAACATAGCAAAATCACTTCTAATTGTATATAAACTTTCACAAGCTATTTTAATGGTGGTTGTTTTATATTTTTTGGAGTTACTTTGTAGAACTTAGGTTTTGGGCCCCTGTTGTACATTCTACCGATTAAAATATTCAATTTATTCATTACTCATTATTTTACAAATTCATATTTTTATAATTTTGTAAATATTATTTATAACACCTGTACATATTAAAATTAGAATAAAATCTAAAGGAAAATGTAAAATAAAATAAGTTCATGAAAATACATAGACAAAACACATATGTTATTATATGTATATAAATAACAAGGGAATATAATCTTTAATTCTTTATTTTTTATATTTTTTTATAATATTTTAAATATTATATACATTCTAATAAAAATACAAAACCAAAATAAAACTCGTAAAATACAATAAATAATATAGTATACATAAAACATAGGTAAAATACCTATAAATACACCTTCATAATACGCATACTTATTTATTTAAGTGTACAAATAACATCATAAAAATCAGATCAAAATATAATTATTGTCACAAAAATAAGTTATAAATATATAATATAATATAATAAAATAAAAAAATAAAATATACAAAATAAAAATGTACAAAATAAAGGTAAATAAATAAACCATTAAAAATAAACTTTAAAATAAAGAAAATAATAAATAAAAATCATAATAAAATACTACATAAAATAGTAAACATTTTTTTATTTTATATTCAAAAATTACTAAAATCATTTACTATTTTTAATTAATTATTTTAGAATAAAATCTGCTATTTTGTCTTTTAGCGGCCTACATGGCCCAATGGTGGCGTAAGGACTGTTGACCTCTAGTCAACTGTCCCATATGGGACCTGGCACATCAGAACTGTCTCCTCCCTGATTTTCCTCCATTTTTCATGCATGAACCATCTGTCATCCGTCCTCGATCACTCCATGAAAAATACTCTCTGATCACCCGAGATTCTTGCAGAGATCTTAGAACCCTTGTACATATCGTCGATTCGTTAATATCGAACGGTTAATAAGGGTGCATATACTTGTACATAAATATGAGCCTCCTCCTCTTATCTCAAATTTGGTCATTTCTTCATCCTTAGACCCCTAGATCTCGGTCTAGAGCGTATCCCCGTGATAGGGGGAGTCCCCTGAGCATCCACGGCGGTTCGCGGAGGAGGAGGTGCACCCAAGGCTGTCACGCCGACGACCTCTTCTCCCTACCCTCGCTGGCAGGTAAGAGCTACGTCTTTTACTTTCTTAGATAGTTTTCAATTCCAAAATCTTCTTTATGCACTTAGATTAGTGGTTAGCCTGTAGGTTTAGCATAGCTTCGTGACCCCGTAGTTCGTTGGAGCTTCACTCCAGCGAACGATTCCACTTGTGCCTGACCGCTCTCCAACTCGCCAAGCCACACCCACTTCTTCCTCTCTCGCTTCCCAACGACCATCACCCTTCCCCTCAACCAGGTCCTTATTGGATCTGGATTTGGAAGTCCACCTCCGTCGCACTCCAACGGACCTCCCCACCCACGCCACCAGCCATTTCCCATCGCCAAAAAGGTCCCCAGACCCTTCCTTTGTGCTCGTGATACTTTCTTGTAGGGAACAGAGGCCAAAGGACCCCCCTGAGGGGTCGAGTTTGTCAAAGACCTTGGTACTTGGAGCTCCCATTTTCTTAGAGCCCGCTCGCCTTCGTCGGAGATCCGGTGTACCCCTTGAAGGAGACATTTGAAACGGAGGAACCCAAGATCCGTTTTGCCCCCCTTCAAGCCTTTCTGATGGCCGGAGCAGCCTAGGAAGTCGGGTCAAGGCTCGCCCCCAACGAGTTCCTGACATGTTCTTCCAGGTCGCATCCCGACCATCGGATCTTCTAACCTCTCCAAGTTGATCGTCCGCCGTCAGATCAGTCGCATTCCAACTGTTAGATCATCTCCGTCGATCTGATCTAGGTTGTAGAAGGCGGAGCATCATCGGCCGTTGAGGGGCGACCACGTGTCAAGTGAATCGCATCCCACCATCCATCAACGCGCTATTATGGGGTAAATTGCATATCTTGCCCCACATTTTTTGTATTTAAGATGTAGTCCTATAAATAAAGTGTAAAATGTAATATAAAGTGGAAATTTTGCATAAAGGACCCTGAGATTTTTGTAATTGCTTTTAGGTCCATTCCATGTCACCTCACGTGCCGTCCCACATGAGGTGGTGAAATTGCAGTTATACCCTTGTAACTTTTTGAGTTATTATTTAGTCCAATAAATTTAGTTTCACGTTATAAATTTTTGCAAAATTGCAAGTAGGTACCTAAACTTTCAGGCATTTGCATTTTGGTCCCTACATGTATGTGTCACATGTAGTCCCATACAACAACAACAACAACAAAGCCTTTTCCCACAATTATGTAGGGTCGGTTACATGGATTCTTTGCCTCCATTCAGATCTATCTTGGGTCAATCCCGATATTATATCCAAAAAAATGAAGATCCCTTTGTATAGTCTCTTTCCAACACTTCTTGGGTTGTCCTCGCCCTCGCTTATCCGGCTCAACATCCTAACACTCGTAGAATTGCCACGTGGTGGTTAAATTGCAACTATGCCTCGACAGGTGTTGTAATTAGAATTTAGTCTTTAAAATCTAAATACATGTTGAATATTTCTGGTGTTTTGCATAGATACGTGTGGAAGTTATTTTATTTGCAAAAATGCCCCTGCTAGGACATAAATTTTTATAGCTTTTATCTAATTATTAAAAATCGGTAATGGGCTCCTAAAAATCCTTAAAAATAATATTAGATGCTCCATGCATTTTACTTATACGCCACATGTCCACTTTGCATTTTTTGCATTTAATCTATTTATTAAAAATTAAAAGGACCTTAAATAACACATGTCTAATTTATCAAATACCAAGAAAATATAAAAACTTTTTAAAAAATTCCAAAAAAATTATATATGGTATATTTTGGTATTTATTGAATCCAAAAAATAAAAACCCGTAAAAATAAGAAAAAGAAAATTAAGAAAATAAAAAAACTTCAAAATCTAGCAAAAATTATAAACATTCTACAAAATACCAAAAATACATTTTTCTATTTTATAATTATCTATATATTATTATTTATGTATTAAAATTAATTTGATTAATTTCGGGTCTTATTTATTATTTTTATTACCCAAATTATTTTCAAATTATGTATTAATCCCATATTTGGGATATTTGTGACTTTAAAACTACATAAAAATTAGCAAAATTTTTTGGAAAATACAAAACATTAGAAAAATAATAAAAACCCAATAACATTTTATTTTCAGAATTTTTCTATATTTAATATCATTTATAAATATATTTCGATATATTGTGTAAAGAAAGCCTTTTATTGGCTATATTGTTTTAATAAAAGAAAAAGGAAATATAAAAAGATAAAAATATAAAATGGAAAATATAAAATAAAAATTTAAACCTATAATAAAATTAAAAAATATAAAATTAAAAACCCACAAAACAATAACATGGACAAGAAAAGAATTGAATAATTTTGTTTGCACATTTATGCTCCAACCGTTTGCTCCTAGTGGTCGACACTCTACACATGCTTACATGCTATACACATAATGTAGAGTTATAATAAATTTTAACTCCACATTTTTGTGATTTCATTGCTTTATTTATTATTGTGGGTTATCTATTGATAAATCAACATTTATTGAGCGGCCAACACATCGACTACTGGTCCGCCTTGTGGATTAATAGAACCCTTGATTTATTCTTGATTATCAGTGACCCATATATCTGGATGATTTAATGATTAATATAATCGATATCCTTCCAATATTTTATGAATAATGTGGATGGATCATAGTAAGTGTATATGATGCGTCTGGTGTTTTAATTATTTTCTTGTTGAAATTTTCAAGCTTAGTGGATAGTCTGTAGTCTTGGTCTGGGTAAGACCTTACACTGATCTAAGACAGTGAAGGATACGGGAGGATCCTTAAGCGCATCACGGAAGCGTGATGATCGTAGAGCGACTAGTATACTAGTTGCTCGATGCAACGTAATTTTAAATAAATTTAAACGACGAAACCACATGATCCATAAGCCATTTATGAATCGTTTTGTCTAACCACCTAGTAGATATAGGAATACCTGTTGTAGCATGGTTGCGATCGAGCTTCTAAAAGAAGAAGCCTCCTTTCTCAAGTCCGACCATCGGAGGAGACTCTTGCGAGCGCGGGGATGAGTCGTGGAGATCTCGCAATCTAAGTAGTTGTCCAAGCAAGGGAACTCCTGAACTTGTCACATGAGATCGTATGTCTTCTTCGCAAGCGAGAAGCACCAAAGAAGATGGAGTACGAGAGTCGTCGAAGCACAATGCAAAGTGATGACAAGATCCTTCTTCCTTCTAGGGTTAGGGTGGACAACCACCCAAAGAGAGAGGAGGAAGAGGGCACGTGAGAATGAGAGAGAGAGAGAGAGAGAGAGAGAGATGAGAGAGTTGTTGCACAACTTGATGTCACTTTGAAGAGCATGGGGTGCCTCTTCTTATATAGTATTTTGGGGATCCATGGACCACACAAAATCAATGGATGGGATTGATTTGTGATTCTTTCAATTGCCAAGATTTTGTTGTAAAAACACATTAACAATTAATTTAATTTAGATTAAATCTATATTGATAAATCAATATAATTTACTTCCATAAATTAAATCAATTAATCATGGAGATAATGGAAAAGAAACTTCCTCTCTAAGAAATAGAGTGGACGACCACCTTTTCCTTGTTGGAATTGGTGGTTGTCACCCCTGTAATCAAGGGGAGTGGAGATTACATGTAATCTCTATTATCCCTTAATTATCTCCATGTATTGCAACAATAATTGTTGCAAATTATTCACCAAAAATAATTCATATATATTTTGTGAATATTGCAATTTTGCCATTGGAAATTTGTGAATAAAATTCACAACCCAAAATAAAAGGTGATTTATATTTTCAATTAATTATCCAATGTGAATCCAATTCACATCAATAATTAACCAACAAAAAATAAATCATAGCAATCTCTCCCTAATATATTATAAATCATATTTATAATATATTATGAATAATGTGGATAGTCGTATCCATATTATACTTATCCACAATAATTAAATCACATTTAATGACATTGGATAACCATTCTCATTCTCCAATATAATGTGAATCAAATTCACATTATTCATGATTGAAACGCCTCCCACTACCCTTGTTAATTCGATCAAATTGATGGTCAAATTAATCAATTATGTTAATTACAGTTGGATAATGAGAGCAAATAAAAAACCACTTTCCATTATAGTCAAATTAATTTCGAGCGGTAATTTTTTTTACTTGGTTGGACATCCAAGGTCGAACTCAAGGAGGCAGTTTTCTCCTTAGGTAGATTTTCATCAAAGTCCAAGGTTTGATTTTCAAGGAATAATATTTTTGGTCTTTTTCAATATATTTTATGCAAGAAGGAAAAGACAAATGCAAAATCAGGCAAGTTTGCAAGTTAATTCAAAAAGATGGTCTAATTAATTCCAAAAATCATGAAACTTGGCCAGATGGTGAAATGCAATGAGATTAAGGCACACTAATGTTTGACACTAAAAGAATTTGTTGTGAATAAAAAATGAATGCAAGGTGACTTTGACTAAATTAATTCTAATAAATTCCAAATCACACTATTTTCAGATAACAAAATTATCCTAGATAGATCTAAGCGTGAAGCATCCAGGAAAATAATCAACCTAAATTTCTACGTGAAATGGACCTATTAAAAATTAATTAAGGAAATCACTAAATGATTTATTTAGGCCTCAAGATGCGTGTAATTGAGATGAGTTTTGGATACAATGTGAACTTAAGTATCCTCGGTCTAATGTGAATTTTTGGGGATTTTTGGAGTCACAGAGAAATTAATATCAATTTAGGGGAATAAAAGGGCAAAATATGACAAAATTTCACCAATTTAATAATAATAGAATTCTCTGATGTCACAAAAATTAAACAAGTATCACATACAAAAGTGGACAAGTTAAGCTACACAATGCAATTTTTAGACTGGAAAATTGAGTTAAAATGAATGTCTAAAGAAACAGCGCTACGCCTCCCCCTGTTTTGTTGTGTTGAATAGGCAAGTGCAAACGGTCGACGGCGGGTTGCGAGGACGGGAGGGCACGACGAGAGCTGGGTGGCTTGGCACGGAGGGCGCAGCCACGACATGGAGATGAGGGTGCAATGGCGACCGGTGGGTGGCTCACAGGTCGCGGGGGCATGAGCTGGGCGGCTTGGCGCGGAGGGCGCAGCCGCGGTGTGGAGACGAGGGTGCGGTGGCGACCGGTGGGCGGCTGATGGGTCGCGGGGGCAGCAGCCGTGGGCGGAGGGCGACCTGCAGGGGGTTATCGAGACCTCCGGCCGTAGGTGGCTGCGGAGTCGAGGAGGTGCTGCTGTGGAGAGGGGAGTTGGCGAGCTCAGCCGTGCGCGAGGGGAAGGTGCACTAGGAAGAACGCACGTAGGTGCGAGGAAGTCACGCGTGATGGCACAGTTGGTGGCCCTCGGCCGGAGGGCACGAGGCTGGAGCACCGCACGCCGGTGGAGGAGAGTACCTGCAATGAAGAGAAGAGCTCGAGCGTGGCTCAATCGTGGGTTGAGGGAAGAAGAAGAAAGAGAGAGAAGGGCAAAAACATGGGATTTAACAAAGTCCCCTATTTTGCCATGCATTTGTTTTGTGGGATTAAATTTCCTTTTAATTGATTGACAAAAATTCATCAAAAAATCCAACAAAAATCACCATAGCCTTCGTAGTATGTGATTTATCCGTGAAAGTGCAATTATTTTTGAGATTTGATGGATGGAGGATAGTGAACTGAGGAGAGAGAAAGCATGGTTGTAGGAGAGGAAGAAGATGAGAAGAAGGAAACATGGGAGAGGATGAAGAAAATGGAGGAGAAGAGGAAGGAAAGGATGAAGAGGAATTACCTGTAGTTGTCTGCATGAGATGGAGTTGCTGAATGGAACTTCTCCTTGTCGTCGCCTCAACCAGTGTGGCAAACACTGGGAAACTCGGGCAGCAAAGAACGATCTTAATGCAACGGTGCTCAATAACAACCGGATCTCGCCAGAGAAGATGTACAACCCATCGTCGCTCGACGCCAAAGAGTGAGCTGTCACCTCAGATCGTAGGCGGAGCTGGAGGACCTCTCATGTAGTGGCAGATGTGGATGAATGTGGGAGGTGGAGAGGATATAAAGAGGAGGAGGAGGAGGTTGGAGAAGAGATGGAGAAGGTGGAGGAGATGGGGAGTGACGTGTAGGAGTTGGAGGTGTCGAAGTTGCCTCCTCCCCAAGGCAAGGGAGAGTGGAGTGGAATGGGTAGATGGGGGATGAGATGGTGCCACTTGGCGCGCTCGGATGCGGACATGTGGTATTTATTTAATTAGTATAAAAAATCATGGGGTTGACACGTGGCAGCACCAGGAGCTGCCATATGTCGCTCTTGGAAAATTCAAAAATTAAATGTAAAGAAAAATTAAAAGAAATAACAAAAGGGATTACATCAAAATGTGGTCAACACAAAAGTTGCTCGTCTCGACGACATCTACAACTTGTGAAGGGCCGAAAATCAAATGAAATCATCTGTACAAAAATATATTTTTGGGTGGTACCTTATAGGTATAAAATACCACATTTTTGTCTTTTGCATTTTTTTGTTATCTTACATAAGAGAAAAATTAAAATAAAGTTAGAGAAAATATGAAAAGAATATTTACAACTTAATCTATTTTTTTGGATTTTCAATAATCAATAAAATACAACGATAAAATACATGGGCAAAACGGTCAATATGTACAATATACAAAAGGGGCCCAAAAACCAAGTTTTGCATACGAGCTCCGATTTTAATGAAATTGGTCTTTTACGAAGGTCTCTGAATGTATATTACTTTAAAAGTGAGTAGACCTAATTCGGAGGTTGTATGAGCGAGATATGCGCATTTTTAGGCTCCCAGTTTCAAACTTGGATCGGGGGTTTATTGGTTAATTTTGCAAGTTAGTAATTTTTTGATATTTTTCTCTAATAAGTGTTAGTAATATATCGATTTTATTGATTTTGGAGTAAGTATAAAATATATACAAATAGGTGAAATATGATGAATATAAATGTGAATATTTACAAGTGAAATGAGCTTCTTATTTATGCAATATGAATGCTAAAATGCAGATGTTATCAATACATGCATAAATTCTAATTATGCAATATAAGTGGAAATATGCAGCTAATTACTTGGGAACAAAGCTCCATTTTCAACTTTTAGAGTCATGAATCACAGATTCATCACCCCCCTATATTTAAACATTGCTCGTCCCCGATCAACTATATGAAATGCAAGAGTGAAATGAGATTGGGTTTCATACCAAGGTCATGAACACAAGTTGAAAATGGATCTTGACTCGACCTTTGGATTAATTGTGTAGTGAAACCTTATTGGGATATCAACTTAAGACCTAACAGACTTCAAGTTCCACAAGTCTTCTATTCAAGACGCCAAAATAGTTAGGTCAGAACAAATCCTCAGACGCACATTTCTGATGACTATGATTCTTACATGTACTGTGTAAGTGATAAATAGCTCTCCACATCAGAAATGTCTCAGAAATAGCCTCCTCTAACAAGGTAACTCAAATAACCCGGTCCAGTAACTCTTTCCTCGAGGAGCAGGGTATTCCCTTCTAAGTTCAAGTGCGACCAGCTCAAGAGGAGGGGGTGGAGAAAAGAATGGATGGTAGCCAGTGTAGCTACCTATCTCGGGATGCCTGACCAGTGTAGCCAAGTCATCCTGCTGTAGACTTCTTGTTAATATACATAATCCGACAGGTATTTTATTTTCACTTTGGCCTGTCTATTTTTTTGGATTTCTTGCATTTTTCTTTTTTTTTTCTCTTTTTTTGAAACTATATACAAGGTGCAGCATGTACATCAGGAGTTTTTCCTCTCGAGCCAGTAGACTATCCCTCTTTTGAAGTATTATTGCAACCCACAACGTCCTGTCCTCAGACGTCAACACCACCAGACTAGGTTGAGATGCACTACCCTCCCTAGAGGAGGATGGATGTTTTCACCCGTGTGCTACTCCACGCTAATGGATTCTACCTCCTTACCACCTCATCAATGAAGAGCTACGTGCATTGTGCTTGTCCAAGTTAGGTCACTGTCTAAAAGAATCTTGCATGTGCACGAGATATTCTACTTAGACTAATCGAGATGACATGTGAACATAGACTTGCGGACTCAAAGAATTAGTTCACTTGACCTGAGAAATCTTAACTCCATATCCTATAAGGTTCCTCAGAACTTAGGTGGATTAAGGTCAAATCAAGTCCATCCTTAATATCTACTCATAACTTGGTTCATAACCTACTAACATTTCACCTTGCACATGCAAGATATGCAGATGAGGTGCAGATGACATGCTATGTATATGAGTGCAAGACCTTTTTTTAATACAGGATGCAAGAGTAAATAAGAAGCCTTATTTTCAACATTTTTTGGTATACAACAATATTTTTACAAGAATATTATTTACAACAATTTTTTGCTTGTAATAATATACATAATATACAATTTTTTTTGTATACATCCTATTTTACAACAAATTTTACAAATGTATATTTTACAAGAATTTTACAACTTTTTATACAAGTATTATACATATAGCACAAAATTATATTTTTTTAATTTTTACCCACCCCGTAATTATTGCATAATATATACAAAATACGTGAAAATACGCGAAAGTACGAGCTATGGGTAAAGTATATATGTAATACATATATGCCCCCCTATACTTTGCGTGTGCTATGTCCTCAGAGCACGAAAAGTGACGAAAAAGACATAGCTCATGCTAAGCGTAGGAGAGCAAAAATATCAAAACGTATAGAAGTCGCTCCGCCCCCTATACTTAGGCTCTGGCAGCCTAAGTGTAGAAGAAGATCAGAAATGGGGCGGGCGAGGGCAAGAGGGGAAATGGATGAGTATATACATGGTGGGCATCAGTCCCCCCTCTACTTAGGCTCTGGTCAACCTAAGTACATGATAGGAGTGAGTATGAGGACCGATGTGATCTGGAGGATGTACAATGAATAATGAAAGATGCGGGTCACTTCCCCCTATACTTAGGATCTGGTTATCCTATGTATAGTCATAAAATGAAATTATATGGAATAGGAGCGAGTGATTCGAATCACTAGGGAGGGAGGGAGAGAAAGTATATACAAGAAAGAACGAGAATATACAAGGATTAAGAAGGTTTGTGACGAACCTTCTTGCGGATGCGAGGAGGTGGATAATATACATATGTGTCGCTGTCGGAATCATCCTCATATAAATAATAGTGAGGTGTAGGGATCGTCCAACGATGTTCTACACACGACTGCTTAGATATGGCTTGAGAACAGCCGAACTGAGCTCACTCACATAAACCACCTTATCCGGATCAGATGAGGACTCCTCAAAAACTTCCTACTTCGGTGTGTTGAAGGAGACTTTCTTAGTCGGTTTTCTAGAATCTGAATCATTGAGAGGGAGATGAGAGAGAAGCACCTTGAGAGGTTTGGGGGAACACCTCGAGGAATCAATTCTCGACTTCCTCTCACTAGATGTCCGACTAGAAGAGGGAGCAACCGTGTTTTTATGTGGAGTCAGTTTAGTCTTGGTTGTTTCCTTTGATGGTCCGTGACATGGTGTGGTGCTGACCATGGGCTCCTCATCAGACGAGTCACCATATAGATTGTAATATTCCTGAAGGGTCAGCACATGTCTCGGGAAGGTGCTAGTGGTCTCAGTTGGCTTGGCATTATTGGGCTCTTGTGTCGGATCATTAAAATGGTCAAGGCAATCAACAAAGGTCGTGTCCGACTTAATGATAGCTTCTGATCATGAGTCTGTTGGACATGCGATCCCACAGCGAGCCATTATGCAATAAATGTTATTGCACATATCATTCCCTGATCTGAAATGAAGAATAAATAGTTTGCATAATAGGTCCCTTAGTACAATTAGGATTATGTACCATGGCCATCTTAATAATCATACAGTTGTTGATTCAACTATTGAATGAGAGAGGCTGGTGCTTGGATGAATATCTAAAGGGTTAGATTAAGGACTCATCGAGCACCATCAAATGATTGTTAAGAGATGATCTCCAACCTGAGTAGGAGATGGCAATCCTTTCTCATTTAGGCTGATATCTGACCGACCTCTTGATGCAGGTCCTCTGCATAGGAATAGATATTCGGAGGTGTCAGATTAGTTAGGTCAAAGAGTTGACTTAACGAGATCGAGATAACCAAAGTCCTATATCGTATGCTGTCACGATACATGTACGCATCCTTTGACCGGAGATAGATGTGTTGCTATATGTGTAAGTATGTACATTTGGCAGACCAATAGGTTGATGACCTAATCAAGATCTATACACCGGCGCGCTGGTGTGCATATAAGGGCATATGAGTAATACGATCTCTCAAAGGGATCATACAGGTTCATTTATTGAACCGGAAGGCATGAGCTCACTCATGAGATATTGGGAAGAATCAAATTCCATGCACACGATCGTCTCGCTTTGGAAGCTTGACTAAATTTGTAGGTTTGGTATATACTTTTGGAAAGTATATGATCAAGACCTAGGTATGATATACACTTTTGGAAAGTGTATGATCGATACCAACTCTCAATGATCGAATGAGAAACTTACTTATAAAACCATGAAGTAGACAGTATAAAGTTGATCCAATACTTCGGGTTTATTCTGAGTCTTCCAATATGCAGGATGTATAGGTATCGGGAATACCTGAGGGTGATGTGATCATAAACGATTGTATAACCATGACGCTTCCAATCCTAGGGAGTAATGAAACGGGTCTGGATTTTAGTGACTCCTCTCAGTAGAGAAGTAATCTGATCTTGGTCCAAATGTTGGACATTAATCTGAATGTGATTCAGATGCAATGAGAAGATTAGATTTGCGGTCTTGATTTAATCAAAAATCTATGGGAGGCCCGCGATCTGGATTTGAGATATGATCTCGATATCCAAGTCACTATACGTGGAACAATACAATCTCCCTGTCTTTATCTCCAAGTATCTGCGGAGAAAGCGCATTATCCTTGAATGGGTTCGATAATTTCATTGTTGATATTATGTATCCGAGCATTATGAAAATGGATAATTAAATTTGATTTAATTATGACGATTAATATGAATTCGATTCATATTATTATGAGAGCTTTCTTAGATAATTAAATGTGATTTGATTATCAAAGATGTGAGTAATATGAATGTGATTCATATTATTTGAGAACAAGAGAAAAGAGATCATAGATGATTAAATACGATTTAATTATCATGGATATGAATAATGTGGATAGAAATATCCATATTAGTCATATATATTATAAATGTGATTTATAATATATAAGAGAGAGCTATTTGTAATTTACATTTGTTAATTAAATGTTAATGTGAATTGGATTCACATTGTACATTAAATTGAAAATGTAATTTGCATTTTATTTTGGGTTGTGAATGTGATTCACAATCTTCCAATGGCATGATTGCAATGATCATAAAATAAATTGGATTTATTTTTGTGAAATAATATTCAACAAAAGTTGTTGAAGATATTAGAGAGAATCATGAGATAATGCAATCTCATATAATAGGAGAGGCATCCACCTTCCATATAGGAAGAGTGGACGACCACAATTCCATAAGGAATGTGGTGGCCGTCCACCCTACTTATGGAAGCAGGCTTTCCTCCTTTCCTATTTCTCTAATTGAGATTGATTTGATATAAATCAAATTATATTCTATATACATTTAATTTTTATTAAATTAATTGTTGTTGGTTTTTTACCAACATAAATCTTAACCATTGAAAGAAACACAATCAATGAGAACCATTGGATTTGTGTTGTCCCATGGATTTAGATCCATGGATCCCAAAATGTTATAAAAGGAGAGGCACCCCTTTGCTCTTCTTTACACGACACATAAGAGAACATAAGTCTCTCTCTCTCTTTTCTCTCTACACGCCTACTCTATTCCTCTCTCATGCTCGCAGCGTCGCCGTTATGCTGCCCGACGGTTTGCTCGTGGATCTCCGTCTACTTCGGCGTGCCTTTCTCGTGAAGAAGACGTCGAATCTCGTGTGTCGAGATCAGGAGATCCGCTGCTTGGATCATCAACATGGATTGCGAGAAGCACGCGGTTCATCCCCGTGCTCGCAAGCGTCTCCTCCGTTGGATCGGACTTGAGACAGGATGTCTCTTCGTTTAGAGACTCGATCGCAACCACACTTCTAGAGGTAATCCTATTACTTGTTTGTGGTTTAGAGGAAACGATCCGATAAGTGTTCTTGGATCATCTGGTTTCGTCGCATGAAAATTTTTTAATTTCCGCTGCATAGAACAACTAGTGCGACTAGTCATTCTTCGTCGTATTCGCTACGATGATCACGCTTACGTGATGCTCTTGAGTATCTAACCATATACTTCAAGTGGTATCAGAGCCTTAGGTCGGTGGTTTTGGATACGATCCATTAACTGTAGACGACTTGGGTTCGTTAAGTTTTGCAAAAGTTTTGTTGCATTTCAACTTTCGCATCTCTGTTTACTGATTATTTTCGGCACTGTTTAAATTTTTTAAACACGAAAATAATAATTAGATTTTGTTTCCCATTAAATAAGGAAACAGTATGATCTAAGTTTACGTGATTTCGATTCCGTTTTCTCAAGTTATGCTCATTTTAGGGAACATGTATCCACAGTTTCAGGGACTGCGAATCTTAACGTAATTAACATGTTAATTGCGGATTTATAACGCCTTGAAATGCGTGCAAATCACTTAGGTTCTGTTTTAAATCAAATTAGAAAACATTAGAAACTTATTTTGCTTAATTTGGATTAATATTGATTGAGATATGGTATTTTTAGTAAGTGAGGGTCACTGCTGGAAATACTTTCCTAATCAAGAAACTAGTGATTGTCATTTAATCAACAAGTGAAATTAAATTGTTTAATTTCCTGGAATAATTGTGCATGAATATTTGTGAAATATTTGATGATAATTATTTCCTTAAATGACATATCCATAACCAATAATTGATTAGATGTGATCTATATCACAATATTGGTTACATGATCTACATGATCTATATTCCAACAAACATGTTGCTTGAATAGGATTTGGGATTTGTTTAGCAAATCTCATTAAAATGTTAATCAAAATTGTTTTGATTATTATTATATGGTATAATTTTGGTTGAAGAATCGGTGATCATCTCATGTACAAATTGATATATTTGGCATTATCCTTTCCTAAGGTGGATATGGTGTCTAGTCATAGAGCATTGGGGTAGCGGGTTGCAACGTATGTGATCCGTCCCACTCTCGTCGGTACTGGCCATGACAACGGGTAGGGACTCAATAATGCCGGAGAAATCAAGATGTATTTCTAATTATTAAAATTTGAAATAATATGTATTTGAGATAATACCATAATTTCAAGTAACAAATTAAAATGTTTGTTGGATATTAATTGGATCATTAATTTATTATGATTATACTAATTGGAATCCAATTAAAATTAAAACACTCTATTATAAATAGAGATGTTATTTCCCTTAGAAGAATTAATCATAATGAATATGATTCATAATGATTAATTAGAATTTGAATATGATATGGAGGATCACATAAGTGACATCCATGGTCTCCCGTCAAGGCGGAGGGTTTCGTCGTCAGGGATTGTATGCAAGAGACGCCTATCCGAAGTGATAGCTCCTGTATGTAAGCACATCTGGATCGGGCTCTTTGCTTCTTGAAAGAGTAAGGACGTATGCGTAGTGACCCTAATATCGGGTCCTCATATTATTGGGGCGATATTGGATTGCGCATAGCGAGTTGTATTCCTGTTGACATTTGGTTCAATTAATACGAGTCAACATCGCCTTAGGGGTGGTGGGCCCAGGTGTTAAAGACTGAATTGGGAGATGCAAGTTGGACTTGCAAGGCGGAATGTGTTCCCGCTTCTTTTTATCTGAGTTGTAGGTTCTCATATTATTGGGATGCAACAAAGATAAGGAAGGAGATCCCAGATCTTGCTTGAGATATAATGGTAAGTATCTTTAACATTGAAAGTGATTAAGGGAATGAACTTTCAATGTTGACAAGGCAAGACAACTTGATATAAAAATTCCTAAATCGAAGTAAAATATGTATATATATATAAATATGTACCTTATGCAAATTTCTTATTTAAGATAATCCTTCATTAAACCCACTCATTGTTATACTCAATGATAACCAGTAAAATATCATGGATTGGACTCATGATCCAGATATTGTGCTTGCAGTTGGACACATAATGTATGTGGTTGCAATATGCAAGTCTCCTCATACTAAAGAAGAATGACAATTAAATAGATAATAGGACTACAACCCTAGAGTTTGTATGTCTCTATAGTCTTGATCTCTCATAGAATGTACTTTGGAAGTGACATGTCGATGATTATTGCAATTGTCAAATAACCCTTATAAAGACTTAAGAAGATATTCTGGCATACATATGTGCTCTCAACATTTAATCATGAATGACATGGTTCTCTGCATCAGGCAGAATGGTGGCTCCATAAGAGATGATGTATTCAAAATGTTTAAATACCTACCTGAACCAATGTTTCAAGAATCTAGATGGATGTAGACATGATGAGTGTCATCATTCTACTATCTATACTGTAGTCATTCATGAAGCCTCATAACATTCATATTGTATGAATTTAATGAAGCATGTGTAAATGTTGAAATACTCTTACTTTGATTTTTTTTTGAATTCAAAATAAGAGATCCTTAGTCTTAAGCAATGGTTGTTTATAGATGAAGGGAGTGTAGTGGAAGCATGGGTCGGACCCATGTGAGAAGGAAAGTCAAAGAGTTGACTGTACTTCTTTGACTTCCATATGATATCCAAAGAGTTGGATGAATGCCAATACCACAATAAGTTAATGTATTGATAGTATGACTATCAAGTCTGTCTAGAATCCTTAGAGAAGGACTCGGATAGAGCATCAAAATTATCTACATAAATAATTGAAATTGACTTTCTTATTGAATAAGATAAAGTCTTAATAATTGTATCTCAATCTTTTAACAGCACTTGCAATGGGTTGCATATGTTTTAGAAGACTGGAAAATTTGATCTTAAGGTTTATAGTTATCCACATGAATATTGATGCAATTGTTGCAACAATCTCTGTTGGATTGATGGACTTGTTAATTTCAGTGGGAGAGACCTTAGTCTTAGAGAATGTCTCTTTGACCTAGATATAAGAATACACAAATTGTTTGTTTCTAAATGTTGGAAATAAACATGAATTCTGAGAAAGAACTATAATAAAGGGTTATGATAGATATATTTCAGATATTATTCTAAAATCTTGTGGACTCTACAAAATTAGAAAATTAATGAATGGTTCATTATCATTTCTAATACTGAAATTAAACCTTCAAAGATCAATAGGAGAATGAAGATCATTTGGTAATGATCTGGCATCATGCATTGGACATTTGTCTGTTGATATGTTAAATAGACTAGTCAGAGATGAAACTTTAGAATGTCTAAAATTTCAAAACTTACATACTTATGAATACTATATTCAAAAGTAAAATATGTCCAATACACCCTTCCTTGGGAAAGGTGTAAGATGTCAGGGTATTCATGATCTCATGCATATTGATGTATGCGAATCATCTATATCATAGTAAACATTATGGATATGTGATATCTGTTGATGATTATGTATGATTTGAGATTTTCTTCTCTTCACCTTTGAAATGTTCAAAGATTTCATTATTTTTGGTTTAGAACAAAATTTTGAAGGAAGATAAAATGAATTTGATCTAATCTAGGTAGCAAGTGCCTGCTATATAAATTCAAAGAATACCTTATGGAGATATGAATATCATTTCTATCTCGCCTAACACATCTAAACTCAATACAGTTATAGGGAGATACAATTGGATCATGTGTGACATGGTTTGATCAATGATAGATTTTGAGCATAATTTCCTGTTAGTTTCCAGATATATATGTAGTAAAGACTACACTATAAGATTCCATGCAAGTAAGCTGGAATTGAGCACTAGAGAGTGCTACTTCATTAAGAAAATAAAGGATGATATTGGATATCTACTTTATAACCTTGAGATTCTTAAAAGATCTCATCTTTAAGAATGTGATTCTTAGAGGATGACTCTCTTGAGAATCAAGATGAAAATGAAGTATAGGAACTCATTTAATCTTGAGAAAGTAATGAGGCTCCTGAAATCGGGAACTAAAAGGACAATTAAAGATGAAACGCTAATACTTCTTCAAATGGGTTTGAGGATGTATTCCATGTGTCAGTGATCGGATTTCATGTGATGAAAATCCTGAGGATCATAACATGGAAAGATGGATTTTAGCAATGAAAGTCTAAAGTAGACTTCATATACAAGTGTTGTATATGGACCCTCGAGGATCTACCTATATGGGTAAGATCCATAAAGGTGTAAAAGGATCTTCAAGAGAAATAAGTCAAGATTGCATTCCTCTATGAATACCTCTCTGAGGATATTCACATGAAGTAGCCCCAGGGCACCAAGGTTAAGGAAAGCAAGGTGTCCAAGCTATGGAACTCATCTATGGACTCAAATAAGCTTCTTGAAGTTGGACCATAAGATTTGAGGAAATTATAAATGTTATGATTTCAGATAAAATTTTGATGAGCCATGTGAAGCTGAGTGGGAGTGCCTTTGTGTTCATCGCGCTAAATGTAGATAATATCCGAATCATTAAAAATGATATAAGGATAATAATAATAAGTGTTTTATAATCTGTTTGTTTCATAACTTGAGATATGATCTCAAAGATACCTCTTGGATCTTAGTTCTGAAGGTGTTCAGAAGCATAGAGAAGAGGGTATTGGGACTGTCACATTAATGGTACACCTTGGACATATTCCATTTTCTTGAAAAATCCAAGAAAGGCTTCCATCTCTTAAGATATGGTACTGACCTATCTAAAGGGATAGAACCTCAAAGAGTTGAGAAAGTAAATGCTAGAACTACTTGCACTTGTGCATTAGTTACGAGAAGATGAGTGTATGCTAGATGTATACAAAAGCCAGATATCTGCCATGCAGTGGGAGTAGTAAAGTGTTGTTAATACTACTATGGAGAGAAAACACTTGATTGCAGTAATAACAAAATCTTCATAGATGACAAGATTTTTGAGATAGTGATCCCAAAGTTTTATCTTCAAAAACTTAAGACTTTATAAATAGAGATCTAAAAGGTCTTAACTATAGATACCTTTGGAGATAGAGATCTTCAGGAATAAGGGTATTCTGATATGGATTAAGGAAATACTAGTTATGATTATTGTTAAGTTGTAGTGTCAAGGACACTGTAACTAACAAGATTGATTATTGGTTGCATAAGGTGCAACATTCGCATTAAATGCGAGCACTGTTACTAGGGATATGTAAGTGCCGTAAAAGGACTTGGCGTAGTCTCGCAGGAACAGAGTGACTGATCAGCTTACCTAGCTATTTTCTAAATAGCCTATGATTGTCACATGAGTGCGGGTTAAATTATTAGCCCATTAATGGCTCTTTAGGCTAGTGGGAGATTGTTGGACATGCGAGCCCACAACGAGCCATTATGCAATAAATGTTATTGCACATATCATTCCCTGATCTGAAATGAAGAATAAATAGTTTGCATAATAGGTCCCTTAGTAAAATTAGGATTATGTACCATGGCCATCTTAATAATCATACAACCGTTGATTCAACTATTGAATCATAGAGGCTGGTGCTTGGATGAATATCTAAAGGGTTAGATTGAGGACTCATCGAGCACCGTCAAATGATTGTTAAGCGATGATCTCCAGCTTGAGTAGGAGATGGCAATCCTTTCTCATTTAGGCTGATATCTGATCGACCACTTGATGCAGGTCCTCTACATAGGAATAGAGATTTGGAGGTGTCAGATTAGTTAGGTCAAAGAGTTGACTTAACGAGATCGAGATAACCAAAGTCCTATATCGTATGCTGTCAGGATACATTCATGCATCCTTTGACCGGAGACAGATGTGTTGCTATATGTCTAGGTATGTACATTTGGTAGACCAATAGGTTGATGACCTAATCAAGGTCTATACACCGGCGCGCTGGTGTGCATATAAGGGCATATGAGTAATACGATCTCTCAAAGGTATCATACAGGTTCATTTATTGAACCGGAAGGCATGAGCTTACTCATGAGATGATGGGAAGAATCAAATTCCATGCGCATGGTCGTCTCGCTTTGGAAGATTGACTGAATTTGTAGGTTTGATAGATACTTTTGGAAAGTATATGATCAAGACCTAGGTATGGTATACGCTTTTGGAAAGTGTATGATAGACACCAACTCCGAATGATCGAATGAGAAACTTACTGATAAAACCATGAAGTAGACAGTATAAAGTTGATCCAATACTTGGGGTTTATTCTAAGTCTTCTAGTATGAAGGATGTACAGGTATTGGGAATACCTGAGGGTGATGTGATCATAAACGATTGTATAACCATGACGCTTCCATTCCTAGGGAGTGATGAAACGGGTCTGGATTTTAGTGACTCCTCTCAATAGAGAAGTACTCTGATCTTGGTCCAAATGTTGGACATTAATCTGAATGTGATTCAGATGCAATGAGAAGATTAGATTTGCGGTCTTGATTTAATCAAGAATCTATGGGAGGCCCGCGATCTGGATTTGAGATATGATCTCGATATCCAAGTCACTATATGTGGAACAATATAATCACCCTGTCCTCATCTCCAAGTATCTGCGAGAAAGCGCATTATCCTTGAATGGGTTCAGGATAATTTCATTGTTGATATTATGTATCCAAGCATTAAGAAAATGCACGATTAATATGAATTCGATTCATATTATTATGAGATCTATCTTAGATAATTAAATGTGATTTGATTATCAAAGATATGAGTAATATGAATGTGATTCATATTATTTGAGAACAAGAGAAAAGAGATCCTAGATGATTAAATACGATTTAATTATCATGGATATGAATAATATGGATAGCAATATCCATATTAGTCATATATATATTATAAATGTGATTTATAATATATAAGAGAGAGCTATTTGTAATTTACATTTGTTAATTAAATGTTAATGTGAATTGGATTCACATTGGACATTAAATTGAAAATGTAATTTACATTTTATTTTGGGTTGTGAATGTGATTCACAAATTTCCAATGGCATGATTGCAATGTTCACAAAATAAATTGGATTTATTTTTATGAAATAATATTCAACAAAAGTTGTTGAAGATATTAGAGAGAATCATGTGATAATGCAATCTCATATAATAGGAGAGTCATCCACCTTTCATATAGGAAGAGTGGACGACCACAATTCCATAAGGAATGTGGTGGCCGTCCACCCTACTTATGGAAGGAGGCTTACCTCCTTTCCTATTTCTCTAATTGAGATTGATTTGATATAAATCAAATTATATTCTATATACATTTGATTTGTATTAAATTAATTGTTGTTGGTTTTTTACAAACATAAATCTAAGCCATTGAAAGAAACACAATCAATGAGAACCATTGGATTTGTGTTGTCCCATGGATTGAGATCGATGGATCCCAAAATGTTATAAAAGGAGAGGCACCCCTTTGCTCTTCTTAACATGACACATAAGATAAAATAAGTCTCTCTCTCTTTTCTCTCTACACGCCTACTCTCTCTTCCTCTCTCATGGCCGTCCACCATGGATGCCCTAGAGAGAGTCTCCATCGCCGCAGCATCGCCGTTATGCTGCCCGACGGTTTGCTCGTGGATCTCCATCTACTTCGACGTACCTTGCTCGTGACGAAGACATCGGATCTCGAGTGTCGAGATCAGGAGATCCGCCGCTTGGATCATCAACATGGATTGCAAGAAGCACGCGGTTCATCCCCGCGCTCGCAAGCGTCTCCTCCGTCGGATCGGACTTGAGACAGGAGGTCTCTTCATTTAGAGACTCGATCACAATCACGCTTCAAGAGATAATCCTATTACTTGTTTTTGGTTTAGACGAAACGATCCGAGAAGTGTTCATGGATCATCTGGTTTCGTCGCATGAAAAATTTTTAATTTCTGCTGCATAGAACAACTAGTGCGACTAGTCATTCTTCATCGTATTCGATATGATGCTCACGCTTCCGTGATGCGCTTGAGGATCTAACCATATCCTTCAGAGTCCTCCTTAGAAGCTGCTGCGGTGGTGGTGTAAGCAGCTGATGAAGTGTGGATGTGGGGAGTCTTAGAGCCAACGATTGTCCGAATAGTCGGTTTCTCATGTGTAGCAGAGAGGTAGGACTCATCTACCTCTCGATGGTCACAACTATCAGTGGATGTTCGGGTCACCTTAGAGTTAAGTGTGTCAAAGAGTGGGTGATGTCGAAGTTCTCCCAATGCTGAAAAATCAATTTCCCGAGTATCGTAATCTTTAGTTGCCTTAGCTGAGGCTAAGAATGGCTTCCCAACAATAATCGGAGACTGGGTGAACTCTCCTCGGTGCTCAATGTCAGTGACCTTGAAGTCTACCTGGAGTAGAGTACCTTGGAAAGTAACGATGACTGAAATATTTCCTATAGACCGTTTGATGGATTGATCAACCAACTGAATGATCTCTCTCGATTTTTTGATCGGCCTGAGTTTGAGCTTGTCAAACACAGAGGTCGGGAGGATATTTATCGGAGAGTCATCATCGATTCTTGCATGGGTAAAGATAGTGTCTTTGATTTCACATTCCACCCTAGGCAACTGCTTCACTTTGCGGCTCTTGGTCTTTCTCCCTATCACCAAGGAGTGGCCATAGACACTATGTGTTTCTCAGTCCTTGTTCTCTTAGTACCCGACCTCTTGGGCATCAATTTACTCTTTACAAATATCTTGAGGTCCGGGAAGTGATCTATGACCTTTATTAAGGGAAGTTTAAAGATCAGTTCCTCATCGAGTGCTTCCCTTAGGACAGGATCGAATTTTTTAGGTCTTTTTCATTTTCAATTTTTATGTGTTTTTTTGGTTTTTCACTTTTTTGGTGTTTTGGATAGATGAATGATCAAACTCAAGATTGGAGGGTAAGTGGTTAGTAGAAGAGGGAGATAGAATGGACTCCAGCTGTACAAACAGTCTGGGTTCCCTAATGCTCGCTTGATTTTCAACATCTGTTCTACTTACTTCCTTCTCCACTTTCATACCTAGGCTGGCAGAAATTGAGTGCAATATTTCCATGACATCTCTCAATTCGTTACCAAATGATTCATTCGTGATAAGTCCAGAAATGTCAACCTCCAAAAAATTCTCATGACAAATCATGAGAGTTCTGCTCAATTGGAGGATACTGCTGAGATATTAGGGTCTCATACTCAACATACCTAGAATCTGACATGTAATGCTGGGTCGAGTATGGACTATCCAAATGGAAAATATTGGTCAGAGCCTCATATGATGGAGTCAATGAAACACAGACTGATAAGTCTAGGTCATGAGTCCAATCTTGTGAATATATAGGCTCTTTGAATGAAGGTTGGTTAATGGAGGCTTGCTCACTAAAGTCAATCAAGTCTGGGAAATCAGGATGTGCAGGCCTCTCCATTCGGTATGTTCGATCGACCATGTTATGCCCTAAGGTCAAGTAGGGATGTGCATATGTAAATTGTTGTCTGGTCTCTACTTGAGGTGAGAATGGGGGTATATAATTTTGCCAATCATCTGTCTCAGCAGTGGCTTGCTCTTCATTCGATTCGTTGATTCCTGCAAGCTCTCGAGAATAAAGACAGTCAGCCCAAGATGGAAGTGGACCTAGAGTGTTGGAATATGGAGTAGGTGAGAAATGTGAAGAAGTGGAGAAGTCAGTCGAAGTTCTGGCTTCATCATCGGGTTGAGGTGGAACCAACCATGGGTAAGGGTCTCCCGTGGATGGCAGAGGAAACATGGAAGAAGGAGAAGGTGAAGATGAACGGTATATGGTCGAGGAGGAATGATCAGAGTCACAGGGTATGGGGACCAGTATCCCGTCATCTTGAAGAGGAAATGATGGATGTAAGTAGGTTGATCTAGAAAGTGTGCAATTGCACAAGATAACACACACGGACAGACACACAAAAAAACGCCAGAGCAAATCCTGATTCACACTCAACACGGTAAAGGACCCGAAACTGAGTCCGATTAGTCTGGTTGATTTTAAGTGTGAATTTTCAGACATGTAGCAAAGGTTACGCGACCTATAAGGGAGTCGGCTAAAAAGCCGGATGCGTCTCCCCTATTTAACCTGTCGCCTAAGATACCTGCGTCCTTCCTTTCTTCACTCCTATCCCAAGTTGATTGACTCAAAGACCATGGCCCTATCTACCTGCAAGCAGGCGGAGGCTGACAAGGCTGGAACTTCGCTCCGAAGGATTACTAGCAACTTGTCGTGAAGTACCGTTGGTTCACCCCTGACTACCTGTGAACAAGCGTATGCTACTTGGTACTAGTCAATGAATCTAAAAATATCCAACTCGTAATATTTGTTAGGATCTGTTGGTACGTTATATGGAAGGTGGGGATTTGGGCTCTACCTTAAGGTGTTCAGACACACTCAAGTATCCTCACTCAGCCTAAAAACAAGGCCGGGGTTACTCTCTCGCAAACAAGGGTTAATTTTAGTCATTTTTTTGGGTCAAATTCAATTAGCAGTTCTGATTTTAGAGATTAGTTATCACTGATATTAATCCAAATAAGCAATCACGTCTACCATCCAGTCCCAATTTCTGTTTAACTTAAGTTTGAAAACATAGAGGGGGAAATCGAGAAAAGTCGATGCACGAAAAACGATGATGCGTATGTTGAGTTAAGAAGACTTACAGTGATCCCTTCGCTTTTATGCAGGATGCAAAACAGAATTGAAATCTTTACACTACATGCAAATGCAGACGACAAAATTCGCTCCTAAACAGGCAGTTCTATTAGCGAGTGAAGCACATGTTGATTTGACTAGATCTGCGGTCTAGGTGCATCTTAAGTGTATTGTGTAGTCCTAAGAATTTACGAGCACAAGCAAATCCTAGAGTGGCTTGAGGAGCCGCTAGTGCAAGCCTGATTTACAATTCAATCCACACAATACGCGGGGACACAGTTCCACTATGTTTACACTCGCGAGAACCCAAATGGGAACCTCTGGAAATACTGTAAAAAATACAAATACTAGTTCTCTTAAATCACTCAAGCAAATTAAAGTGCAGTTTCCTCGAAGCGCCTTCGACTCCTCGCGCTCCTCGCACAGATTTAATTTGAGGTCAGATAGTGAACGACTCGAAAACAATGCAAAATTTAAAGGACAGAAAATATTCACAAGAAAACCGGGGGGTCAGACTACCCGGGGATAGAAAATCAAACACTCAAATTTTACTGCAAATTAATCTAAGCCGTGCCTCCCTGGCAACGACGCCATTTTGAAACGCCTCCCACTACCCTTGTTAATTCGATCAAATTGATGGTAAAATTAATTAATTAGGTTCGTTGCTGTCGGATAATGAGAGCAAATCAAAAACCACTTTCCATTATAGTCAAATTAATTTCGAGCGGTAATTTTTTTCACTTGGTTGGAAGTCCAAGGTCGAACTCAGGGAGGCAGCTGTCTCCTTAGGTAGATTTTTAGCAAAGTCCAAGGTTTGATTTTCAGGGGATAATATTTTTGATCTTTTTCAAATATTTTATGCAAGAAGGAAAAGACAAATGCAAAATCGGGTAAGTTTGCAAGTTAATTCAAAAAGATGGTCTAATTTATTCCAAAAATTTTGAAACTTGGCCAGATGGTGAAATGCAATGAGAATAAGGGACACAAATATTTTTAGAATTTTCTGACACTAAATGAATTTACTGTGAATTAAAAATGTATGCAAGGTGATTTTGACTAAATTAATTCTAATAAATACCAAATCAAACTATTTTCAGATATCAAAATTATCCTAGATAGATCTAAGCGTGAAGCATCCATGAAAATTAATCACCCTAAATTTCTATGTGAAATGGACCTATAAAAAATTAATTAAGGAAATCACTAAATGATTTATTTAGGTCTCGAGATGTGTGTAATTGAGATGATTTTTGGATACAATATGAACTTAAATATCCTCAGTCTAATGTGAATTTTTGGGGATTTTTGGAATCACAGAGAAATTAATATCAATTCAGGGGTATAAATGGGTAAAATATGACAAAATTTCACCAATTTAATAATAATAAAATTCTCTGATGTCACAAAATTAAGGAAGTATCACATACTAAAGAGGACAAGTTAAGCAACACAATACAATTTTTAGACTGGAAAAATGAGTTAAAATGAATGTCTAAATAAATGTCCAAACACAACGATGTATATGCAATACAGAAAAAGAAATATGAGCTGAAATAAAGAACAAGGACTTACCTGCAATTACCTAAAACATGAAATTTGTTTAAAAACTTGCAAAGTGGTGCAAGTGTCCTCTTTGCAAATACCCAATTTATCTTATTATGCGCTATGCCTCCCCTGTTTTGTTGGCTTGAACAGGGGAGGGCACATGGTCGACGGTGGTTGCGAGGACGGGAGGGCGCGGCGAGAGCTGGGCGGCTTGGCGCGGAGGGCGCAGTCGCGGCATGGAGACGTGGGTGCTGTGGCGACCGGTGGGTGGCAGACGGGTCGTGGGGGCGGGAGCTGGGCGGCTTGGTGCGGAGGGCGCAGCCGCGGCGTGGAGATGAGGGTGCGGTGGCGACCGCTGGGCGGCTGACGGGTCGCGGGGGCGGCAGCCTCGGGTTGAGGGCGACCTGCGGGGGGTTATCTAGACCTCCGACCGCTGGTGGCTGCAGAGTCGAGGAGGTGCTGCTGTGGCGAGGGGAGTTGGGGAGCTAAGCCGTGTGCGAGGGGAAGGCGGACTAGGAAGAATGCGCGTAGGCGCGAGGAAGTCACGCGTGCTGGCGCAGTTTGTGGCCCGCGGCAGGAGGGCGCGAGGCTGGAGCAGCACACGTCGGCGGAGGAGAGTACTTGCAATTAAGAGAAGAGATCGAGCGTGGCTCGATTGTGGTGGAGGGAAGAAGAAGAAAGAGAGAAGGGTAAAAACAGGGGATTTCACAAAGTCCCCTATTTTGCCATGCATTTATTTTGTGGGCTTAAATTTCCTATTAATTGATTGACAAAAATTCATCAAAAAATCCAATAAAAATCACCATAACCTTCGTAGTATGTGGTTTATCCGTGAAAGTGCAATTATTTTTGAGATTTGATTGATGGAAGATAGTGAACCGAGGAGAGAGAAAGCATGGTTGTAGGAGAGGAAGAAGATGAGAAGAAGGAAACATGGGAGAGGAGGAGGAAAATGGAGGAGAAGAGGAAGGAAAGGATGAAGAGGAATTACCTGGAGTTGTCTGCTTGAGATGGAGTTTCTCAATGGAACTTCTCCTTTTTGTCGCCTCAATCAGTGTGGCAAACACTGGGAAACTCGGGCAGTAGAGAACGATCTTGCTGCAACGATGCTCAATAACCATCGGATGTCGCCAGAGAAGATGTACAACTCATCGTCGCTCGATGCCAAAGAGTAAGCTGTCACCTCAGATCATAGAAAGGAGCTGGAGGACCTCTCATGTAGTGGCAGATGAGGATGAATGTGGGAGGTGGAGAGGATATAAAGAGGAGGAGGAGGAGGATGGAGAAGAGATGGAGAAGGTGAAGGAGATGGGGTGTGACATGTAGGAGTTGGAGGTGTCGAAGTTGCCTCCTCCCCAAGGCAAGGGAGAGTGGGGTGGAATGGGTTGATGGGGGATGAGATGGCGCCACTTGGCGCGCTCGGATCCGTACATGTGGCATTTATTTAATTAGTTTCAAAATCCATGGGGTTGACATGTGGCGGCTCCAGGAGCTGCCACATGTCGCTCCTAGAAAATTGAAAAATTAAATGTAAATAAAAATTAAAAAGGAATAACAAAAGAGATTAAATCAAAAAGTGGTCAACACAAAAGTTGCTCGTCTTGATGAGTCTACCACTTTCATGATGGGCCGCAAATCAAATGAAATCATCTGTACAAAAATATATTTTTGGGTGTTACCTTATAGGTATAAAATACCACATTTTTGTCTTTTGTATTTTTTTGTTATTTTACATAAGAGAAAAATTAAAATAAAGTTAGAGAAAGTATGAAAAGAATATTTGCAACTTAATATATTTATTTGGATTTTTAATAATTAAGAAAATACAAGGATAAAATACAGGGGCAAAACGATCAATTTGTACAATATACAAAAGGGGCCCAAAACCCAAGTTTTGCATACAAGCTCCAATTTTAATGAAATTGGTCTTGTTACGAAGGTCTCTGAATGTATATTACTTTAGAAGTGAGTAGACCTAATTCGGAGGTTGTATGAGCGAGATATGCACATTTTAAGTCACCTAGTTTTAAACTTGGATTGGGGGTTTATTGGTTAATTTTTTAAGTTAGTAATTTTTTGATATTTTTTTAATTAGTGTTAGTAATATATACACTATAGAGTTGATTTTATTGATTTTGGAGTAAGTATAAAATATATACAAATAGGTGAAATATGGTGAATATACATGTGAATATTTACAAGTGAAATGAGCTTCTAATTTATGCAATGTGAATGCTAAAATGCAGATGTTATCAATACATGTATGAATTCTAATTATGCAATATAAGTGGTAATATGCAACTAATTACTCGGGAACAAAGCTCTATTTTCAACTTTTAGAGTCATGAATCACAGATTCATCACCCCCTATACTAAAACAATGCTCGTCCCCGAGCAACTAAATGAAATGCAGGAGTGAAATGAGTTTGGGTTCCATACCAAGGTCATGAACAAAAGTTGAAAATGGCTTGACTCGACCTTTGGATTAATTGTGTGGTGGAACCTTATTGGGATCTGAACTTAAGACCTAACAGACTTCACGTTCCACAAGTCTTCTATTCAAGACGCCTCAATAGTCAGGTCAGAACAAATCCTCAGATGCACATTTCTGATGACTATGATTCTTACTTGTACTGTGTAAGTGATAAATAGCTCTTCACATCAGAAATGGCTCAGAAATATCCTCCTCTAACAAGGTAACTCAAATAACCCGATCCAGTAACTCTTTCTTCGAGGAGCGGGGTATTCCCTTTTAAGTTCAAGTGTGACCAGCTCAAGAGGAGGGGGTGGAGAAAAGAATGGACGATAGCCAGTATAGCTACCTATCCCGGGATGCCTGACCAGTGTAGCCAAGTCATCCAGCTGCAGACTTCTTGTTAATATACATACTCCGACATGTATTTTATTTTCACTTTGGCATGCCTATTTTTTTGGAGTTCTTGCATTTTTTCTTTTTTTTTTTCTTTTTTTTTGAAACTATATACAAGGTGCATCATGTACATCAGGAGTTTTTCCTCTCGATCCAGTAGACTATCTCTCTTTTGAAGCATTATTGCAACCCACAACGTCCTGTCCTCAGACGTCAACACCACTAGACTAGGTTGAGATGCACTACCCTCCCTAGAGGAGGACGGATGTTTCCACCCATGTGCTACTCCAAGCTAAAGGATTCTACCTCCTTACCACCTCATCAATGAAGATCTACGTGCATTGTGCTTGTCCAAGTTAGGTCACTGTCTAAAAGAATCTTGCGTGTGCACGAGATATTCTACTTAGACTAATCAAGATGACATGTGAATATAGACTTGCGGACTCAAAGAATTAAGTCACTTGACCTGAGAAATCTTAACTCCAGATCCTATAAGGTTCCTCTGAAATTAGGTGGATTAAGGTCAAATCAAGTCCATCCTCAATATCTACTCATAACTTGGTTCAGAACCCACTAACTTTTCACCTTGCATATGCAAGATATGCAGATGAGGTGCAGATGACATGCTATGTAGATAAATGCAAGACCTTTTTTTTAATGCAATGATGCAAGAGTAAATAAGAAGCCTTATTTTCAACAGTTTTTTGGTATACAACAATATTTTTACAAGAATATTATTTACAACAATTTTTAGCTTGTAATAATATACATAATATACAATTTTTTTGGTATACATCCTATTTTACAACGAATTTTACAAAAGTATGTTTTATAAGAATTTTACATCTTTTTATAAAAGTATTATACATATAGTACAAAATTATAATTACTTTTCAATTTTTACCCACCCCTTAATTATTGCATAATATATATAAAAATACATAAAAATACGCGAAAGTACGAGCTATGGGTAAAGTTTATATGTAATATATACACACCCTCCTATACTTAGCATGTGATATGTCCTCAGAGCACCAAAAGCGACAAAAAAGACATAGCTCGTGCTAAACGTAGGAGAGCAAAAATATCAAAACGTATAGAAGCCGCTTTGCCGCCCTATACTTAGGCTCTGGCAGCCTAAGTGTAGAAGAAGATCAGAAATGGGGCGGATATGGGCAAGAGGGGAAATGGATAAGTATATACATGGGGGCATCGGTCCCCCCTCTACTTAGGCTCTAGTCAGCCTAAGTACAGGATAGGAGTGAGTATGAGGATCGATGTGATCTGGAGGATGTACAATGAATAATGAAAGACGCTGGTCACTTCCCCCTATACTTACGATCTGGTTATCCTAAGTATAGTCATAGAATGAAATTATGTGGAACAGGGGCGAGTGATTCGAATCACTAGGGAGGGACGGAGAGAAAGTATATTCAAGAAAGAACGAGAATATACAAGGATTAAGAAGGTTTGTGACGAACCTTCTTGCGGACGCGAGAAAGTGGATAATATACATATGTGTCGCTGTCGGAATCGTCCTCAGATGAATAATAGTGAGGTGTAGGGATCGTCCAACGAGGGTCGACACACGGCTGCTTGCTTAGATATGGCTTGAGAACAACCGAACTGAGCTCACTCATATAAATCACCTTATCCGGACTAGATGAGGACTCCTCAGAAAATTCCTTCTTCGGTGTGTTGAAGGAGACTTTCTTAGTCGATTTTCTAGAATCTGAATCATTGAGAGGGAGATGAGAGAGATGCGCCTTGAGAGGTTCGAGGGAACACCTCGAGGAATCAATTCTCGACTTCCTCTCACTAGATGTCCTACTAGAAGAGGGAGCAACTGTGTTTTTATGTGGAGTCAGTTTAGTCTTGGTTGTTTCCTTTGATGGTCCGAGACATGGTGTGGTGCTGACAATGGGTTCCTCATCAGACGAGTCACCATATAGATTGTAATATTCCTGAAGGGTCAGCACATGTCTCGGGAAGGTGCTAGTGGTCTCAGTTGTCTTGGCATTATTAGGCTCTTGTGTCAGATCATTAAAATGGTCAAGGCAATCAGCAAAGGTCGTGTCCGACTTAATGATAGCTTCTGATCGTGAGTCCTCCTTAGAAGTTATTACGGTGGTGGTGCAAGCAATTGATGAAGTGGGGGTGTGGGGAGTCATTGAACCAACGGTCGTCCTTATAGTCGGTTTCTCATGCGTAATAGAGAGGTGGGACTCATCTACCTCTCGATGGTCACAACTATCAGCGTATGTGCGGATCACCTTAGAGTAAAGTGTATCAAAGAGTGGGTGAGGTCGAAGTGCTCCCAATGCTGAAAAATCGATTTCCCGAGTCTCGTAATCTTTAGTTGCCTTAGCTGAGGCTAAGAACGGATTCCTGAGAATAATCGGAGACTGGGTGAACTCTCCTCGGTGCTTGATGTCAATGACCGTGAAGTCTACCTGGAGTAGAACACCTTGTAAAGTAACGATGGCTGAAATATTTCCTCTAGACCGTTTGATGGAACGATCAGCCAACTGAACGATCTCTCTCGATTTTCTGATTGGCCTGAGTTTGAGCTTGTCAAACACAGAGGTCGGGAGGATATTTATCGGAGAGTCATCATCGATTCTTGCATGGGTAAAGATAGTGTCTTTGATTTCACATTCCACCCTAGGCAACCGCTTCACTTTGCGGCTCTTGGTCTTTCTCCCTATTACCAAGGAGGTGGCCATAGACACTATGTATTTCTCAGTCCTTGTTCTCTTAGTACTCGACCTCTTAGGCATCAATTTACTCTTTACAAATCTCTTGAGGTCCGGGAAGTGATCTATGGCCTTTATTAAGGGAAGTTTAAAGATCAGTTCCTCATCGAGTGCTTCCCTTAGGACGTGATCGATTTTTTTAGATCTTTTTCATTTTCAATTTTTATGTGATTTTTTGTTTTTTCAGTTTTTTTGGTGTTTTGGATAGAGGATGATCAAACTCAAGATTGGAGGGTAAGTGGTTTGTAGAAGAGGGAGATAGAATGGACTCCAGCTGTACAAACGGTGTGGGTTCCCTAATGCTCGCTTGATTTTCAACATCAACTCTACTTACTACCTTCTCCACTTCCATGCCGAGGCTAGAAGAAATTGAGTGCAATATTTCCATGACATCTCTCAACTCGTTACCAGATGATTCATTTTTCGTGATAAGTCGAGAAATTTCATCCTCCAAAAAATTCTCATGACAAATCATGGGAGAGTTCTGCTCAATTGGAGGAAACTGCTGAGATATTGGGGTCCCATACTCAATATACCTAGACTCTGGCATGTAATGCTGGGTCGAGTATGGACTATCCAAATGGAAAATATTGGTCGGAGCCTCATATGATGGAGTCAATGAAACATGGACTGCTAAGTTTAGGTCATGAGTCCATACTTGTGAATCTACAGGCTCTTTGAATAAAGGTTGGTTAATGGAGGCTTGCTCACTAAAGTCAATCAAGTCTGGGAAATCAGGATGTGCATGCCTCTCCATTTGGTATGTTCGATCGACCATGTTATGCCCTAAGGTCATGTAAGGATGTGTATATGTAAATTGTTGTCTGGTCTCTATTTGAGGTGAGAATGGGAGCATATAATTTTGCCAATCATCTATCTCAGCAGTGGCTGGCTCTTCATTCGATTCGTTGATTCTTGCAAGCTCTCGAGAATAAGGACAGTCAGCCCAAGATGGAAGTGGATCTAGAGTGCTAGAATATGGAGTAGGTGAGAAATGTGAAGAAGTGTAGAAGTCACTCAAAATTTTGGCTTCATCATCGGGTTGAGGTGGAACCGACCACGGGTAAGGGTCTCCCGTGGTTGGCAAAGGATACATGGAAGAAGGAGAAGGTGATGATGAACAGTATATGGTCGAGGAGGAATGATCAGAGGTCACAGGGTATGGGGACCAATATCCCGTCATCTTGAAGAGGAAATGGTGGGTGTAAGTAGGTTGAGCTAGAAAGTGTGCAATTGCACAAGATAACACACACGGACAGACACACAGACAAATGCCAGAGCAAACCCTGAGTTCACACTCAACATGGTGAAGGACCCGAATCCGAGTCCGATTAGTCTGGTTGATTTTAAGAGTTAATTTTCAGACAAGTAGCAAAGGCTACACAGACTATAGGGGAGTTGGTTAGAAAGCCGGATGCGTCTCCCCTGTTTAACCCGTCGCCTAAGATACATGCATTCTTCCTTTCTTCGCTCCTATCCTAAGTTGATGGAATCAAAGACCATGCCCCTATCTACCTGCAAGCAGGCGGAGGCTCACAAGGCTGGAACTTCGCCCCGAAGGGTTACTAGCAACTTGTCGCGAAGTACCGTTGGTTCACCCCTGACTACTTGTGAACATGCGGAGGCTACTTGGTACTAGTCAATGAATCTAAAAACATTCAACTCGTGATATTTGCAGTTGGTATATGATATGGAAGGTGGGGATTTGGGTTCTTCCTTAAGGTGTTCACACACACTCAAGTACCCTCCCTCAGCCTGAAAACAAGGTCAGGGTAACTCTCCCGCAAACAAGGGTTAATTTTAGTCAATTTTTTTGGGTCAAATTCAATTAGCAGTTCCGATTTTAGAGATTAGTTATCACTGATATTAATCCACACAAGCAACCACGTCTACCGTCCAGTCCCAATTTCTGTTTAATTTAAGTTTGAAAAACATAGGGGGAAATCAAAAAAAGTCGATGCACAAAAAACGATGATGTGTATGCTGAGTTAAGAAGACTTATAGTGATCCCTTCACTTTTATGCAGGATGCAAAACAGAATTGAAATCTTTACACTACATGCAAATGCAGACGACAAAATCCTCTCCTAGACAGTCAGTTCTATTAGCGAGTGAAGCACAAGTTGATTTGACTAGATCTGCTGTCTAGGTGCGTCTTTTAAGTGTATTGTGTGGTCTAAAGAATTTAGGAGCACAAGCAAATCCTAGAGTGGCTTGAGGAGCCGCTAGTGCAAGCCTAATTTACAATTCAATACACACAGCACACGGGGACACAGTTCCACTTTGTTTACACTCGCGAGAACCCAAACGGGAACCACTGGAAATAATACAAAAAATACAATACAAGTTCTCTCGAATCACTCAAGCAAATTAAAGTGCAGGTTCCTCGAAGCGCCGTCGACTCCTCGCGTTCCTCGCACAGAAATAATTTGAGTTCAGAAAGAGAACGACTCGAAAACAATGAAAAATTTGAAGGACAGAAAATATTCACAAGAAAACTGGGGGTCAGTCTACCCGGGGATAGAAAATTAAACACTCAGAATTTTACTGCAAATTAACCTAAGCCGTGCCACCCCGACAACGGCGCCATTTTGAAACGCCTCCCCCTACCCTTGTTAATTCGATCAAATTGATGGCCAAATTAATTAATTTTGTTCGTTGCAGTCGGATAATGAGAGCAAATCAAAAACCACTTTCCATTATAGTCAAATTAATTTTGAGCGGCAATTTTTTTTACTTGGTTGGAAGTCCAAGGTCGAACTCCGGGAAGCAGCTGTCTCCTTAGGTAGATTTTTAGCAATGTCCAAGATTTGATTTTCAGAGGATATTATTTTTGGTCTTTTTCAATATATTTTATGCAAGAAGGAAAAGACAAATGCAAAATAGGGCAAGTTTGTAAGTTAATTCAGAAAGATGGTCTAATTAATTCCAAAAATTATGAAACTTGGCCAGATGGTGAAATGCAATGAGATTAAGGCACACTATGTTTTTTGGAATTTTCTAACACTAAATGAATTTACTGTGAATTAAAAATGAATGTAAGGTGATTTTGACTAAATTAATTCTAATAAATACCAAATCACATATTTTCATATATCAAAATTATTCTAGATAGATCTAAGCATGAAGCATCTAGGAAAATTAATCAACCTAAATTTCTATGTGAAATGGACCTATAAAAAATTAATTAAGGAAATCACTAAATGATTTATTTAGACCTTGGGATGTGTGCAATTGAGATGATTTTTTATAAAATGGGAACTTAAGTATCCTCAGTCTAATGTGAATTTTTGGGGATTTTTGGAGTCACAGAGAAATTAATATCAATTCAGGGGCATAAATGGGCAAAATATGACAAAATTTCACCAATTTAATAATAATAATAATAAAATTTCCAGATGTCACAAATATTAAACAAGTATCACATACGAAAGAGGACAAGTTAAGCTACACAATGCAATTTTTAGACTGGAAAAATGAGTTAAAATGAGTGTCTAAAGAAACGTGCAAACACAGGGATGTAAATGCAATACAGAAAAAGAAATATGAGCTGAAATAAAGAACATGGACTTACATGCAATTACCTAAAACTTGAAATTTGTTTAAAAACTTGCAAAGTGGTGCAAGTGTCCCCTTTGCAAATACCCAATTTGTCTTATTATGCGCTATGCCTCCCCTGTTTTGTTGGCTTGAACAGGGGAGGGCACACGATCGACGGCGGGTTGCGAGGACGGGAGGGCGCAGTGAGAGCTGGGCGGCTTGGCACGGAGGGCGTAACCGTGACGTGGAGACGAGGGTGCAGTGGACTCCTGTGGGTGGTTCACGGGTCGCGGGGGCATGAGCTGGGCGGCTTGGTGCGGAGGGCACAACTGTGGCGAGGAGACAAGGGTGCGGTGGCGACCGGTGGGCGGCTGACGGGTCGCAGGGGCGGCAGCCGCGGGCAGAGGGCGACCAGAGGGGGGTTATCGAGACCTCCAGCTGCAGGTGGCTGCGGAGTCGAGGAGGTGCTGCTGTGGCGAGGGGAGTTGGCGAGCTCAGCTGTGCGCGAGGGGAAGGCGCACCAGGAAGAACACGTGTAGGCGCGAGGAAGTCACGCGTGCTGGCGCAGTTGGTGGCCTGCGGCCGGAGGGCGCAAGGCTGGAGCAGCGCACGCCGGCGGAGGAGAGTACCTGCAATGAAGAGAAGAGCTCGAGCGTGGCTCGGTCGTGGTGGAGGGAAGAAGAAGAAAGAGAGAGAAGGCAAAAACATGGGATTTCACAAAGTCCCCTGTTTTGTCATGCATTTGTTTTGTGTGCTTAAATTTCCTATTAATTGATTAACAAAAATTCATCAAAAAATCCAATAAAAACCACCATCGCCTTCGTAGTATGTGGTTTATCCGTGAAAGTGCAATTATTTTTGAGATTTGATGGATGGAGGATAGTGAACCGAGAAGAGAGAAAGCATGGTTGTAGGAGAGGAAGAAGATGAGAGGAAGGAAACAGGGGAGAGGAGGAAGAAAATGGAGGAGAAGAGGAAGAAAAGGATGAAGAGGAATTACCTGGAGTTGTCTTCCTGAGATGGAGTTGCTCAATGGAACTTCTCCTTGTCGTCGCCTCAACCATTGTGGCAAACACTGGGAAACTCGGGCAGCAGAGAACGATCTTGCTGCAACGGTGCTCAATAACCACTGGATGTCGCCAGAGAAGATGTACAACCTGTCGTCGCTCGATGCCAAAGAGTGAGCTGTCACCTCAGATCGTAGGCGGAGCTGGAGGACCTCTCATGTAATGGTGGATGAGGATGAATGTGGGAGGTGGAGAGGATATAAAGAGGAGGAGGAGGTTGGAGAAGAGATGGAGAAGGTGGAGGAGATGGGGTGTGACGTGTAGGAGTTGGAGGTGTCGAAGTTGCCTCCTCCCCAAGGCAAGGGAGAGTGGGGTGGAATGGGTAGATGGGGGATGAGATAGCGCCACTTGGCGCGCTCGGATGTGGACATCTGGCATTTATTTAATTTAAAGAAAAAACCATAGGGTTGACACGTGGCGGCTCCAGGAGCGGCCACATGTCGCTCCTGGAAAATTCAAAAATTAAATGTAAAGAAAATTTAAAAAGAAATAACAAAAGAGATTAAATCAAAAAGTGATCAACACAAAAGTTGCTCGTCTCGATGAGATCTACAACTTTCGTGAAGGGCCGAAAATCCAATGAAATCATCTGTACAAAAATATATTTTTGGATGGTACCTTATATGTATAAAATACCACATTTTTATCTTTTGCATTTTTTTATTTTGCATAAAAAATTAAAATAAAGTTGGAGAAAATATGAAAAGAATATTTACAACTTAATCTAATTTTTTTTGGATTTTTAATAATTAAGAAAATACAAAGATAAAATACAGGGGCAAAACGATCAATATGTACAATATACAAAAGGGGCCAAAAACCCCAGTTTTGCATACGAGCTCCGATTGTAATGAAATTGGTCTTGTTACGAAGGCCTCTGAATGTATATTACTTTAAAAGTGAGAATACCTAATTTAGAGGTTGTATGAGCGAGATATGCGCATTTTAAGGCTCCTAGTTTCAAACATGGATTGGGAGTTTATTGGTTAATTTTGCAAGTTAGTAATTTTTTGATATTTTTCTTTAATTAGTGTTAGTAATATATACACTATAAAGTTAATTTTATTGATTTTGTAGTAAGTATAAAATATATACAAATAGGTGAAATATGGTGAATATACAGGTGAATATTTACAAGTGAAATGAGCTTCTTATTTATGCAATATGAATGCTAAAATGCAAATGTTATCAATACATGCATGAATTCTAATTATGCAATATAAGTGCAAATATGCAGCTAATTACTCGGGAACAAAGCTCCATTTTCAACTTTTAGAGTCATGAATCACAGATTCATTAATGATAATCAAATCAAATTTAATTATCTTTTTCTCTATTTTTAAACAATGGAATTATTCATGAACTCTTTCAAGAATAATGCATATTATCCGTAGGTACATGGAGATAAGGACATGGCAATTGTATTGTTCCACGTATAGTGACTTGGATATTGAGATCACATCTCAAATCCAGATCTCGCTTACATCTCAGAGATGTTTGATTTAATCAAGGCTGTAAATCTAATCTTCTCATTGCAACTGAATCTCATTCAGATCAATGCCCAACACTTGGACCAAGATCAGATTGCTTCTCTACTGAGAGGAGTCGGTAAAATCCAAACATGTTTGATCACTCCCTCTGAATTGAAGCGTCATGGTTATACAATCGATTATTGATCACATCACCCTTAGGTATTCCCAATACCTATACATCCTTCATATTGGAAGACCTGTGATCAACCCAAAGATATAGATCAATTTTACGATTGTCATCTTCAGGGTTTCATCAACAAGTTTCTCAATATTGGTCATTGGGATTTGGTATTGATCATATGATTTCCAAAAGCATATATCATACCTTCAAATTTGTGTCATGCTTATAAAGCACGACGACCATGCATGGAATTCGATCGATCCCAATACCTCATGAGTGAGATCATGTCTTCCGGTTCAAAAGTGAACCTGTATGATCCCTTTGAGAGATCGTATTACTCATATTCCCTTATATGCACACCAACTCTCCGGTGTATAGTCCTTGGTTAGGTCATCAACCTATTGGTCTGTCAAATGTACATACTCAGACATATAGAAATACATCTGTCTCCGGTCAGAGGATGCGTGCCTATATCGTGACAGTATTTGACATAGGACTTTGGTTATCTCGATCTTGTTAAGTCAAACCTTTGACTTAACTAATCTAACACCTTCGAATCTCTATTCCTATGTAGAGGACCTGCATCAAGAGGTCGGTCAGATATCAACCTACTGATTCCAACCTCAGTCTCCTATTCTATTTGATTATATTAAGTGAAGTTCAGATGAGAAAGGATTGACATCTCCTACTCTGGCTGGAGATCATCTCTTACCAATCATTTGACGATATTTGATGAGTCCTCAATCTGACTCCTTAGATATTCATCCAAACACCAGCCTCTATGATTCAATTATTGAATCGACAGCTGTATGATTATTAAGATGGCTATGGTAATGACCCTAATTGTACAAAGGGTCCTATTATGTAAATCAGTTATTCATCATTTCAGATCAGGAAATGATATTCGCAATAACATTTATTACATAATGGCTCGCCATGGGCTCACATGTCCAACAATCTCCCACTAGTCCAAAGAGCCACTAATGGGCTAATCATTTAAACCTACACTCATGTGACAATCATAGGCTATTTAGAAAAATAGCTAGGTAAGCTGATCAGTCACGTTGTTCCCGAGAGACTACGCCAAGTCCTTTTACGACACTTGCATATCCCCCGGTAACAGTGCTCACATCCAATGCGAATGTTGCATCTTATGCAACTAATATTCAATCTTGTCAGTTATAGTGTCCTTGACACTATAGCTTAATAATTATCATAACCAGTATTTCCATAATCCTTATCAGAATACCCTTATTCCTAGATATCTCGATCTCCTAAGGTATCCATAATTAAGACCTTTTAGATCACCATCTATAAAGTCTTAAGTTCTTGAAGATAAGACTTTGAGATCACTATCTCAAAAATCTTTTCATCTTTGAAGATATTGTTATCACTGCAATCAAGTCTTCTATCTCCTTAGTAGGATTAATAAAGTTTACTACTCCCACTGCATGGTAGATATCTAACTTTTGTACACGTCTAGCATACACTCGGCTTCTCATAACTAATGCATAAGGGCAAGTAGTTCTAGCATTTACTCCCTCAAATCTTTGAGGTGCTATCCCTTTAGATAGGCCAATACCATATCTTAAGGGAAGGAAGCCTTTCTTTGAATTTTCTAGAAAATGGAACATGTCCAAGGTGTACTACTAATGTGAAGATCCTAATCCTCTCTTCTCTTTGCTTCTGAACATCTTCAGAACTAAGATCTAAGAGGTATCCTTGAGATCATATCTCAAGGTATGGAATAGCCAGTCTATAAACACTTATTATTATCCTTATATCATTCCAAATGATTAGGTTATTATCTACATATAGCATGATGAACACAATGGCAGTCCCACTAAGCTTCACATGGTACATTAAGATTCTATCTGAAATCATAACATTTATAATTTCATCAAATCTTATGTTCCAACTACAAGAAGCTTATTCGAGTCCATAGATGGAGTTAAATTAGCTTGCACACCTTGCTTTCCTCAACCATGAAGCCCTGGGGCTACTTCATGTGAATATCCTCGAAGAGAAATTCGTGGAGGAATGCAATCTTTACTTCCATCTTGAAGATGCCAAAGTCAAGTTGTGTAGCTATAGTTAGTAATATACTGATGGGTTTATGCAAGGTCACTAGAGAGAAATTCTCATTGCAAGCGATGTCTTCTATTCAGTGTGTTGCTCATGGCTACGAGCCATGCTTTGAAGGTCTGTACCTTCTCATCATGATCCATTTACACCTTAACGGGTCTTACCCATATAGGTGGATCCTTGAGGGTCCATATAAAACACTTGTACATGAAGTCTACTTTAAACTTTATTGCCAACATCCATCTTTCCATGTCACGATCTTCAGAATCTTCATTACATGAAGTTCGATCAATGTTAGATTTCTCTGACACATGGAATCCATCCTCAAACTCATCTGAAGAGATATTAGTGGTTCATCTTTAATTGTCCTTATGGTTTCTGATTTAGGAGCCTCACTATCTTATCAAGATTAAATGAGTTCCTTTACTTAGTTTTCATCTTGATTCTCAAGAGAGTCATTCTCTAAGAATCATATCCTTAGAGATGAGATATTTTAAGAATATCAAGGTCATAAAGTAGGTACCCAATACCATCCTCTATTTTCCTAATGAAGTAGCATTCTCTGGTGCTAGATTCCAGTTTACGAGCGTGGAACCTAATAAGGATATATAATGTAGTCTCTACCACATATATATATATACCAGAAAACCAAGAGATAATTATGCTAAGATTAATCATTGATCAAATCATGTCATACATGATCAATTTTATCTCCCTATAACTCTATTGAGTTTAGGTGCATTAGGAGGATTCATATTTCCATAAGGTATTCCTTTGAATTCATCTAATAGGTACAAGCTACCTAGGTTAGATCAAATTCATTTCATCTTCCTTCAAACTTTGGGTCTAAACCAAAAATTGTGAAATCTTTGAACATTTCAAATCTTTCTAAGGTGAAGGGAAGAAATCTCATATCAAAAATAATCATTAAACGATATTACATATCATCAATGTTCATTATGATACAAATGATCCACATACATCAGTATGTATGAGATCTTTAATACCTTGGCATCTTACACCAATCCTAGAGATGGGCACATTGGACAATTTTACTATGAATACAATATTTAAAAGTATGTAAGATTTGAGATTTTAGACATTCTAAAGTTCATCTCTTACTAGTCTATTGATTTCATCAACAGACTAATGTCCAAGGTCTGATGCCAGATCATTGCCAAATGATCTTTATCCTCCTATTGATCTTATAAGGTTTAATTGTCAGTATTTAGAAATGTTAATGAATATTTATTAATTTTCTAATATAGTAGAGTCCTCCATATATCAAAATAATATCTGAAATATATCCATCATAACTCTTTATGATAGCCTATTCCAGAATTTATGTTTATTTCCAACATTTAGAAATAAACAATGAATATATTCTAATATCCAGGTAGTAGAGGCATTCTCTAAGACTAAGGACTCTCCCACTGAAAATATGGAGTCTATCTATCCAACAGAGATTGTTGCAACAATTGCATCAATACCCATGTGGATGACTATTAAACCTTAAGATCAAATTTTCTTGTCTTCTAATACATATGTAACCAATAGCTATGGAGTGCCGTAGGGTTGGGGTACCTCCGTAAGCATGCGATGGAGTAAAATGCATCCTAACAAAGTTCCCAACACATCCGCTGCTATGTGATGAATTTGTGATTCATCACTCTAAAAGTTGAAAATAGAGTTTCGCTCCCAAGTAATTAGCTGCATTTTCCCATTCATTCTGCATTATTATCATTCATGCACCTGTAAATAATATTTGCATTGTAGCATTCAAAATTGCATAAATAGGAAGGCTGAAATTCCTTGTAAAAATCACCTATAGATACCAAATTTGTATCTATTTTATACTAATTCCACATCCAATAAATTCAATCTATTGTGTACATATTACTAACACTAATAAAGAAAAAAATAAAAAATATTAACTTGTAAAATTGACCAATAAAACCCAAGCCCTAGTTTGAGACTAAGAGCCTTAAAATACACATATCTCTCCCATGCAATGTCCAATTTAGGTCTACTCACTTTTAAAGTTATATACATTCAAAGACCTTCAAAACAAAATAATTTCATAAAAATCGAAGTTCGTATGTGAAATTTAGGTTTTGAGCCCCAATTGTATATTAGCATATTGACCAGATTACCCTCCATTTTTATCTTTTTTTTTCATTATTATAAAAAATCTAAAAAATTAAACTAAGTTGTAAATATCTCTTTTATATTTTTCTAATTTTATTTTTATTTTTATCTTATTTAAAATGACAAAAAAGGTAAAAGATAAAAATGCAGTATTTTATACCTATAAGATACCACCCAAAAATACTTTTGTACATTTGACTTTTTTTGAATTTTGGTCCTTCACGGAAGTTTTAGATCTCATCGAGATGAGCAAATTTCATGTGGACCACTTTTTGAATTAACCCCTTTTGTTATTTATTTTTTATTTTAATTTTTATTTATTTTTTTGAATTTTCTAGGAGCGACACGTGGTAGCTCCTGGAGCCGCCACGTGTTACCTTATTTATTTACTTACTTCAAATTTTATTTTATTTTATTTATTATTTATTTTATTTATTATTTTTTGTATTTTAATTAATTAACTGTATATAGTTATTTATTATTTTCTTTTATTTATTTTTCTTCTTTATTATTAGTATCCTACTTATTTTATTTATTTTTCTATTTTATTTTTAACCTCTTTTACTGCTTCTTTACTTGTTTCCCACTCCTAGTCTCCACTTCCTCAACCATTCTCTCCACTTTCTCCACCTCTTTTCTAACTTCTTCTCATCCTTTTTATTCTCTTCTCCTCCCTCATTTTTCCTCATCCACCATCCTTTGAGAAGGGTCTCCAACCCTCTTGATGCATCGTCGGTGACAGGGTCGACGCAACACGTCGAGCAACAAAGAGGATCAGGTGAGATCCATGGTTCTAAAGCTACGTAGCAGCAGCTGTGCAAGCTTGCAGCTTAGCTTCGAAGCTTCCCGCTGTCTCTTTGAAATGACGATCATCGGAGTTGAAGTTTACCTCCTCCTCCACAGGCGACAACCTCCACTCTTCACAGCTCCAGGTTCCCTTGTGCGGTCGTGCACCGCCCTTGGTGCCTCCTCCTAGCGTCAGATCTGCATGCCTTTGCACGCGACCATTGATGAATCTGTGATTTATCACTTCAAAAGTCAAAAATAGAGCATTGTTCCCGAGTAAATAGAGGCATATTTCCCTTTATAATGCATAAATAGCATTCATGCATACATACATAATACATGCATTTTAGCAGCCCATTTTCATTTAAATAAGAAGCCAAAAAAACCCTTGTAAAATATCCACTTACCAAAATAACCTCTTCCTTATAAAATGTACTTCTTAGTTAATAATATAGGGAAGAAAGCCAAAAATCCCCCTTGTAAATTAGCCAATAAAGTCCTAGAACCACTGGATCAGAAAATACACAGAGATCCCTCACATAAACTCCAAAATAGGTCTACTCACTCTTAGAATACTACACATTAAAAGACCTTTAAAATGAGACCAATTTCATCAAGTTTGGAGCTCGTATGAAGAAGTTGGGTTTTCGGGCCACTTTGTATACTACATATATCTATAAATTGTATCTTTGTATTTTTTGTATCATACTTGACCTCATCTCCGTCTTTGGTCAACATGAAACTTGTAGATCTCATCAAGATATACAACTTTCATGTTTTGAGTTTTTCCGAATTCGGTCCCCTTTTCTCTCTACACTAAATTTTCTTCTCACCCAATCACAGCAGGCCACGTGGCGCCCTCTGGTTGCGCCACGTAGCTCGCTGCCCTTGCCTCACCCGCCCGCAGCTACTGCCGTTGGATTACCTTCCAGATCCAACGGCCTAGCCGCCTCCACGAACGCTTTGATTTCCAACCGTCAGATCCACCTTAACCTTTAATCTTATCCGCTCGTCGGCGCTTTAATCTCATCGCGCCACGTGGCAGCATATGGACCTTCGATAGCGCCTTCATCCATCCATCTCAGCCGCAAATTCCACAGTAACCATCAACCGTCCTATGAATTCCTTCATTTCATCTCCACCATTCACCAGCGCCGCGCCCACAACGCACCACGTGGCGCAATTGCACCCCTTGATCGATTCGCCTTTGATCTAATCCTACCCGGCCATTAGCGCTTCGATCTGGGCCGTTGGATCACAATATCCAACGGCCAGGACTTCGTCTCCTACCTCCGATTGCCCTCTCTCCCACGTTCTCGGCCTTGCGGAGGGAGCACCCCCTTCCTATTCTTGGCAGCGCCTCTACCACCGCAGACAACCGCCACCACCACCACGATGACCCCCACTCATCCCTGATCTTCGACAACCACCCCATCACCCACGACGACCTCCACCTCTCTCCCACGAGCTCCATAAACCTCGCCCCATCTCCACTCCAGCCGAAATCTTCATCCTTTAAATACCCCCTCTCCAGCCATCGTTACACCCATCCGCCCCTCGTGAGAGACGCCCCGAGCTCGGAGCTTCAAATTTGTGACAGAAATTGCGAGTGTCCTCGAGCGAAGATGTCCGTCTTCTCCGGCGAGATCCTCGGCGTCCGCCGAGTCGCAGCCCTCCTCCGCCGAGCTGCTGCTTGAGCTCAGGGATCCACCGGCCCTTCGAGCGACGACCTGGAACTCAAGGAAGAGCTCCAATCCTCAGGTGACGCCTCCATCCCTCTTCGATCTTCTCTTCATTCTTCTTTGCATTTTCTCGCCTTTTATTCGCAGCCTCCGGTCATCTTCTCGCCTCCATTCCATTCCGCCGAGCTTCGCATCGGATCTCCCATCTTCGTAGTTACCTTCACGCCCTCCGACGACGACTTCCTTATTACAGCAGCTTAAGCTCCGCCACTTGGCCGGAGCTTCTTCGCCAGACCACCGCAGTACCACTTAGGCCTCGCCCACCATCCCATCACCTTCACGAGCGCACGCACGAGCTCTCGCTCTACCTTTAACACTTGCAGGTGCCAAATGATTCATTGATCGGAGCCTCGCCGGAGTCGTCTTCGACATTCATCGTCTTCCACCTCCGTAGACCTTCTCCGACTCCTGGGATCACCGCCACCTTCGCCGCATTGCCACGAACCTTCTGGGATAGCTCCGACAAGTCGGAGAGCTTCATCGACACGAGGAAGGACGAGCGGAGCAAAGGCCACTTTGCCGGAGCCCCGCCATCTCCTCTGCAGGCGGCAGAGGAGCATTGGAGGAGAAGTACAGCTGCCATTCGATCACATCGATCGAACGGTCCACAGCGTGCCGCGTTGCCTCTCAGCTGAGCTTCACAGGAGTCGTTGGATCCCTTTAGATCCAACGACGCCTAGTGCGCCACGCGTACCCCCTCCGTAGCAGCTCTCAGCCGTTGGATACCTCATCCGATCCAGCGGCGGACCGTCAGCCACGTCGCCATCTCCACCGCAGCCAGTAGCCGTTGGATCATCCTAGATCTAACAGCCTGAGGTCACGCCACGAATCTTCATCGCCACCCATTGGATCGAGCTCGATCCAACGGTCCACAGCGTGCCACGCAGCTTCGGTCCGAGCCTCTTCCCCGAGCCTAGGCTCGGATCGCCCATGCCTCACTCCAGATCTTCAGAAGCGCCCGAGCCGAGCCCCGAGCCTCCGCAACTATCCAAACCTAGGCCGCCCACGTGAGGAGCACGTACGGCCTGGGAAATTTACACAGAGGCCCCTGGAACTTTCAAATATTACAAAAAGGTCCCTATGAAGCAAACCCCACATGAGGAGCACGTGCCTTGTGGAGAAATTGCACTCGAGTTCCCAACATTATAGGTAATTGTATTTAAGTCCCTGTCAGCATATTTGCTTTATGTTTTTTTATTTTGCTGTATTGCATTTACACCCCTGTGTATACACGCATCCCTAGGTTGCATTTTACATCATTTTTAAATTCTAAAAGTTGCATTTTGTTGAGAAACTTGTCCTCTATCTATTGAGCCACGTGTCATATTTTTTTAGTTTCAGTAGATTTTTAAATGAATTAATTGGTTGATTTGTGGAATATTTTGCCCAGTGATACCTTTTAATTTATAGTTAATTCTCTGTGATTCCAAAAATCATCAAAAATTCACAGTAGCTTTAGGACAGTGAACTTAACATGCCATAAAAATTTCATGTCATTTGCATACATATCGAGGCCTAAATAAATTGTTGAGTGATTTTCTCATTTTAATTTGAATAAATTCATTTCACATTGAAATTAACATCTGTCAATTTTCCTGGATACCTTATCATTAGAGCTATTTAGGATAATTTTGTATCTTGGAAAAATTGTGATTTGTTATTTATTAAAAATTAATTGGAGAAAATTACCCTGTCTGCATATTTAATTCACTGTAATTTCATTTAGTGTCTAAAAATTACAAAAAATAGAGTAGCTTAATTTCATCCCATTTCATAATCTGGCCAAGTTTCATAATTTTTGAAATTAATTTGACCATCTTTCTGAATTAACATTTAATTTGGCCTGATTTGGCATGTGTATTGCATAAAAAACCGAAAAAGACCGAAAATATTCCCTCCGAAAATCTCACACTTGGATTTTGCTAAAATTTGACCTAAGGAGACAACTGCCTCCCTGAGTTTGACCTTGGACTTCCACCAAGTAAAAAAAATCACCGCTTGAAATTGACTCAAATCTGATTAAAAGTGGTTTTTGATTAGCCTCTCGTATCCGACTGCAACGAACGACATCTAATTAATTTGGACATTAATTTGCTCGAATTAACATAGGGTGCGAGGCAGTTATCAAAATGGCGTCGTTGCCGGGGAGGCACGGCTTAGGTTAATTTTTGGTGAAAATTTGAGTGTTTGATTTTCTTTCTCCGGATAGTCTGACCCCCGGTTTTTCTTGTGAATATTTCTCTGTTCTTTAAAATTTTGCATTGTTTTCGAGTCGTTCTCTCTCTGACATCGAAATTATTTTTGTGCGAGGAACGCGAGGAGTCGAAGACGCTTCGAGGAATCGACATTATTCTTTGAGAGAATTGAGAGAACATGTAAATTTCAATCATTTCCACATTTTTCGCATCATTTCCAGCGGTTCCCGTTTGGGTTCTCGCGTGTGTAAAAATAGTGGAACTGTGTCCCTGTGTGCTGTGTGGGTGAATGTAACTTAGCTTGCACTAGCGGCTCCCCGATCCAATCTAGGAACTGCTTGTGCTCGTAATCATTAGGACCACACAAATCACTTAAAAGATGCACTTAGACCGCAATACTTAGCCAAATTAACCTGTTCTTCACGCTAATAGAACTGCTTGTCTAGGAGCGACTTTCATTGCCTGCATTTGCATTTAGATAAAGTTTTCAATTCTGTTCTGCATCCTTCATAAAAAAAGCGAAGGGATCACTGTAAGTCTCCTGAACTCAGCATAGCATCATTGTTTTATCTTGCATCGGCTTTTTCTCGATTTCTCCCTCTGATTTTCACATTTAATTAAACGGAAATTGGGACTGTCCGATAGGCATGCTGTGTGGTTGACTTAATCAGTGATAACTTAACTTAAAATCGGGACTGCTAAACAGTATTGACCAAAAGAAAAGAATAAAATTTGAAAATTATTTGCGGGAGACTAATCCCCGACCCTGTTTTCAGGCTGAGTGAGGGTACTTGAGTGTGTGTGAACACCTTAAGGCAGAGCCCAAATCCCCGCCTTCCATATCACGAGCCAACTGATCCGAGCAAATATCACGAGTTGGATACTTTTAGCTCATTGACAAGTACCAAGTAGCCTCCGCCTGTTTGCGGGTAGATAGGGGCGAACCAGCGGTACTCTGCGACAAGGCCTAGCTTTGTCAGCCTCCGGATGCTTGCAGGTAGATAGGGGCACGTCTTTGAGTCCCCAACTCCGGATAGGAGCGAAGAAAGGGAGGATCGACGGTATCTTAGGCGACAAGATAAACAGGGAAGACGCATCCGGCTCTGAGCCGACTTCCCTATAGGCCGCGTAATCCTTGCTATCTTGTTTGAAAAATCACACTTAAAAATTACAAGATTAATCGGACTCGATTTCGAGTCCTTCACTGTGTTGAGTGTGAACCCATGGTTTTGGATTTATTTGCTTGCTTCAGGTAGGAGTAAAATCCTATCTTCTTCTCGCCACATCAAGATGAGTAACTGGGGAGATCTCGACGCGTTATTCACCGATCTTTCAGTGAGTCCCCCAAGTAACTCGTCTTCATCGGTCCCAACACACCTTGGACCACCCAGGACTCATGACCCTCTTGAGTCTTGGTTCCCTCATACTCAGGGTGGTTACTCTCAAACCAACCCTTTCATCTCCTCCGAGATTATCGAGGAAGACCATCGCCTCGGTAATACCTTCCTTGATTTGTCCTCTGACACCGATCTTATTTACCCCCCAGGACTAAAAGACAAGATGCCGCCAAAAGTACCACCGGATGAGGAACAAATACGATAGATTCTTGCTCGCCTCGCCGAAGCCGAATAGAAGAATGCAGATCTCATGACGCGGATGGGACAGATTATAGTAGCAGGAGGAATTGACCGACCAATGGTCGATACCTACAACCCGACGGAGAACGAGATTCAGAACTGGTTAGCACCCACAGTTCCCGCCCAGGCTTTTGAGCTGAAGCCCCACTTCCTTAGTCTGCTTCCGAAGTTCAACGGAAACCTAAATGAAGAACCATACACTTTCCTCCGTGACTTCGAGCTGGTGTGCAACAATCTTAGCCATACCAATGTTGGCCAAGATTATATTTGACTGAAGGCCACCCCTTTTGCCTTAGGAGATAAGGCTGCTCATTGGCTGAAGAACTTAGGGGTGGTATGCACTACCTGGATGCAGTTCAAGGACCTATTCTTGAAAAAGTTCTACCCTCTCAGTAGGACAAACCAGATGAGAACGAAGATCGCCAGCTTCGCCCAAGGACCCAGTGAACCTTTACATGATGCTTGGGATAGGTTCAATAATTTAGTATAGAAATGCCCCTGCCACGGCATTTCAAAGGCAATCTTAGTCCAGACCTTGTTCTGTGGTCTAACCCCAGAGATGCAAGGGTTAGTCAGTGCCGCCTGTGGAGGAAGCTATCTGAACAAAAACGAGCACGTCGTATGGAAGATCCTGGAGCAGATGGCGGAAACAGGCAGGTCGCAGGCCACCAGGGCCTATCAGTTGTCTCCCTCAATCCTATCCAATGAGACAACCCGAAGGACTGTAGCAGATCTGACTGAGGACCTCATTCCCAGCATGGGGATGATTGCCGACAAGCTTACCATGGTCGAGCAGATCCATAAGAGAGTCGCGGAACTTGAGTCTCTTTCGCGCCTACCGAAGCAAGTGGAGGAACTTTCTGAGAAGGTAGCTAAGATAAAGCTACCTGCCCCTTCTACACCACCTGTACCTGTACATCGAGTCCATCTTGTACAGGAACAGGCACCGGGGTCTCATAGTAGCTGGGATCAGACTTACACCCAGCAGAACCAGCATGCACCTCCACAAGTGGAGACAAGACACGAGGAGCCTCCGCAAGTGTACGAGCTCAACGGGATTTGGTATAGCCGTGACCCGTTTGTTAGGCAGGCCGAAATGGGGAAGGATCAGCCACACCGCCCATCCCCAACCTACCAAGAAATCAGGCCTGTTCCTACACCGCGCTTTCAGTCCAGGCCAGAACAAGGGTACCAGCAGCAGCGCACGTATCAGAAGGGCCCAACACCGTCCCACCAACAGCAGCAGTATCGGCATGGCCAGCAGGGCCACTACCGATCCTCATCCGCACAGCAGCCAGCCCAGCCCACCGAATTGGAGTCTCTCACTTTAGCGATCCAGACCCTGTCTGATAGGGTCCAACAGATGCAGAATGACTACCTGGACATGAGAACCGACATCAATCGGGTCTCTCGTACCCAGGACCAACAGATGGCGCCAAAGACCCCAATTCCCGCAAAGGTTCAGGCCAACCCGAACAGCTTACACCATGGCCAGAACTGACCTCGAGATCAGGTATATTATTCAGAGAATTATTTATCTGAACATGAGATCCTTTCGTACGATAATGTAAATCATATGTCCCTCAGGAGCGGAAGGACCGTGACCATACCTGATCGGGAACGGGCACAGAAGGAAGGAGCCTCCGAGACTCTACCTGAGGAGAACTCGGAGGAAGAAAAGGAGGAGCACCACCACCATCGCCGGCAGAAGAAGAGGACATCTGAGTCCTCAAAGCAGCATGCTCGCATCCGCATGGAGTCCGACGAAACCGATGAAGAGCCCGCACCTCCATCTGAGGAGGATCGTCCAACAGTCGCGGAAGAAGCAGCACCAGTTTCGCCTCAGCATTTTCATTTCAATCAGAGTCAGAGTCCTAGTTTGTTTTAGAGTCAAAGTCATGCAAATAACTCAGTTCCTGATCTTAATGAGAATCTTTCAGTTTCCGAACATGAGTTGGAGTCAATAATCCCTTTTCCCGAGCTCTCAAGGGTGGAAAGAAGAAAACCAAAAAAATCCAAAAAAATGACCCTGAAACGGCAGAGTTCTGAAATAAACACATCAAGGTCACAATCCCCTCTGACAAGTTCGTGGAAATGACCCCTGCATTACAAAAATACCTTAAGGTGAGATGCACACCTACTAGGGTTAGCAGGAAAACCAAAAGTCGTGTTGAGAAACACGTTTTATCAGTAGCCACGACTTGTGCGATAAAGAACTCGTTTCCTAGGAAATGAAGAGACATGGGTGCACATTATGTAGTGAGTCATGTTAATGACATCGCGTTTGCACGCACTCTCCTGGACAATGGTTCCTCAATCAATCTGATGCCTACAACCCTCTATGAGCGGCTTAATCTCGGACCTCTTAGGAAATCTAGAGCTCTTCTACAGTTTGCTGACAAATCAACCAAGAGGTCCCAAGGAGAGTTAAGGAACATTGTGATCAAAGTCGAGGGGCAAGAATACATGGTGGACTTCACTGTCTTGGATATGGAGACCCCTCGTAATTGGAGAGATTCCCAGATCATTCTAGGTAGGCCCTTCTTCAGAACAGCAGGGGCCTTATTTGACTATAAGATCGGGAAAATTCAGTTCCAAACTCCAGGCGGAGATGAGGAACTTGAAATGAAGCAGACAAGATGGCAGAGACCAGATTCAGAATCCAGCACTGAGTACTCTTCTACCGGAACAGACTGCGAGCATGTAGACTTAGTTGGGCCATGGAGACAGAACCCAGCCAGCACCGATATGTCCATCTCCTCCGAAGATGATCCAGTGCATAAGTCAGTCTGCAAGATCCTCAGGAACGAGTACAGCTCTAAGCCTGCATCGCCCTACATCTTCGATGACATAGAGGCCCAGTTGGGACTGTCAGTCCTTACATCTCTAGGACAATTGGAAGATGAGGATGACGAGTCAGACGAGGCGCTTGCCAATTGTATGGAGACCTTTGACGATCTGACTCCAGAGCCGAACTTGGTGGCAGCTATCACAGAGAACGATCCAACCACTTCTAACACTGAACCAGATCAGATTGAGCCAGATTTCTTAGACGATCACACTATTCTTGAGCTCAAACCCTTACCCACAACCTTAAAATACGCCTTCCTTGCGTGTCAGGACAAGAAATTTCCGGTCATCATCAGTTCGCGATTGACCGAGGAGCAGGAATCTCGCTTGCTAGAGATCCTGGAAAAAAACCGCAAGGCGATAGGCTGGAGCATTTCTGATCTCCACGGGATAAATCCCACTCTGTGTTCGCACCATATTTACTTGGAGAATGAAGCCAAACCCTCTCGTGAATTCCAACGCCGGTTGAATCCAAATTTACGAGAGGTCGTGAAGAAGGAGATAGAAAAATGGTACAACGCAGGTTTCATTTACCCAATCTCCGACTCTAAATGGGTGGCCCCAATTCATGTTGTCCCCAAAAAGTCGGGAATTCAGACGACCACCAACGAGGACGGAGAGGAGATCGTGACGAGAGTACCCACGTCGTGGTGTGTCTGTTTGGATTACAGACGCTTGAATGCCGTGACAAAGAAGGATCATTTCCCCCTTCCGTTCATTGATCAGATCTTAGAGAGATTAGCGGGGAAAGAGTTTTTCTGCTTCTTAGATGGGTTCTCGGGCTACAATCAAGTAGCCATAGCTCCTGAGGACCAGGAAAAGACCACGTTTACATGCCCCTTTGGTACCTATGCTTTCAGGTGCATGCCTTTTGGGCTATGCAATGCTCCAGGTACTTTCCAAAGGTGCATGATTGCTGTATTTGCCGAAATGGTCGGCGAATTCCTGGAAGTCTTCATGGATGACTTCTCGGTCCACGGCGATTCCTTCGATTCCTGTCTTAGGAATCTAGACCGAGTCCTAAAAAGATGTTGTGAGGTTAATCTGGTGCTCTCCTGGGAGAAAAGTCACTTCATGGTGACGGAGGGCATAGTGTTGGGGCATGTCATCTCCAAAAGAGGATTGGAGGTTGACCCTGCCAAGGTGGATGTGATCAGACGACTCCAGCCACCAACCAACGTAAAGCAGTTGCGGTCGTTCCTCGGGCATGTTGGATTTTATCGGAGATTCATTAAGGATTTTTCTAAGATTGCCCGGCCGCTAACTGAGTTTTTTGGCAAAGACATGGAGTTTGTTGTTGATAACAAATGTCTTGATGCCTTTAAGCTTCTACAAGGAATGATTATGGACGCACCTATCCTACAAGCCCCAGATTGGTCTCTACCTTTTGAGATCATGACGGACGCCTCAGACTATGCTGTTGGGGTTGTGTTGGGACAAAGAAGAGATGGCATTCCGTTTGCAATTCACTACGCAAGCAAAGTGCTTGATACTGCTCAGTGTAACTATACAGTTATGGAAAAAGAAATGCTTGCGGTAGTGTTTGCCTTGGACAAATTCAGATCTCACCTAATCGGATCCAAGGTAACGGTGTTCACTGACCATACGACCCTACGATACTTGACGAAAAAGAAGGACGCGAAGGCGCGTCTTCTTCATTGGATTTTACTCATCTAGGAGTTTGATTTGGACATCCGTGATAAACCTGGAAAGAAAAATGTAGTGTCCGATCATCTTTCTCGTCTCGAAGATCTTAATACTTCTGAGGTTTCACCAATTCGAGACTCCTTCCCTGACGAGTCGATTTTTGTTATCGACTCACTCCCATGGTATGCCAATATCGTGAATTTTCTTGTCTCCAAGAAGGTTCCCGAAGATTGGCCCAAGAGCCAAATCGACCGACTGAAGTCGGACGCTAGACACTACCATTGGGAGGATCCGATCCTTTTCTTTGAAGGACCGGATTGTGACTGGAGACGATGTATTCCTCAGGAGGAATACCAGAGTGTCCTTTCTTTATGCCACAGCTTGGAGGCAGGAGGACACCACTCCGGGAAGAGGACCGCATGGAAGGTACTTCAGTGTGGCTTCTACTGGCCGACTCTATTTCGCGATGCCACCACCTTCGCGAAGTCGTGCCCAGTTTGCCAGAGAATGGGAGGAACCGTTGGTTCGAAGGATGAGATGCCAATGCAGCCGGTCATCATTTGTGATGTCTTTGACACCTGGGGCATCGATTTCATGGGCCCATTCCCAATCAGCCACGGGTTCAAATATATCCTTCTTGCGGTTGATTATCTATCCAGATGGGTGGAGGCTATCCCGACCCGAGCCGCAGACAGCAGAACTGTCTGTAAATTCATCAGAGAGCACATCATCTCTAGGTTCGGGATCCCCAAAATGTTGATATCAGACAGGGGTAGCCACTTTGTGAATCGGGAGGTAAAGAAACTCCTGAAGGACTACGGCATTGAACACCGTGTTGCAAGTCCTTACCACCCACAAACCAATGGTGTGGCTGAGGTGTCCAATAGGGAGGTGAAAACCATATTGCAAAAGCTTGTCCGCCCAGACAGGAAGGACTGGTCTCAGATCTTGGATCAAGTCCTCTGGGTGTATAGGATGGCTTACAAAACACCGTTAGGCACCTCTCCATTCCGAATGGTATTCGGAAAGCCGTGCCATTTGCCTGCAGAGTTAGTGCACAAATCAGAATGGGCAATTAAGAAGGTCAACTGGAATACACACCTGGGACAGAAGCAGAGAGACATGGATCTGAATGAGCTTGTGGAAGTCAGAAACCGCGCATACGACAACAGTTTGGTGTACAAGGACAAGGTGAAGCATTAGCATGATAGATATATCAGACGAAAGACCTTTGTTCCTAGAAAGAAGGTATGGTTGTTCAATGCTAGGCTGAAAATTTTCCAAGGCAAGTTGAAGTCTAAGTGAACGAGCCCATTTGTTGTCCGTACGGTGCATGATAGTGGATGTGTCGAGATATCAGATCTCGCAGATGACGCACCGACATTCCTAGTGAATGGACAGCTGTTGAAGCACTTCATCGAATCCAATGAGCAGTTAGTCCATGTTGAGGAGATTGTATTCATGCGCGAGATAGATACAACAGACACATCTCAGGCCGCGTCTGAGACCTTGCAGCAGTGAGCTCCAGCCATTAGCAGCATCTTGAAAGATTCACACCGACTCATTTGTGTATACCATCAGTCTTGTATATCCTTTCCTTTTCCCCACGACTCTAGTAACCCATCTCCACATCATCGAACCACTATCTTGGACTATACTTAGGATGACCAGATCCTAAATATAGGGGGGAGGAGACACTCGAGTCGGTTCTTTGTACATTCTCCAGATCACATTAGTCCCTTACCTATTTCCAGCCTATACTTAGGCTGACCTAAGCCTAAGTATAAGGGGGGGGGGGGGACCAATGCCCGCTGTATATACTCCTCCATTTCCCCTCTTAACCTCGTCCGCCCCATTTTTGATCTTCTTCTACACTTAGGCTGCCAAAGCCTAAGTATAGGGGGGCGTAACGACTTCTATACTTTTTTTATACTTTTAGCTCTCCTACGCTTAGCCCGAGCTATGTCTTTTTAGTCGCTTTTCATGCTCTGAGGACATAGCACACGCTTAGTATAGGGGGGCATGTATATATTACATATATACTTTACCCATAGCTCGTACTTTCACGTATTTTCGCGTATTTTTGTATATATTATGCAATAAGTACGGGTGGGTAAAAATTGAAAAAAAAAATTACTATGTATATTATTGTAAAAATTGTTGTATAAAATGAAAATGTCAAGAATAAAGGCTTCTTATTTACTCTTGCATGCCATCTCTGCATCTAAAAAGAAAAGAAAAAGAGTCTTGCATTTTCATAGCATGACATCTCATCTGCATACTTTGCATATGCAAAGTGAAAAGCTAGTGGGTTCTGAACCAAGTTATGAGTAGATATTGAGGATGGACTTGATTTGACATTAATCCACCTAATTTCATAGGAACCTTATAGGAACTGGAGTTAAGATTTCTCACGTCAAGTGACTTAACTCTTTGAGTCCACTAGTCTATGTTCACATGTCATCTTGATTAGTCTAAGTAGAATATCTCGTGCACACGCATGATTCTTTTAGACAGTGACCTAACTTGGACAAAGCACAATGCACATATCTCTTCATTGATGAGGTGGTGAGGAGGTAGAATCCTTTAGCTTGGAGTAGCACACAGGTGGAAACATCCGTCCTCCTCTAGGGAGGGTAGTGCATCTCAACCTAGTCTGGTGGTGTTGAAGTCTAAGGACGGGACGCTGTGGGTTGCAATAATGCTTCAAAAGAGGGATAGTCTACTGGCTCAAGAGGAAAAACTCCTGATGTACATGCTGCACCTTGCATATAGCCAAAAAAAAGAGAAAAAGAAAAAGAAAAAAAGCATGTTGGAGTATGTATACTAGCAAGAAGTCTGCAGCTAGATGACTTGGCTACACTGGTCAGGCATCCCGGGATAGGTTAGCTACACTGGCTTCCATCCATTCTTTATTCTTTTCTCTACCCCCTCCTCTTGAGTTGGTCGCACTTGAACTTAGAAGGGAATACCCCGCTCCTCGAGGAAAGAGTTATTGGACCGGGTCATTGAGTTACCTTGTTAGAGGAGGCTGGTTCCGAGTCATTTCTGATGTGGAGAGCTATTTATCACTTACACAGTACAAGTAATAATCATAATCATCAGAAATTTGCGTTTGAGGATTTGTTCTGACCTGACTGTTAAGGCATCTTGAATAGAAGACTTGTGGAACTTGAGGTCTGTTAGATCTTAAGTTCAGATCATAATAAGGTTCCGCCACACAATTAATCCAAAGGTCGAGTCAAGCTCCATTTTTAACTTTTGTTCATGACCTTGGTATGGAACCCAAAATCATTTCACTCTTGCATTTAATTTAGTTGCTCAGGGACGAGCAAGGTTTAAGTATAGGGGGTTGATGAATATGTGATTTATCACTTCAAAAGTCAAAAATAGAACATTGTTCCCGAGTAAATAGAGGCATATTTCCCTTTATAATGCATAAATAGCATTCATGCATACATACATAATACATGCATTTTAGCAGCCCATTTGCATTTAAATAAGAAGCCAAAAAACCCTTGTAAAATATCCACTTACCAAAATAACCTCTTCCTTATAAAATGTTCTTCTTAGTTAATAATATAGGGAAGAAAGCCAAAAATCCCCCTTGTAAATTAGCCAATAAAGTCCTAGAACCACTGGATCAGAAAATACACAGAGATCCCTCACATAAACTCCAAAATAGGTCTACTCACTCTTAGAATACTACACATTAAAAGATCTTTAAAATGAGACCAATTTCATCAAGTTTGGAGCTCGTATGAAGAAGTTGGGTTTTCAGGCCACTTTGTATACTACATATATCTATAAATTGTATCTTTGTATTTTTTGTATCATACTTGACCTCATCTCCGTCTTTGGTCAACATGAAACTTGTAGATCTCATCAAGATCTACAACTTTCATGTTTTGAGTTTTTCTGAATTCGGTCCCCTTTTCTCTCTACACTAAATTTTCTTCTCACCCAATCACAGCAGGCCATGTGGCGCCCTCTGGTTGCGCCACGTAGCCCGCTGCCCTTGCCTCATCCGCCCGCAGCTACTGCCGTTGGATTACCTTCCAGATCCAACGGCCTAGCCGCCTCCACGTACGCTTTGATTTCCAGCCGTCTGATCCACCTTAACCTTTAATCTGATCCGCTCGTCGGTGCTTTAATCTCATCGCGCCACATGGCAGCATATGGACCTTCGATAGCGCCTTCATCCATCCATCTCAGCCACTAATTCCATGATGAATACCCATTCATCACTCTTTATTCTTATATTTTAGCTACAAAAACCTTTGCAAATACATGTAGATATATGTAAATATCAATAATTACCAAAAGCATGCATTGTGTAAAAACCTATAATTAGCATGTTTTTGTGCAAAAATAAAAGAATAAAGATTAAAAAGAAAAAAGAGGGGAATATTTAGAATAAATATTGAGCAACCTAACCCAAGGGAGGGCTCAGCATGGGCCTGACCGCATAAAAGCCACAGTAGAGGGAGATAGGAGCTCATGTGTAAATATTTATGTAAATAAATAAAATTATATTTTCCTCAACCAAAAATATTCTTGTAAATATTTGTACATATTTGGAAAAGATAAAAACAAAATAAAAATTTGAAAATCAAAAAGACCAAAAATATCCTTCCACCATGTATACAGACCATGCTTCTACATGTATGTAACCTTGTAAATAAATTTATTTATTTTCAAAACTTTTTGTAAATATTTTATGTTGTAAATAAAATAAATAAAAAGAAACAAAACAAAACAAAAAATCAAATAAAAATATCAAAAGATAAAATTACAAAAATATATTGTACATATGCCATGTATATAGTTGTACATAACTATTTATTTCACCTATGTATATAAATAATAAAAATAAAATAAAAATATCCTTTTATTCCTCATTTTATTCTATAAATAAATAAAATATAAAAGAGGGATAAAAATGTATAAAAATAACTAATTAAAAATCAAAAATTAAAAAAAACCCCACACTGTACAAATACCTATATATAGCTATACTATGTAAATACCCTATTTTATTTCCAAAAATAAATTAAAAATCACCAAAAAATAGAAAAAAAAATAAAAGAAAAATATTTCATGTTGAAAGTTTTTGCTGATTCGGCCCCTAGCTAGGTGTATTTGTCACCTCAAGATCTTGCCACGTGGCCTGATTTCATTGGGCCCTGGGGATGTTGATCGCCCGGTCAACTGACCCCCCCCAGAACCATTCTTCGCGGATTCGAGCGCCGGACTTTCTTCTCGGATTTATATCCGCTCGACCCGATTGCCTAACACCTAAACCCCGGCTTCGTTTGACACCTCCCACATCCGACATCCTCGCCGGGCATCGACATCGGGATCCGCGCGCCACCGTGACCCTACCCGATCAGCCCTAGTCGGGTCTGCACTCATATATATTCTGAGCTCCGCCGCTCGATTCCGCCATCTTTGGCTCTCCACCCTTCATCCCGTGACCTCCACTGCATCCCTTGAGGTGACAGCTCTCGATTGCCCGTGTCGCAGCGAGGAGGGGGTGGCCGGACCACTGATCCGGCGACATTGCGCCGCCGTGCTCCGCCCAGTGCAGGAGCCCGAGCCTCAGGACTTGACGACCTTCGAGGCCACGACCGGGAGCTACCTCAGCTCCAGCCTAGTCTACTTCGCCACCCAGGTAACCTTCTAGCTTTCCCATTTCGTCTAATTTCTAGTTAGCCCCAAATCGTAGCTCCGTCGCGTTCCGTCGATTCCGGCTATCTCGCATACTCTTTCGATCATCGGAACCCACAGTCACCTTCGCCATCCCTCCGCGCACCTTCTCCATACACCCATTCAACCCAGCTCGCACAGGAGCTGGGCTTCGAGCTCCACCGTCCGTCGCTTCGCCGGAGCTTGCTCATCCCGACGCACCGACCACCTCCACACCACCTAACCGGGTCGAGGCATTTTGCCCTCGACCCGCAAAGCTTTTGAGCTATCTTGCAGGTCCAGAGGAGGCCATCTGAGGCTTCCCTACATCCAGGCCAGAAGCTTCCCTCCGCCGACCTCGCCGGACCCCCTCCAGGGCTCGGCTGGGCCATCGGAGGCCACCGACAGCTGCGGAGCTTCATCGCCAACCTTCTCCGATCTTCAGAGGCAGCTGAGGAGGACCACAGAACGCGCACGAGGCCGGCGAAACTCGCCGGCCACCTGTTCTTCGAGGGTCCTCGACCACTGTCCGATTACCCTCAGTGCTCCAGTTTCCATCGAGACCATCCATCCATCGAGGAGCAGACACTGCCCGATCATTTCGAGGGTTGATCGGGACCGTTAGAGCAGAGAGGGAGGCACCATTCACCAGCACCCGTCAGATCTTCCACGTGGCCCCCTCGGAGACGTCGATCGGCCCACGTGCGGAAGGAGAGAGAGGCGCCAGCGTCCAGGACCGTCAGATCAGCCACGCGTCCATCATCCAGCCGTCGACGTAATAAAGGGGTAATTTACCGTAGGCCCCCTCTTAGTTTATGTTTTTAGATTTAGTCCTGTAAATATTGTGTGTCTTTTATTTACGTTGGGATATTTGCACTTGGAACCTGGTACTCTAGTTTATTTGCATTTATGCCCCTGTGAGTGTCTGTCACGTGCTTCGCCACATGCTTTGTTTGGTATATTTGCAACATTAGCCCTGTAGTTCTGGTTGTTCATAAATGAATGAAATATTTTCAGTAATTGCATTTATGCCCCTGTGAGTGTTTTATTTGCACATGTGCGTCTTTTAGTGGGATATTTGCATAACAGCCCCTGGACTTTTTGGTACGAGTTACCAAAAGGTCCTCGGACTTGTTTTTCTTACATATAGGTCCCTGAGTGCCCCAGGCACGCGCCACGCGCGTGACTTGCTGGGTATTTTGCACCAGGACCCCCAGAACTTCGGGTATTTGCACTTTGGTCCCTGTGCACAGTGCCCTCTTGTCATTTTTGAATAAAATATCAAATCACTTCCAAATTCGATGAAAATTTGACCCATGGTTCCTGCCATGGTGTAGGATTTTCGAGAATTTTTGAGGACATTTTTGAGTTTATTTGCTATTTTTAAAAATTCAAAAACATCTATTTTTGGCACTGTTCAGTTTTAAAAATCACAAAAAAATATAAAAACACCCCTAAAAATTCTATAAAAATTAGGTACTGTTTATTTTGTGTCCTTTGATTTTCTAGCCAATTTTGGCTATTTTTCATTGCTTAAAAACCCTAAAAATTCAAAAACACCTAAAAACTCATAAAAATCATAATAAATACATTAAAAACCCAAAAACAATAATTTTGGTACTTAAATTTTCCTTGTTTTCTCTATTTAATAGGAAAATTACCTCCAGGCCCTTTTGAGGTCCTTAGATATTTTATCTAGGGACTTTAGGCTTGGCTGGACAGTACCCCTTGGTTTTCTTACTGTTTGATTTTTAGAAAATAAAATACACATCAGAAAAATCCCAAAAATTCACCAAAAACATAAAAAAATATAAAAAAACACAAAAATATTTTTATCTGAATTTTTGCTTGGTTTCTGATGCATTAAATAATTGTTGAAGTGTGATTGCTTTTAGTCTTTCTCATTTTCTTCACATATTAAAAATCCAAAAAAATTTAAAAACAATTAAAAACCACTAAAAATGTTTTCCCTTTTTCTCTGATTCTTCGACTACTTCGTAGGCTTTTTAGCCAATCCGTGCTCCTTGTGTTCGACCCTGGGTGCTATACCAGGTAAATCTCATAGCAGGACCGCTATTTGAGTGTTTTGATTGATCTTTGATTTATTTAGTGGTTCATTTTTCTTGATTGACACATTCTGAGTGGCTGAGGTCGCAACGACCTATTTTTCTGTACCTTCTACCTTAGTCGCTCGGGATTTTCGTGCCATCAGAATGGCGCCGTTGCCGGGGAGCATGGCTTAGTAGTCGTTTTTAGCTTTTTCCGCGGCTTTTGATTTTCACGGCTTTTTGTATAGATTTGTTGCATATATATATATTTCTCTCATATTTCTGACAATAAATTTTGGACTGACCACTTTTCTCTCTGTTTCTTGCGAGGGCCCGAGGAGCGAGGGCGGCATTCCTAGGAGCGCCGGTGCACCCGAGCGAAGCGGAGGCGGCTCGTTTCTTCATCGAGCAGCAGGAGAGAGCGAGAGAGAGAGTTGAGTGGGTGAGGTTAGCTTAGGATATTTTATTATTATTTTTTGTAATAATACAGGTACACTCAGAGACTGTGCTTGACACTTAGCGGGTCTGTTTCGCCGAGCACCGGTGTGCTCGGGGGACCCTTAGGAGATTTTCGCGGTTTTTGACGCAGCTTTCTTCTACTTTTTTACTGCCTTTCTGGTGTTTACGCGGTTTTTGCTCGAGCCCCTAGACTTAGGAATTTCTGGTGCTTGTGACGTAATTAGTAGGATCCAAACACCTAATTTCTTATCTGTTCCCATAGAACGTAATTGGATCTACTAATAATAAATAATAAAAATAACTTAGTCGCTTTCCTGAGAGTCTACGCGCCGCGAGCCTGCCCTGTCAAGCGCTACTCCTGAACTCGACCTGTCGAGAAGAGGAGGGGTGGGTCTAGACCGTACTCTTTGGATCGAGGGCGAGTGACTGAGTTAGACGGTTCTGCGCTAGAAATTGCTCATCTAGGACTCGGTTTTTCCCGCTTGCATCATTTAGGTAGTTTATTTCCTGTCTTTAAATTCTGCGCGGATCACTTGCATGTAGAGTGCTGGAGACAAGGTACGCATTTCTATCTCAGCATGCATCATTGATTTCTCGCGCATCGGCTTTTTCGTCTTCTCCCCCCTGTTTTCAGACTTAATAATCAGGAGAACCGAAAAATTCGTTAGGCCTTTTGTCTGCTTTGAAAAATATTAAAAAGAAAAACAATAAAATCGGGACTGCTAATCATACTTGATCTTAAAAACCGCTCACCCTAAAAACTTTGTCTTGGGGAGAGCAACCCCCTCATTGTATTGTTTGGATGCGCGAGAGAGTGACCCGCACCTTAGGTAGAGCCTCCCGGTGTTAGACCCGACCGATTACCGACTCTTCCGTGCGGGCCAGTCGGTTGGGATAGCATCGGATATCCTAACAGGTCACGTAAGCGCTCTGATATTTTGTGTGTTCACCAAAATAAAATAGACAAGATAATTTGACCGAACTTTCACGGTCTTCAGCTCGCGTTGCGTTGGTGAACCGGGGGTTTGTTTTTGATCATAGTTGACTCCAGATCTCATCCGCACTACTCGCCAGATCAAGATGATGGGTAGACGGTCTCTTAGGCAGCCTCTGGCTGCACCGCTTTCGGGCACGTCTACCCGATCATCTAGGTTGGCCCGTGAGAGCCCAGACCAGCTCTCCGAGCCCGAGTACGATTCCGCCCTGTTCCCCCTCGACCCCCTTTCTTTCGGTACTGAGAGACATGAGCCCGAGGAGAGATTAGCAGATTTGACAGCACCTGAGTTGGGCTCATTTGATTTTGCAGACGTCGCTATGGCCGCCAGATCAGACGATTACCCCGGAGGTCCACAGGGAGATCAGCATGTTGTATTTGACCAGGGGGTGATCAACTCCACCCTGATCGCATCACTAGAGACAGTTCAGCAGCAGTTACGCGATCAGGGGGCATTCATGATAGAGATGAGGCGAGAGTTGGAGAGGCTCAGAGCAGAGCGAGGCCAGCAGAGCGAGCCTGAGGAGATACTGAGCGAGCCTGAGCAGATGCCTGATGCAGAGGCCGCAGCCGCAGCAGCCGCAGCCGCAGCCGCAGCAGCCGCCGCCGCAGCGGCAGCAGCTGCTGTAGGAGGAGCACCACGACCGATGCGGGAGTTACACAACCCCGGATCTACTCTGATGCATCACTGGGTGGTAGTGCCATCGATCGTGGGGGACTTCAAGTTCCCCCCGAACACCTTGCAGTTGCTGCCCCGTTTCCACGGACTTGCTACTGAGGAGCCCCATCTCCACCTCCAGGAGTTTCTGATGATCTGCAGCACTGTCCACGATCGCCACGTGGACCAGGATACGATCCGGATGATAGCCTTCCCGTTTTCACTGGCAGATAGAGCAACCACCTGGCTGAAGCATTTAGGGAAGTTTGTCTACACTTGGGAGCAGCTCCGCACCGAGTACTTGAAAAAGTACTATCCACTCGGGCGGACGAATGCAGCGAGGGCCCTGATCAGCAACTTCTCCATGTTCCCCAACGAGCAGTTCCACGAGGCTTGGGAGAGGTTTCGAGAGCTCCTAGACAGATGCCCGCACCACGACATATCCAAGCCGAACCTAGTTCAGAGCTTTTTCAGCGGGTTGACGCCAGAGCTTCAGGGTCTGGTGAACGCTTCTTGCGGCGGGTCCTACTTTGCCAAGGACCACGATCAGGTCTGGGCCATCTACGAGGAGATGTCCGAGAACTACATGGTGATGTCTCAGACCAGATTGTATACTCAGAGACCCCAGCCACAACAGCCAGGACCCGTGCAGTACCAGCGGATAGCACGGGTAGATGCAGGTCCATCCAGTTCGTCCGCAGTCGCAACAGCACAGGCAGAATCATCCGCTGCGGACATGGGTATCATCAGCGAGAAGTTGGACCGCATGGAGCTGATAGAGAAGAAGCAGTGCCAGAGCATCACTCAGATGGAACAGATGGCACAGGTTCTGAGCGACATAAAGACCCAGCTCATGTGTCTCCAGGAGACACAGACGGCTTCACAGCCCCGTCTTCTGTCGCGAGGCGATACCGGCGGCAGCAGCAGCTCGTCCCAGCGCTCCAGCTCCTCACAGCAGCCTAGACAGGTTCACCTTGTACAGGCGGAGCCGTACCAGCAGCCGCAGCCCACCTACCAGTCACCACCATCTCCAGAGATGCAGATGGTGGTCTACCAGCCGGATCAGCCTCTGGCAGTACTGCCGCCAGACCCCTATGATGCAGAGCCGTTGATGGATGTCAACGGGATTTGGTATGACCGCCCCCAGCCTGGGATCCGACGAGACCATCCCGGATTCAGGTGGGGGAGTGGTGGTGCCCAGCCCCAGCAGCAGCCGTCAGGACAGGGAGGGCAGTACTCCCAGCAGAGAGAGCACCAGCAGTCGCAGCAGCACCCAACACACCAGCAGCACCAGCCATCATCCTTCGGTCCTCGTCCCTATCAGCAGCAGGGACAGTCGTGGAGGCGTGAGCAGCAGGCTCACCCGATCCAGCAGCAGCACTCGTCCTCATATCCCTCTTACCAGCACCATCAGCAGCAGTTCCAGCAGCCTCACCCACAGAGAGGCCACCCGTCGGGCTCCCACGAGAGCCCCGCTTTGGATGACATCGCCCGCCTCCTCACGGACCAGCAGGCCACATTCAGACGGGAGATGGACGAGTTCCGCCAGGAGATGCGGGACTTGGTGAGAGGCAAGGCCGCCATACCAGCCCAGATCGAGCCGAATCCGAACAATCTCAAGAGGAAATCTGAGCAGGTAGTGCATACTAAGTTAGCCACTCCTAGTGACCCATTTGATGATACATCTTCGGATCTATTTGATGCTGATTTTGTCACACTTAGGAGCGGTAGGACCCCAGCAGGCGGCGGCGCCTCATCTGAGCTTCACCACGAGGATACTTCAGAGGCGCCACATGAGGAGGAGGAGAGCGGTACTGAGGCCGCTCCAGATGATGATGGTGGCACTGATGCCACCAAGGATGCTGATCCTACCGGCGGTACTGAGGCCGCCGCTTCACCAGTTCGAGGAGCTGGTACTGACGCCACCCGTTCAGCCGAGCCAGCCCGCGGTACTGATGCCGCGAGACGTCTACTACTAGCAGCAGCAGAGCCAACCCGTGGTGGTACTGAGGCCACCGGTGTTTGTACAGATAGAGATGTTGTCTTTCCTCCCATTCCTGTATCTCAGAACTCTGTTATGAATAAAGGAAAAGGTTTACTTTCTTCTGGTCCCACTGTGGTGCATGATGTATGTGTGGATCCGGTCCTTGAACCGTCTAGACCTTTTCCTAGTCCTTCATCTGAGAAGGACCCTGTGATCCCCTTCCCTAGAGCTCTTCAGATGGGGAAGGGGAAGAAAAAAAAAATGATCCAAAAAAAAGAGAGCTTGAGGAGTTCAGCCAGAGCATGATCGATCGATTCCACATCCAGCTGACCCTCCAGGAGGCTTTGCAGCACATCCCCCTTCTCCAACGATCTTTGAGAGACAGGACTACAGTCAGGAGGAGGAGGAGGAACCACACTTCAGAGATCCATGTGCTGACGAAAGCCACGTGTTTTGCGATCCAGAACCGACTGCCAGCCAAGAGGCCAGATTCAGGGGCCCCGTATGTCAGATGCCAGATTAGTGAGCAGAGGTTCGACCGTACTCTTCTAGATAGCGGATCGTCGATCAATCTTCTTCCGGCAGCCCTTCTCGACCGCTTCGAGTTGGGCACTCTTCGACAGAGAAGGACAGTCCTTCAGTTCGCTGATCGATCTGTCAAGAGGCCGAAGGGGTTATTACGAGACGTTATCGTCACGATTCAGGGCCTGAAATTCCCCGTGGACTTCGTAGTGTTGGACATGGAGATCCCTGAGTCAGTGGCCGATACCCCCATCATCCTTGGTCGTCCGTTCTTGGCCACAGCCAAGGCGGTGACTGATCATGATAGCGGGAAGGTGTGCTTTCGCGTCGAGGGCGAGAGTATACAAATAGAGACGGTCGAGGACTACAGAGCTAGAGATAGAGCCCGCTCAGATGCGAGTACCGATTCAGAGCAGCTGACAGACGCAGAGCCAGACGTCCACCAGGATTGTGATTTTGTGATCACAGACGATGAGGCAGCTTGGGCAGATCCTGCAGCACAGACCATCCTCTCATATTCAGATACAGCTGATGCCGAGATGATAGCAGAGGAGAGTCTGGAGAGCACAGCCCTGGTTCAGGATACCATAGAGGCAGCAGAGCCGGTCCTTGATCGCGGCACGATGTTCAGTGATGGTGGTGCTGAGGCCACCTTGTGTTCTGGTGGTACTGATGCCACCGCGGTTGATACAGATCCCTCGGATTCAGAGTCTGATTGGGCCGATTGCTATGATCAGATGCCAGACCTGAGTTCACCTGAGCCTACAGATGAGGAGGAGGTAGATGCAGAGCCGAGCAGAGACAGTGCAGTTGAGCAGCCTTCTCCCGATCCAGTTTGCGAGAGTACGCTTTCACTTTCCCAGGCAGATTTGGCAGACTTAGCAGCTTTCACTCAGTTCCTTCCACAGCCAGATTTGCCAGCACCCGGCATTCCAGAACGGAAGCCGCTCCCTACTTCGCTGAAGTATCGATTCCTTGCGGGCGATCCAGAGATGTACCCAGTCATCATCTCCGCCGAGTTGTCTGGAGAGCAAGAATCCCGTCTGATGGGGGTTCTTGAAAAGAACCGCAAGGCGATCGGATGGAGCGTAGCGGATCTCCATGGGATTAGTCCAGCAGTGTGCTCCCACCATATCTATCTTGAGGAGGGGGCGAAGCCGTCGCGTGAGTTCCAGCGGCGACTGAACCCCCAACCTGAGAGAGGTCGTGATGAAGGAAATATCAAAATGGTGGAGTGCAGATTTTATTTATCCCATTTCCGACTCCAAGTGGGTCAGCCCCTTGCATGTGGTGCCCAAGAAGACGGGCATCACGACTGTGATCAGTGAGTCGGGAGAGGAGATCGCTACACGAGTACCCACCTCTTGGAGGGTTTGTGTTGACTACAGGAGACTCAACCAAGCCACCAAGAAGGACCATTTCCCCCTGCCTTTTATTGACCAGATCATTGAGAGACTGGCAGGGAAGAGCCACTATTGCTTCCTGGATGGGTACTCGGGCTACAACCAAGTGACCATCGCTCCTGAGGATTAGGAGAAGACCACCTTTACCTGTCCCTTCGGCACATATGCTTTTCGACGCATGCCATTTGGGCTATGCAATGCCCCTGCGACTTTTCAGAGGTGCATGCTGTCGATCTTTTCGGACATGGTAGGGGAGTGTTTGGAGGTCTTCATGGACGATTTCTCGGTCTACGGCGACGGATTCGATTCTTGTCTTGACTGCCTAGACCGGGTACTCCAGCGATGTATCGAGTTTCATTTGGTTCTATCATGGGAGAAGAGTCACTTCATGATGACTCAAGGGACGGTGCTTGGCCACATCATCTCCAACAGGGGCATGGAGGTTGATCCGGCCAAGGTTGATGTCATTAGAAAACTCACACCGCCGTCCAATTTGAGGCAGCTACGGTCATTCCTGGGGCACGTTGGATTTTATAGGAGGTTCATTCAGGATTTTAGCAAGATTGCCCGACCGTTGACTGACCTCTTGACGAAAGACACCGAGTTCCTTGTCGATGACAAGTGTCTCTCGTCCTTTGCGACTCTCCAGCAGCATGTTATTGAGGCTCCTGTTCTCCAGCCGCCTGATTGGTCTCTCCCATTCGAGATCATGACGGACGCCTCCGATTTTGCCGTGGGGGCAGTGCTGGGACAGAGGAGGGATGGAGTTCCATTTGCCATACACTACGCTAGCCGCACATTGGATTCTGCCCAGCGGAATTATACGGTCACAGAGAAGGAGATGCTAGCTGTAGTGTTTGCCCTAGATAAGTTTAGATCGTATATCATTGGATCTAGAGTGACCTTGTTTACAGATCACACCGCCATCAGGTACCTCATGGCAAAGAAGGATGCCAAGGCCAGACTGACTAGATGGATCCTTCTACTCCAGGAGTTCGACATTGAGATCAAGGATAAGCCTGGAGTCAAGAATGTGGTGGCGGATCATCTCTCCCGATTAGAGCAGCCTGAGGATTCTGAGCAGATTGATCCTATTCGAGATACCTTCCCAGATGAGGCGATCCTTGCTATCGCCTCACTCCCGTGGTATGCCGATATTGTGAACTTTCTCGTTGCAGGGAAAGTCCCACAAGATTGGCCCAGGCAGAGGCTTGAGACCTTCCTTGCGAGGGCCAAGTCCTACCACTGGGAGGATCCCATCCTTTACCACGAAGGAGGGGATAGCGTCTGGCGTCGGTGTATTCCTCAGGAGGAACACCATAGCGTCCTCACTTACTGCCACAAGCTTGAGGCAGGAGGACATCATTCTGGGAGGAGAACGGCACAGAAAGTGCTCCAATCCGGCTTGTGGTGGCCTACCCTCTTCAAGGACTCTGATGAGTTCGTGAAGAGGTGTACTGACTGTCAGAGGATGGGCACTTGTGGACAGCGTGATATGATGTCGATGCAGCCCATTCACTTCTGTGAGGTTTTTGACGCATGGGGCATCGATTTCATGGGTCCATTCCCTAAGAGTCAGGGATTTGAGTACATTCTGTTGGCCGTTGATTATGTTAGTCGTTGGGTTGAGGCTATCCCCGCCCGAGCCGGTGATGCGAGGACAGTTTGCAGATTTTTGAGGAAACATATCATCACGCGGTTCGGGGTTCCACGAGTTCTTATTTCTGATGGGGGGTCTCATTTCATCAACGACCAGGTGAAGGCCCTTGCTAGCGAGTTCGGCATAGACCATCGTGTTGCCACACCTTACCATCCACAGACGAATGGTCTAGCTGAGGTGTCGAATAGGGAGATCAAGACTATTTTGCAGAAAGTCGTCCGCCCGGACCGAAAGGATTGGTCACAGCTTTTGGACTCGGTCTTGTGGGCATATAGGACGTCTTTCAAGACTCCATTGGGCACATCTCCCTTTCGCCTCGTATATGGCAAGCCGTGCCATTTACCTGTTGAGCTGAGGCACAAGTCACTTTGGGCAGTCACAGATATTCTTATGGATCCAGATGGTATGGGAGACCAGAGGAGGGCAGAGTTAGCTGCCCTGGAAGAGCTTAGAGATGCAGCTTTCTCAAGCAGCCTACATTATAAGGAGAAAGTCAAGGAGTGGCATGATTCTCATATCAGCCACAAGCATTTTGAGATTGGTCAGAGAGTATGGCTGTTTGATGCGAGGCTTAGATTATTTCCAGGGAAGCTACAGAGCAAATGGAAGGGACCCTACTTGGTCAGAAAGGTACACGACAATGGTAGCATTGATATATCCGAGTTGTCTTCTGATAGTACCTTTCGAGTAAACGGCCAGCGGCTCAAGCCATTTCTAGATCATGAGCCACGGGACGTTATTGTTGCCCCTATTCATTTTGCGTGAGATGTGGTCTCTTGACTCACATCTGTTGCATCTCACGCCTGATTTTCACTGTTCTTCCGCCTGTATAGATCCAGTTGTTCATATCATTCTATTCTTTAGTCCCACATCCCTTTTCTCATCTTATGATTATGCTATACTTAGGGTGTACTTTACCCTAAGTATAGGGGGGATGTAGGACCTGCGAGTATTCTTTTCATTCGTTCTGCTCCTGTTTTGCTGCCTATACTTAGGGATATTTTACCCTAAGTATAGGGGGGGCAGATTCTGTATATTCTTCACTCGGATTTCCCTTCATGTACAGCTTGCTATACTTAGGATTAGTTAATCCTAAGTATAGGGGGAAACCACCGAGGCCCTCTCATTCTATTCATTTATTCGTTTCTGTACTTAGCCACTCCTTTTCACTTCCCTTTTACTAAGCACGAGTTATGTCTTCTTCATCGCTCTTGATCACTCTGAGGACATCGTTCGAGCTAAGTATAGGGGGGTGTGTATATATTTCATATATACTTTAGCCATAACTCGTACTTTGTGTGAGTGTGTTAATAAATAAAATGGCTAAAAAGCAGAAAAATTTAAATTTTTTTCATGTACATAAACTTCTTTTATATGCACATACATAGCTAGTGTACAAAGTATTTTTGTAAAAATGATTTCAAAAATCTTTTGTGTAAGGCTTGTGTAAATATTTTTGTATAAAAATTATGTACATAGTACAAAATTTTTCCAAAATGTTTTGAAAATCAAAAGTTTGCAAAAATCTTGTGTAAATGTTTGTAAATATCTTTTTGCAAAACTTGCACTTCATGCATCATCATCATCCATGATTTCAAAACATTTTTCAAAAATTTTGCATGATTGTAAATATTTGTAAACAGCATCTTGTGTACATATATGTATATAATTTTTTCCTGGATGAGAGTTGACATTTAAACTAAGCCTGGAATTAAATTGAGAAATGGAGCTTGAAAAAGATCTTAATCCACTTAACTTTAAGAGGAACCTTATAGGACTTAGGGTTAAGGCTTTTCAGGTCCATAAGGACTTAATTCTTTGAGTCCACTAGGATATGAGCATATGTCATCTTGATGAGCTTAAGTAGAACACTTAACAACACACGCATGACTCTTAGAGACAATGGCTTGACTTGCACCTGCACTTTACACATGGCTCTCCACGGATGAGGTGGTAAGGAGGCAGTCTCCTTTGGCTTGGGGTAGCATATGAGGGTAGTACTTCTAGGCGGAACCTCTCTTCTTCTTCTAGTGAAGGAAGTGCGCCTCAACTTGGTCTAGTGGTGATGAAGGCTAAAGACAGAAGCTGTGGGTTGCAATAAAGCTTCAAAAGAGGGATAGTCTACTGGCTCAAGAGGAAAATTTCTTGTAAATATGCTGTACCATGTAGATATGTGTACAGAAGTCTTTGAAAAAAAAATGCAAAAATGCAAAAAGAACTCCAAAAAAGTGGTGGGTCGGATTGAAAATTTAATAACCCCACCGGAGTGTATATAGTCAAATAAAGCAAAGCTTATGGTATCCATGTTACATCTCATGAAGCTTGCAGCGGAAGACTTAGCTACACTGGCTAGGCTTCCAAAACTCTATACTTCTTCCCCCTCTTCTTGAGCCGGTTGCACTTGAACTTAGAAGGGAATACCCCGCTTCTCGAGGAAAGAGTTGCTAGACCGAGGCATTAGAGTTACCAGGTTGAGGGAGGTTGTTTCTTTGTTACTTCTGAGGTGGGGAGCCAGATATCACTTACACTGCATGGAAAGACTCATGGTCATTAGAGTTTGTGTATGTAGACTTGTTCTGATCTGGTTTATTGAGGAGTCTTGTCCATAGATTGGTGGAACTTAGAGGCTGTTGGGTTTTAAGCTTAAGTCCAAATAAGGTTCCGACACATTAATAATCCAAAGATCTGATCGAGCTCCATATTTCAATTTAATGAAGGAAAGTTTAATAATTCAACCTTGATCCATGTACATCCTCTTTTTCTTTTTCTTTTTCTTTCTTTTTCACTTCTTTTTCAAATAAGTGTTTGCTAAGGGACTAGCAAAGTTAAGTATAGGGGGGTGATGAATACCCATTCATCACTCTTTATTCTTATATTTTAGCTACAAAAACCTTTGCAAATACATGTAGATATATGTAAATATCAATAATTACCAAAAGCATGCATTGTGTAAAAACCTATAATTAGCATGTTTTTGTGCAAAAATAAAAGAATAAAGATTAAAAAGAAAAAGAGGGGAATATTTAGAATAAATATTGAGCAACCTAACCCAAGGGAGGGCTCAGCATGGGCCTGACCGCATAAAAGCCACAGTAGAGGGAGATAGGAGCTCATGTGTAAATATTTATGTAAATAAATAAAATTATATTTTCCTCAACCAAAAATATTCTTGTAAATATTTGTACATATTTGGAAAAGATAAAAACAAAATAAAAATTTGAAAATCAAAAAGACCAAAAATATCCTTCCACCATGTATACAGACCATGCTTCTACATGTATGTAACCTTGTAAATAAATTTATTTATTTTCAAAACTTTTTGTAAATATTTTATGTTGTAAATAAAATAAATAAAAAGAAACAAAACAAAACAAAAAATCAAATAAAAATATCAAAAGCTAAAATTACAAAAATATATTGTACATATGCCATGTATATAGTTGTACATAACTATTTATTTCACCTATGTATATAAATAATAAAAATAAAATAAAAATATCCTTTTATTCCTCATTTTATTCTATAAATAAATAAAATATAAAAGAGGGATAAAAATGTATAAAAATAACTAATTAAAAATCAAAAATTAAAAAAACCCCACACTGTACAAATACCTATGTATAGCTATACTATGTAAATACCCTATTTTATTTCCAAAAATTAATTAAAAATCACCAAAAAATAGAAAAAAATAAAAGTAAAATATTTCATGTTGAAAGTTTTTGCTGATTCGGCCCCTAGCTAGGTGTATTTGTCACCTCAAGATCTTGCCACGTGGCCTGATTTCATTGGGCCCTGGGGATGTTGACCGCCCGGTCAACTGACCCCCCAAGAACCATTCTTCGCGGATTCGAGCGCCGGACTTTCTTCTCGGATTTATATCCGCTTGACCCGATTGCCTAACACCTAAACCCCGGCTCCGTTTGACACCTCCCACATCCGACATCCTCGCCGGGCATCGACATCGGGATCCGCGCGCCACCGTGACCCTACCCGATCAGCCCTAGTCGGGTCTGCACTCATATATATTCTGAGCTCCGCCGCTCGATTCCGCCATCTTTGGCTCTCCACCCTTCATCCCGTGACCTCCACTGCATCCCTTGAGGTGACAGCTCTCGATTGCCCGTGTCGCAGCGAGGAGGGGGTGGCCGGACCACTGATCCGGCGACATTGCGCCGCCGTGCTCCGCCCAGTGCAGGAGCCCGAGCCTCAGGACTTGACGACCTTCGAGGCCACGACCGGGAGCTACCTCAGCTCCAGCCTAGTCTACTTCGCCACCCAGGTAACCTTCTAGCTTTCTCATTTCGTCTAATTTCTAGTTAGCCCCAAATCGTAGCTCCGTCGCGTTCCGTCGATTCCGGCTATCTCGCATACTCTTTCGATCATCGGAACCCACAGTCACCATCGCCATCCCTCCGCGCACCTTCTCCATACACCCATTCAACCCAGCTCGCACAGGAGCTGGGCTTCGAGCTCCACCGTCCGTCGCTTCGCCGGAGCTTGCTCATCCCGACGCACCGACCACCTCCACACCACCTAACCGGGTCGAGGCATTTTGCCCTCGACCCGCAAAGCTTTTGAGCTATCTTGCAGGTCCAGAGGAGGCCATCTGAGGCTTCCCTACATCCAGGCCAGAAGCTTCCCTCCGCCGACCTCGCCGGACCCCCTCCAGGGCTCGGCTGGGCCATCGGAGGCCACCGACAGCTGCGGAGCTTCATCGCCAACCTTCTCCGATCTTCAGAGGCAGCTGAGGAGGACCACAGAACGCGCACGAGGCCGGCGAAACTCGCCGGCCACCTGTTCTTCGAGGGTCCTCGACCACCGTCCGATTACCCTCAGTGCTCCAGTTTCCATCGAGACCATCCATCCATCGAGGAGCAGACACCGTCCGATCATTTCGAGGGTTGATCGGGACCGTTAGAGCAGAGAGGGAGGCGCCATTCACCAGCACCCGTCAGATCTTCCACGTGGCCCCCTCGGAGACGTCGATCGGCCCACGTGCGGAAGGAGAGAGAGACGCCAGCGTCCAGGACCGTCAGATCAGCCACGCGTCCATCATCCAGCCGTCGACGTAATAAAGGGGTAATTTACCGTAGGCCCCCTCTTAGTTTATGTTTTTAGATTTAGTCCTGTAAATATTGTGTGTCTTTTATTTACGTTGGGATATTTGCACTTGGAACCTGGTACTCTAGTTTATTTGCATTTATGCCCCTGTGAGTGTCTGTCACGTGCTTCGCCACGTGCTTTGTTTGGTATATTTGCAACATTAGCCCTGTAGTTCTGGTTGTTCATAAATGAATGAAATATTTTCAGTAATTGCATTTATGCCCCTGTGAGTGTTTTATTTGCACATGTGCGTCTTTTAGTGGGATATTTGCATAACAGCCCCTGGACTTTTTGGTACGAGTTACCAAAAGGTCCTCGGACTTGTTTTTCTTACATATAGGTCCCTGAGTGCCCCAGGCACGCGCCACGCGCGTGACTTGCTGGGTATTTTGCACCAGGACCCCCAGAACTTCGGGTATTTGCACTTTGGTCCCTGTGCACAGTGCCCTCTTGTCATTTTTGAATAAAATATCAAATCACTCCAAATTCGATGAAAATTTGACCCATGGTTCTTGCCATGGTGTAGGATTTTCGAGAATTTTTGAGGACATTTTTGAGTTTATTTGCTATTTTTAAAAATTCAAAAACATCTATTTTTGGCACGGTTCAGTTTTAAAAATCACAAAAAAATATAAAAACACCCCTAAAAATTCTATAAAAATTAGGTACTGTTTATTTTGTGTCCTTTGATTTTCTAGCCAATTTTGGCTATTTTTCATTGCTTAAAAACCCTAAAAATTCAAAAACACCTAAAAACTCATAAAAATCATAATAAATACATTAAAAACCCAAAAACAATAATTTTGGTACTTAAATTTTCCTTGTTTTCTCTATTTAACAGGAAAATTACCTCCAGGCCCTTTTGAGGTCCTTAGATATTTTATCTAGGGACTTTAGGCTTGGCTGGACAGTACCCCTTGGTTTTCTTACTGTTTGATTTTTAGAAAATAAAATACACATCAGAAAAATCCCAAAAATTCACCAAAAACATAAAAAAACATAAAAAACACAAAAATATTTTTATCTGAATTTTTGCTTGGTTTCTGATGCATTAAATAATTGTTGAAGTGTGATTGCTTTTAGTCTTTCTCATTTTCTTCACATATTAAAAATCCAAAAAAATTTAAAAACAATTAAAAACCACTAAAAATGTTTTCCCTTTTTCTCTGATTCTTCGACTACTTCGTAGGCTTTTTAGCCAATCCGTGCTCCTTGTGTTCGACCCTGGGTGCTATACCAGGTAAATCTCATAGCAGGACCGCTATTTGAGTGTTTTGATTGATCTTTGATTTATTTAGTGGTTCATTTTTCTTGATTGACACATTCTGAGTGGCTGAGGTCGCAACGACCTATTTTTCTGTACCTTCTACCTTAGTCGCTCGGGATTTTCGTGCCATCATTCCACAGTAACCATCAACCGTCTGATGAATTCCTTCATTTCATCTCCACCATTCACCAGCGCCGCGCCCACAACGCGCCACGTGGCGCAATTGCACCCCTTGATCGATTCGCCTTTGATCTAATCCTACTCGGCCATTAGCGCTTCGATCTGGGCCATTGGATCACAAGATCCAACGGCCAGGACTTCGTCTCCTACCTCCAATCGCCCTCTCTCCCACGTTCTCGGCCTTGCGGAGGGAGCACCCCCTTCCTATTCTTTGCAGCGCCTCTACCACCGCAGACAACCGCCACCACCACCACGATGACCCCCACTCATCCCTGATCTTCGACAACCACCATATCACCCACGACGACCTCCAGCTCTCTCCCACGAACTCCATAAACCTCGCCCCATCTCCACTCCAGCCGAAATCTTCATCCTTTAAATACCCCCTCTCCGGCCATCGTTACACCCATCCGCCCCTCGTGAGAGACGCCCCGAGCTCGGAGCTTCAAATTTGTGACAGAAATTGCGAGTGTCCTCGAGCGAAGACGTCCGTCTTCTCCGGCGAGATCCTCAGCCTCTGTCGAGTCGCAGACCTCCTCCACCGAGCCGCTGCTTGAGCTCAGGGATCCACCGGCCCTTCGAGCAACGACCTGGAACTCAAGGAAGAGCTCCAATCCTCAGGTGACGCCTCCATCCCTCTTCGATATTCTCTTCATTCTTCTTCGCTTTTTCTCACCTTTTATTCGCAGCCTCCGGTCATCTTCTCGCCTCCATTCCATTCCGCCGAGCTTCGCATCGGAGCTCCCATCTTCGTAGTTACCTTCACGCCCTCCGACGACGCCTTCCATATTACAGCAGCTTAAGCTCCGCCACTTGGCCGGAGCTTCTTCGCCAGACCACCGCAGTACCACTTAGGCCTCACCCACCATCCCATCACCTTCACGAGCGCACGCACGAGCTCCGGCTCTACCTTTAACACTTGCAGGTGCCAAATGATTCATTGATCGGAGCCTCGCCGGAGTCGTCTTCGACATTCATCGTCTTCCACCTCCGTAGACCTTCTCCGACTCCTGGGATCACCGCCACCTTCGCCGCATTGCCACGAACCTTCTGGGATAGCTTCGACAAGTCGGAGAGCTTCATCGACACGAGGAAGGACGGGCGGAGCAAAGGCCACTTCGCCGGAGCCCCGCCATCTCCTCCGCAGGCGGCGGAGGAGCATCGGAGGAGAAGTACAGCTGCCGTTCGATCACATCGATCGAACGGTCCACAGCGTGCCGCGTCGCCTCTCAGCTGAGCTTCACAGGAGTCGTTGGATCCCTTTAGATCCAACGGCGCCTAGTGCACCACGCGTACCCCCTCCGCAGCAGCTCTCAACCGTTGGATACCTCATCCGATCCAGCGGCGGACCGTCAGCCACGTCGCCATCTCCACCGCAGCCAGTAGTCGTTGGATCATCCTAGATCTAACGGCCTGAGGTCACGCCACGAGTCTTCATCGCCACCCATTGGATCGAGCTCGATCCAACGGTCCACAGCGTGCCACGCAGCTTTGGTCCGAGCCTCTTCCCCGAGCCTAGGCTCGGATCGCCCACGCCTCACTCCAGACCTTCAGAAGCACCCGAGCAGAGCCCCGAGCCTCCGCAGCTATCCGAACCTAGGCCGCCCACGTGAGGAGCACGTGCGGCCTGGGAAATTTACACAGAGGCCCCTGGAACTTTCAAATATTGCAAAAAGGTCCCTGTAAAGCAGACCCCACGTGAGGAGCACGTGCCTTGTGGAGAAATTGCACTCGAGTCCCCAGCATTATAGGTAATTGCATTTAAGTCCCTATCAGCATATTTGCTTTATGTATTTTTATTTTGCTGTATTGCATTTACACCCCTGTGTGTGCACACATCCCTAGGTTGCATTTTACATCATTTTTAAATTCTAAAAGTTGCATTTTGTTGAGAAACTTGTACTCTATCTATTGAGACACGTGTCATATTTTTGTAATTTTAGTAGATTTTTAAATGAATTAATTAGTTGATTTGTGGAATATTTTTCCCAGTGACACCTTTTAATTTATAGTTAATTCTTTGTGACTCCAAAAATCATCAAAAATTCACAGTAGCTTTAGGACAGTGAACTTAACATGCCATAAAAATTTCATGTCATTTGCACACATATCGAGGCCTAAATAAATTGTTGAGTGATTTTCTCATTTTAATTCCAATAAATTCATTTCACATTGAAATTAACATCTGTCAATTTTCCTGGATACCTTATCATTAGAGCTATTTAGGATAATTTTATCTCTTGGAAAAATTGTGATTTGTTATTTATTTAAAATTAATTGGAGAAAATCACCCTGTCTGCATATTTAATTCACAGTAATTTCATTTAGTGTCTAAAAATTACAAAAAATTAGAGTAGCTTAATTTCATCCCATTTCATAATCTGGCCAAGTTTCATAAATTTTGGAATTAATTTGAACATCTTTCTGAATTAACATTTAATTTGGCCTGATTTGGCATGTGTATTGCATAAAAAAACTGAAAAAGACCAAAAATATTCCCTCCGGAAATCTCACACTTGGATTTTGCTAAAATTTGACCTAAGGAGACAACTGCCTCCCTGAGTTCGACCTTGTACTTCCACCAAGTAAAAAAAATCACCGCATGAAATTGACTCAAATCTGATTAAAAGTGGTTTTTGATTAGCCTCTCGTATCCGACTGCAACGAACGACATCTAATTAATTTGGATATTAATTTGCTCGAATTAACATAGGGTGCGGGGTGGTTATCAACCATCTAGCCCCAGCATCGCCATCATCATGTGCATGGCCGCACACGCTTACACCCCATCCAGAGCAGCCCTGCCTCCAGCCGCAGATCTCAACACCTCTAGCCCTTCTCCTATTGTGGTTGCATCTCCAGTAGCGGATGCGTGCTCCTGTGCGTGAACGCGAGCCTCCTTCCATGTGCCTCCAGTCAGGCCAACCATCATGCGTCGCTCTCATCCCAGCCAGCCCCCTAGACAAGGCCGCGACACCCTCCTACATAATGGTCGTGCCTCAAGGTCCCGCGCCCTCGACCGACTTGCCCTTGGCGCCTCCTCCCGCGCCACCCTCTCCAGCACCCGCGATGTTGTGTGCTCGTGGCACCACCTCCTACGCCATAGCTCCAGCACGCCACTGTGCAGAGGTTGCACCTCTAGGTCGCGCATCGTCGACCACCTACAACGCCTCCGGCCCCGCGCCCCCATGACGCCCTAGCTGCAAGGCCCCTGTATACTTCGCGTGGCTCCTCCTCCGTCGCGACTTCACGACCAGCCACCCCGTCACCACTCCTTCGCTCTCCCTACATCAGCCCGCCATGCTGAGCGCAGCCCACCACGAGCCTCCGCTCCTTGCACAGCCACACCACAACTCGTTGCACCCCAGCGCTCAGCCCCCTACGTATCGCGTGCCAGCAGCCATGCGCTCCAATTCGAAGCCAACCGCAGCCAATCCTCGCATCCACCTCATCCGCGTGCCACTACCTCCCATCCACGTGGCCGTCGAAAATGGTACTTGTGTACGATTTTTGTTAATTTTTGTCTATATTACAAAGATACCTCTGCATTATTTTTCTTAGTTGGACACCAGTTTTGCATTATTTTTTAGTTAAAAAAATAGCCTTTTGTAGAGTATTGAAATCTTTATATCTTGGATATTTATTTGAATTTTTGTGATCACTAGGTAATTAACTAAAAATGTTTTGGTGAAAATTAAAAATTTTACCCATTTCAAGGTGTGAAATTCATATTAAATAAAATATTACTCCATAAATTATAAGAAAAGTGTGGATGATTCCTCTGAGAGCTATTTGATTGCTATCTAAGTTTCATCAAAATTAGAGTTGTCTTTTGCATAAAATAAATTATAGAATGATTTCTATAGTTGATTCTTAACTAAATCTAAAAATACTATTTTTGCAAAATTTCAACTCTCCTATATTGATCATTTAAATATCTATTTGAGATAAACTACTCTCTAAATAATTTGATTTCATGGATTTATTAAAAATAAAATACTGACATTCACTCAGTTTTCCTTAAAAAATCATAAAAACATTCACAAATTCTCAAAACATTCCAAAAAAAGCTAATTTCATCATGTTCCACTTTTAAAAATTTTCATAATTTTTGCATTTTGTTTGCATGAAAAACTGCATAAAAACCCTAAAAAGTGTGCATTTTCCACTGTTGCATTTAAAATTCAAAAATTTCAAAAAAATAGATTTTTCATTCATCGTTGGAATAGGTTTACGAAAAACAAAACTTAGCTATATTGACTTAATTTCATATTAAAAATTGATTTAGCTAAGTAACTTGTCTTCTTAATAACCGGGTTCATTCGCATATTTGCATTTGCATTTTTATTGCATAAAAAATTCAAAAAATCTTCTTGGAAAATCCTAAGCTAATTCATTTAAATTGATCCGAAGTTGTTCCTTTGCCTCATTGAGTTGACCTTGGGGCTGACCCAAGTTAAAAATACATCAAACCGCACATTAATTATTCGATTCGTGCGGTAATTTTTGATCGATCCTTATTGCCCGACTACAACAAATCATGTCACATTTTAAATTAACAGGGCATCTCAGCGGTTCATTAAATGGCACAGTTGTCGGGGAGGCAACCGTCTTAGGATCATTTCAGAAAATTAGATTTAGGTTTTCCATTCATTCAAGTAGTCTAACCCCCGAACCCACTTTGTAATTACTCCATTTTTTCAATTATTTCTTCTATTTTTATTTTTTTCTATCTCTCTCTCTGACATAAAATTACATCTTTTTGTGTGAGGGCCGTGTGGACTTGGGGCGGCTTTCTTGAAGTAGACGCGTCTCGAAGAGCATCAGAGGATGACAATTTGTGGATCAAGTCGGTTGCTGAGAAGCCAAGAAGATCTTAGAAGAGAGATTTTAATTTTTGAAAAAAAAAATATCTTGTAATAATAATTGCATATTTACAGCGGTTCCCATTTGGGTTCTCGCGTGTGTAACCGAATAAAAAGACTCTCTATGTTGTGTGGTTGCTTGACATAGACTAAGACATGCGCTCGGGCTCTCAGAGCAAAATGTTTTGACTTGTGCTCGTACTTTATAGGACCACACATCCCATTTAATGAGATGCACTTAGACCGCAGATCTATTAGTTCAAACTAAATTATTCATCACTTTCTAATAGAACTGCCTGTGTAGGAATGGATTTCTCATTTGCATTCATCTAGTATAAAAAATTCAATTCAATTGTGCATCATGCTTTGTAGAGAGCTGGAGGCACTGAAATCTTCTTACTCAAGCATTCATCATTGTTTTCTTGATTGCATCTACTTTTTTCGACTCTCTCTTCTCAATTTTTTTAACCGAGGATAAAAGGAATTGGGACTGGACAGTAGACGTCATTGCTTGTTGATGTCCGCAAAAGTCACAAGGACTACTCAATCCAGGTAAGGTAAAAATACTCTCGGGTCGTTGCGACCCGGATCGAGCAGGATGTGATCAATCAAGAAAATATGTGAATCAGACCACCAAATAAAGATAAAAAAATAAAGGAAATCAAGAAATAGCGGTCATGGCTATGAGATTAGCCTGGTGTAGCACCCAGGGTCGGACTCAGGGAGCACGAGTTGGACTCGTGGCCTACGAAGTAGTAAAAAATGAAACAAGAAAAAAAAATATTTTTGGTGGTTTTTAATTATTTTTATATTATTTTTTTGGATTTTTAATACTGAAAGAAAATAAGAAAACACAAAAACAAGCACACTCAACAATTTATTCAAATACTCAAATATGCTCCAAAAAATTCAAACAAAATTTTTTTTCGCTTTTTAGGTTTTTTAATGTTTTTGGTGAATTTTTCAGATTTTTATAATTTTTATATAATTTTCTAAAAATCAAAGAAGGCAAAAACAGAAGTAATGTGTCCAGCCAGGCTTCAAAGTCCCATGAAAACTATCAAATGGGTCTTTCACAGCATGGAGGTAATTTTTATGACAAATAGAAACAACAAGGAAAATTAAGAAAAAGAGTTTATTATTTTTTTAGTTTTCTATAATTTTCTAGAACTTTTATGAGATTTTAAGTGTTTTTCAATTTTTAGGGTTTATATATCTTAAAATAGCCAAAATTGCACAAAACATTCAACACACAAAAACTAGCAGATCCTAATTTTTTAAGAATTTTTAAAATAGTTTTTATATTTTTTATGATTTTCTAAATTGGACAGTAAGAAAAATCAAGGTTTTTGAATTTTAAAAATAACAAAAAGCCTAAAAAATGTACCTAAAATATAGGGAAATTTTTACACAGTGGCAGGAGCCACGTATCCAAATTTCATGCAATTTGGGTTTAATTTGCTATTTTATTTCAATGAAACCAAGGCTCATAGTGCACAGGGACCTAAATGTAAAGAAAACAAGTTACAAGGGCCAAAATATAACAAGGCAAGAAAGTGCGAGGGCCCTCGTGCAAAATATCCCAAAAATCACGCATGATGCACGTGTATCAGGCACGGAGGGACCTGCTTGTAATTCCTATTCTTATAAATGCAGACAACAACACAAAGAAATCACAGGGCTGAATGTGCAATTTAACCAAAACCTCACGTGTCTATGCACGTGGACCACATATAGAAGGACTAAAATGCAAATGTCTGAAACATAAAGGTCTGATGTGCAAATTATCCGAAATAAAATGAACTATATTAAATATTTACATGACTATATTGCCAAAAACAAAATAACATGGGCCTAAGTATAAATTACCCCTTATTATCGGAGGGCCGAAGGGACGCCACGTGGATGATGGGAAGGCTGAGATGCATGACTAACCCTTCATCTGGAAGGATGGTCCAGATCAAGCCTCAGATGATCGAACGATGGTCTGCTGCTCCTCAAATAGACGACCTAGATCAAAATTGGAGCTCGAGGCTGAGCGGACGGTGGAGGAGGGTCCTCCAAGAACTCAACACCGGCGAACTTCACCAGCCCAATGCACGCGGTGGAGGCCTCCTCCTGAGCTGCTGGAATGTGGAATGGCGTCATCTCGGCGCTCCGCAGCTACTGGGGTCCTCCGATGACGCCGAGAGCCATCGGAGTGGCCTAGCGACGGTGGAAGCTCGAAGCTCCTGGGCTAGAATGAGACGACCCTCAGATGGGTCGCATTGACCTGTAAAAAAGCCTAGGAAGCTTCCTGGGTTGAGGGCAAACTGCCTCGACCCACTAAGAGGTGAAATGGGTGTATGGCGAGTCGAGATGAGCGATCTTTAGCGAGGCGATGGCAATGAAGGTCGAGCCTTGGTTCCGAGGCGAACCAAGGTGGATGCATGGGTGCAGAAGATGGATAGGGGTCTGACGGAGATGACAGTCAGGTCGGTTGAGCGGAATGATGATCGGAGTGGCCGGAATCGATGAGAGATGGCGGCGGAGCGAATTGGGCGTAACGAGAAATTAAGGAAAACTAGGAAGAATTAGGTCTACCTGGCGTATGCAATCGACTGGGGATGAGCTCGGCGAGCTCTGGGTCGTAGCCTCAAAAGGACGTCGATTCCCGAGGCTCGGGCGCACCTCGCGGCGGCGCACGTCGGTATATGTCGCCGGATCAATGGCTAACGGGCTCCTCTCCTCTCTTCGACACCACCCTCGCAAAGTTGTCACTCAATGGAAGGGGATGGAGGTCCTGGGATGAAGGGGCAGTGCCGAAGATGAAGGGAATTGTGTGGCGGAGGTTCGGCTATATAGTAGCTCAGGTCCGAAAAGAAGAGGTCGGGTCCGGCTTGGTGAAGCACAGACCCCTAGGCATGGTGTCGGGCGAGGGTCTCGGATGCACGGGGCGTGATTAGGACCTAGGGTTTGGGTAAATGGAGCTCAGATCTGGCGGGGATAATTGTGAGAAATTGGGTCAGGTGCACAGATCCGCGAGAAGGGGGTCCGCGGGGGAGAGTTGATCGGGGGTCAACATCCCCCATGGACCAATAGGAATCCAGCATTCAATAATTATTTGGAAATTAAATAAAAAATAATAAATGACCGAATTTCGAAAAAGTTTAAACATGAAAAATGTTTATTTATTTCTAAATTATTTTATAGTGATTTTTATTTATTTTTTTGAGATATAAATTAGGTATTTACAAAATATTATTATTATATACAAGTATATACATATGTATTTTTGATTTTTGCTTTTTAATTATTTATTTTTATACATTTATTCCAATTTTATATTGTATTTATTTATAGACTGAAATTTGGATTAATAGGGTATTTTTATTTTATTTTTATTAATTATTTACATAGAGTAAATAAATAGGTATATACATATATTTACATGGTATATATACAAGGTGAATTAGAATTTTTATTTTATTCCTTTTTATTTTTCTAATTTATATTTTATTTATTTACACCATGGAATGTGGAATTTGAAAATATTTGTGTTAGATTTTTATTAATTATTTATAAGGAAAAATAAATAGATGTGTGGTTTATATACATGGTATATATATACAGTTATGAAGGGATTTTATTTCTTTTTATTTTTCTTTTATTTTTCCCATTTTTATTTTAATTTTATATTTACATATATATAAATAAATAAATAAACACCCATTTTTATTTTATTAAGAGGAAAACAATTTTTATTTGTATACACAGATATATGTACACACAATTGAGCTTCCTTATCTCTCTCTACTTGGCTTCTTTTTGCGGTCAGGCCCATGCTGAGCCCTCCCTTGGGATTAGGTTGCTCAATATTTATTCTAAATATTTCCCTATTTTTCTTGTGTTTCTTTATTCCTTTATTTTGGCACAAAATCATGCTAATTATGCATATTTACAAGATGCATGTTCTTTGGCAATTTATGATTTTACACATATTTACAATGTCTTTTTCTTAAGTTTCTAGCTAAAATAAAGGAATAAAGGGTGATGAAGTGAGATTTATCACTTGTGTGAATTAATTACAATGACAATTAATCTCTAAAATCAGGACTACTAATTGAATTGGACCCCAAAACAATTGACTAAAATTTACCCTTATTTATGGGAGAGCAACCCCGTCACTGTTTGATTTACTTGCAACTGAGAGAGAGAGACGACACAAGGATAGAGCCAAGCTGATATTTTTTACAGACTACTAGTTCTTTCTTTTTTGGTGATTAGCTACTTTTCAGTGAGGATCTATGGGTAGCCAGTAAACAGTCCGGATTTTCTTAGCAGAGTGGGAGGTTTAGAGGATGCCTTAGTCCTCAAAGAATGGGTATCCGTATATATACGGTCCGTATTTACTCTTGTACTGGCTGAAAGTAGGTCCAACTAGTCATAAGAATTGAGCCAGACTGTAGGGAAGTACAAGCACCTAACAACTCGTTAATTTTTCAAGACTTTGTCACCAACTAAAACTGACAAGATAATTCGGCAGATCCATTACGACCCTCACGTGTAGAGTTGATGAATTTGGGGTTTGCTCTTGTATTTGTTTTGTGTCTGTCCGTGTACGTTATCATGTATACTTGAACATTTTCTACCTCAATCCGCTTACATTCATCCATTCTTCTTCAAGATGTCGGGATATTGGTCATCATATCCAGGTCACTCTTCTTCGACCATAATCCGATCACCTTCATCTTCTTATTCCTCCTCGTACCCCCATCTAGATCATGAAGTCAGAACTTCGACTTACTTCTCGCTTCTTCATACTTCTCACCTACCCCACCTTCTTACACACCTGATCCATTTCCATCTTGGGATGACTGTCCTTATTCTCGAGAGCTTGCTGGAATCAATGATCCATACGAAGAGCAAGCCACTGTTGAGACCTATGACTGGCGGAATTACTCGCCCCACATACCTCATTCTCACCTTAAGTAGGGGACAGACAACAATTCACATATATACATCCCGACTTGACCTTAGGGCATGAAATGGTCGATAGAACATATCGAATGGAGAAGCATGCACCTAATGATCTTCCTGACTTGATTGATCCTAGTAATCAAGCCTACATTGACCAGCCATTCGGAGAACCTATAGGGTATTGGACTCATGAATTCAATCTCCGAGCTCCCTCTTTATTGACTCCATCATATGAGGCTCCAACCAATATCTGTCATTCAGATGGTCTATGCTCAACCCAAAATTACATGCCAGAGTCTAGGTATGTTGGGTACGAGACCCCAAGCTCTCAGCAGTATCCTCCAATTGAGCAGACTTCTCCATGATTTGTCAATAAAACTTTTCGGAGGATGACATTTTGAGACTTATTCTGAAAAATGAATCATTTGGTGCCAAGTTGAGAGATGTCACTGACATATTGCACTCAATTTCCGCTATCCTGGGTATGAAAGTGGAAAGGAAATAAGTGGATTTGATGTTGAAGAGCGATCAAACACAAGGAGAAACACATACTTTATATAGCTAGAGTCTATTATACCTTCCTCTTCTACTAACCACTTGCCCTCCAATCTCGAGTCTGCATTTTCTCCCTCCCCTCCTTCACATATCGAAAACAAAAAAATTTAAAAATACCAAAAATCTCATAAAAATATAAATTGAAAAAGATCTAAAAATGGATCCAACCCTAAAGGTAGCACTCGGCGAAGAATTGATTTTTAACCTTCCCTTAATAAAGGTCATAGATCACTTCACCGACCTCAAGAGATTTGTAAGGAGTAAATTGATATCCAAAAGGTCATGTAATAAGAGAACAAGGACAAAAAGGTACATAGTGTCTATCGCCACCTCCTTAATGATGGGGACAAAGACCAAGAGTCGCAGGGTGAAGCGATTGCCTAGGGTTGAATGTGATATCAAAGACACTATCTTTACCCATGCTAGAATCGATGATGACTCACCAATAAATATCCTTCCGACCTATGTGTTTGACAATCTCAAACTTAGGCTAATCAGAAAGTCGAGAGAAATCGTTCACCTAGTTGATTGATCCATAAAACGGGTGAGAGAAATCATTTCAGTCATCATTACTTTCCAAGGTGCTCTATTTCAGGTGGACTCCACGATCATTGACATTGAGCACCAAGGAGAGTTTGCCCAATCTCCGTTTATTCTCGAGAAGCCATTCTTCACATTGGCTAAGGCGACTATAGATTACGAGACTCGGGATATCGATTTAACAACATTGGGAGCGCTCTGACCTCACCCATTCTTTGATACACTTTACTCAAAGTTAACCCACATATCCGCTGACAGTCATAACCATCGAGAGATAGATGAGTCCCACCTCTCTGCTACACCTGAGATATCGACTATTGAGATGACCGTTGGTTTAGAGACTCCCCACACATCCATGACTCTCGCTGCTTGCATCACCACCACCATGCCAACTTATAAGGAGGACTCACAACCCGAAGCTGGCATTAAGTCAGACTTTGCTGATTGTCTTGACCATTTCGATGATCTAACATCCCTGACTAATAATGTAATCTAACTAAGATACTAGCACCTATCCAAGATGTGTGCTAACCCTTCAGGAATATTACAATCTATATGGTGACTCGTCTGATGAGGAACCCATGGCCAGACCACACCACATCTTGGACCTTCAAAGGAAACAACCAGAATTGAATTGACCCCACCCAAAAACACGGTTGCTCCCTCCTTTAGCCGATTATCTAGTGAGAGGAAGTCGAGAAACGATTCCTCGAGGAGTTCCCCTGAACCTCTCAAGAAGCGTAGCTCTCCGCTCCCTCTCAATAATTCAGGTTTTAGAAAACCGGCTAAGAAAATTTCCTTCAACATACCAGAGAACGAATTTTCAGAGGAATCCTCATCAGGTTTGGATGAGGTGATTTATATGAGTGATCTCAGTTCGGTTGTTCTTAAGCCTTATCTAAGCAAGCGGTCGTGTGTCGACCCGCATTAGACGATCCCTTCACCTCAGTACTATTCATCTAAGGATGATTCTGACAGTGACACACTTGTATATTCCTCACCTACTCATTTACGCAAGAAGGTTCGTTATAAACCATCTTGACCTTTGTATATTTTCCATATCTCATCAGTTCTCATACCCTTTTCTGTCTTATACTTAGGCTGACTAGAGCCTAAGTAGAGGGGGACCAATGCCCCTCCTGTATATATACGCATCCATTCCCCTCTTGACATTGCTGACCCCGTTTTTTGTTCTTATTCCACACTTAGGCTGGTAGAGCCTAAGTATAGGGGGCGGAGTGACTTCTATACTTTTTCTATTTTAGCTCTCCTAAGCTTAGCACGAGCTATGTCTTTTTTATCTCTTCTCATTCTTTGAGGACATAACACACACTAAGTATAGGGGATGTGCATATATTACATATATACTTTACCCATAGCTCGTACTTTCGCTTATTTTTGTATATATTATGCAAAAATTACGGTGTGGGTAAAATTGATTTTTTTTTTGTAAAATACATGTATACTAGTATGTATATTGTATAATCTATATAATACTTGTAAAAAGTTGTAAATTTCTTGTAAAAACATACTCTTGTAAAATTTGTTGTAAAATAGATCTATATCAGAAAATTTAAAAAATGAAAATAATAATAAAGGCTTCTTATTTACTCTTGCATATCATCCTTGCATTAAAAAAATTAATAGCAAGCGCTTCATTTATCTCTATAGCATGTCATCTGCATCTCATTTTCATATCTAGCCTATGCAAAGTGAAAAGTTAGTGGGTTCTAAACAAGTTATGAATAGATGTCATGGATGGATTTGATTTGACCTTAATCTACCTAATTTCATAGGAACTGAGTTAAGATTTTTCAGGTCAAGTGACTTAATTCTTTGAGTCCGCAAGTCTATGTTCACATGTCATCTTGATTTGTCTAAATAGAATGCTTCATGCAGACACGATTCTTTTAGACAATGACCTAACTTGGACAAGCATCATGCACGTAGTTCTTCATTAATGAGGTGGTGAGGAGGTAGAATCCTTTAGCTTGGAGTAGCACAGGGATCGAAACATCCGTCCTTCTCTAGGGAGGGCAGTACTTCTCAACTTAGTCTAGTGGCGTTGACGTCTAAGGATGGGAAGTTGTGGGTTGCAATAAAGATTCAAAAGAGGGATAGTCTACTTATTCAAGAAGAAAAACTCCTGATATGCATGCTGCACCTTGTATATATGTCAAAAAAAGAAAAAAAAAGAGAGAAAAGAAAAAATGCAGAATCTCCAAAAGTGGGCATTGCTAATTGAAAAGTAAAATGCCAGCTGGAGTGTATATACAAGTTTAGAAACAAAAAGAGCTTCAAAACTTACAGCTGAATGACTTGGCTACGCATCCTAGGATAGGTAGCTACCCTGGCTACCGTCCATTCATCTCTCCACCCCATCTTCTTGAGCCGGCTGCACTTGAACTTAGAAGGGAATACTCCGCTCCTCAAGGAAAGAGTTACTGGACCGGGGAATTAGAGTTAACTTGTTAGTGGAGGTTGTTTCTTTGCCATTTCTTATATGGAGATATATATTTCACATACACGGTAGAGATTCACGGTCATCAGAATTTGCGTATGAGGATTTGTTTTGATCTGACTGTTGAGGCGATTTGAATAGAAGACTTATGGAACTCAAAGGCTGTTAGGTCTTAAATTCAGTTCCCAATAAGGTTCTGCCATACTATTAATCCAAAGGTTGAGTCAAGCTCCATTTTCACCTTTTATTCATGAACTTGGTATGGAACACAAAATCGTTTCACTTTTGCATTTCATTTTTTTGCTCAGGGACGAGCAAGGTTTAAGTATAGGGGGTTGATGAATCTGTGACTCATAACTCTAAATGTTAAAAATAGAGTTTCGTTCCCTAGTCATTAGCTGCATTTTCCCATTTGTTCTGTATTATTATCATTCATGCATCTGAAAATAATATCTGCATTTTAGCATTCAAAATTGCATAAATAGGAAGCATGAAATTCCTTGTAAAAATCACCTGTAAATACCATATTTGTATCTATTTTATACTAATTCTAAATCCAATAAATTTAACTCTATTGTGTACATATTGCTAACACTAATAAAGGGAAAATAACAAAAACTATTAAACTTGTAAAATTGACCTATAAAACCTGAGCCCTAGTTTGAGACTAAGAGCCTTAAAATGCACATTTCTCCCCCATACAGTGTCCGATTTAGGTCTAATCACTTTTAGTGTTATATACATTCAAAGACCTTCAAAACAAGACTAATTTCATAAAAATCGTATGTGAAATTTGGGTTTTGGGCCCCTATTGTATATTGTACAGATTGACTAAATTACCCTCCATTTTTATCTTTTTATTTTCATTATATTAAAAATCCAAAAAATAGATTAAGTTATAAATATCTCTTTTATATTTTTTCTAATTTTATTATAATTTTTATCTTAATTAAAAATGATAAAAATGTAAAAGACAAAAATGTAGTATTTTATACCTATAAGATACCACCCAAAAATACTTTTTTGTACATATAACTTTCTTTGAATTTCGATCGTTCACAAAAGTTGTAGGCCTCGTCGAGGGGAGAAACTTTCATGTTGATCACTTTTTGATTTAGCCCCTTATATTATTTCTTTTTTGTTTATATTTAAATTTATGTTTTGAATTTTCTGAGAGCGACACGTGGCTGCTCCTGGAGCCGCCACGTGTTACCATATTTATTTATTTGTTTACTTTGTATTTTATTTTATTTATTATTTATTTCATTAATTATTTATTATTTATTTATATTTATTTATTATTTTCTTTTATTTATTTTCTATTATTTATTATTCGGAACCTACTTATTTTATTGATTTTTCTATTTTATTTTTAACTTTACTTCTTCTTAACTTGTTCTCCACTCCAAGTCTCTACTTCCTCCATCATTCTCTCCACTTTCTCCACATCTTTTCTAACTTCTTCTCATCCTTTTTATTCTCTTCTCCATCATCATTTTTCCTCATCCACCATTCTTTGAGAAGGGTCTCCAGCCCCCTTGATGCATCGCCAGTGACAGTGTCAACGCAACAGGTTGAGCAACGACGATATTCACGTGAGATCCGTAGTTCTAAAGCTACGTAGTAGCAGCTGTGCAAGATTGCAGCCAAGCTTCGGAGTTTCCTACCGTCTCCTTGAAGCGACGATCATCGGAGTCGAAGTTTACCTCCTCCTCCACCGGCGACAACCTCCACTCTTCACAGCTCCAGGTTCCCTTGTGCCCGCATGCTGCCCTTGGTGCTTCCTGCTAGTGATGCAGTCGCATGCCTCCGCGCACAGCCATCCAACCCCAGCGCCACCATCATTGCGTGTGTGGCCACACACGCTTCCACCACGTCTAGAGAAGCCCTTCCTCCAGTCGCAGATCTCAGCGCCTCTGGCCCATCTCCTATTACGACTGCGTCTCCAGTAGCAGGTGCATGCTCTTGTGCGCGAATGCAAGCCTCCTTCTACGCGCCTTCGGTCACGCGCTGCTCTCATCCTAGCCAGCCCCATGGCCAAGGCCACGACGCCCTCGTACGTAGTGGTTGTGCGCCCTCGATCGCCTTGCCCTTGGTGCCTCCTCCCGTGCCTCCCTCTCCAGCACCCGCACCACCACGTACTCGCGGCACAACCTCCTGCACCCTCAGCTTTAACGCACCACTGTGCAATGGTCGTGCCTCCAGGTCGTGCGTCGTCGTCCACCTGCAGTGCCTCCAGCCCCGCAACCCCCATGACTCTCCAGCCACGAGGCCCATGTCTCCTTTGCGCAACTCCTCCTCCATCGTGACTTCGCAACCAGCTGCCCTGCCACTGCTCCTTCGCTCACCCTGCCACAGCCTCCCACGCTAGGCGCTGCCCACCACGAGCCTCCGCTTCTTGCGCAGCCATGCCACAACTTGTCACACCCTACCGCTCAGCCCCCTGCACGTCGCGTGCTAGCGGCCGTGCATCTAGTTCGGAGCCAGCCGTAGCCGACCCCCGCTTCCACCTTGTCCGTGCACCAGCACCGCCCGCGTGCCTCCTGCCCACTCCGCGTGCCGCACGGCTCTACGCCCACCATGCCCTAGGGTTTTCTTGGAACCCATGTTCACGTTGAAAGGTCCTCTTTATTTTTTAGGTTTTTATCACTTTTGCCTCTCCATAATATCGCAATATCAGTTATGCCCCTATCTTTTTGGTAATATCAGTTATGCCTCTTACTTCTTACAAATCTATCACTTGTACCTCTCGGGTTAGTTTTCGTCCATCCCGAACGCAAACGGACGTTAACTTTAGGGACACATCAGGAATTAAATGAAAACAAATGAACTAAAAAGTTCAGCCACTGTTCATCTTCCTCCTCCCCCTCCTCTTCATCTTCCTCATCCCCCTGCCCCTGCCTCCTCTCCCGCCCATGCTGCGCCCCTAGGCCCCGCGCCCTCGCAACCCCACGTCTCCCCCTTCCCCCGTCGACCCGCCCCGACGCCTCCACAGCCCCCATGGCCCATGCCTCCTCCGTCCCTGCCTCCAGGTCGCCTGTGTAACCACCGCCCCCGCCCCCAGGATGCCCCTCCGCTCCTGCCATGTGTCTCTCCCACCCCCGCCCTGTGTCACCCCAGCCCCAAGTCTTCCCTCCGCCCCCCTGTGACTCCTCTGCCCCCACCGCCCCCCGCGCCCAGGTCTAGGATTCACTTACGGCCTAGAGACATGCTCTTGTGCATTGCAACTTCGGGTCGACATGTTTCTTGTTCATCAAGGAAAATCTAATGGGGGTAAAATTGAAGTTTCCCTTTTTGTTGTGATTCTCAGCGGCCTGTAAGTACAATTTTTTTCTTGATTTTTTCATAGTTTTTGTCTTTTTTATTATATCTCAGGCCTTTTAATATGCAGTGGTCTGAACCATGCTGCCACTAATTTCTACTCATTTGAGCAAGGGAGAATTGCTGCATATAGACTATATGAGATGATAAGTCATTCAAACTCAGATGTCAATCAGGAGGTAAAGAAAGAAGAACAAATGGATGAGGAAGAAGATAAAGAGTCTGTACAATAATACCCCTTTTAGCTGCACCAAGGTTTGAAGAAATCATGCCTAAGTCAACTCATTGACTGTCAATCTGACGGAAGGGCACAAGTGATAACGACGAAAGAAGTGAGGGGCACAACTGATATTACCAAAAAGATAAGGGCATAACTGATATTGCAATATCTCAAAGGGGTACAAGTGATAAAAACCCTTATTTATTTATTTATTTTATTATTTTTTAGTGAAAATTACAATTTCATTCCTTTAGGTTTCTTTATTTGCAAAATGGTCCTTGTGCACAGTTTTTGTTAATTTTTTTCTGTATTGCAAAGGCATTCCGACATTATTATTCTAATTTGGATATCAGTTTTGCATTATTTTTTAATTAAAAAATAGCCTTTTGTGGAGTATTTAAATCTTTATCTCCCGGATATTTATTTGGATTTTTGTAAGCTCTAGTAATTAATAAAAATGTTTTCGTGAAAAATTGGATATTTTACCCATTTCAAGGTCAGAAATTCATATTTAATAAAATATTATTCCACAAATTGTGCGAAAATTATGGATGATGCCTCTAAGTGCTATTTGATTGTTGTCGAAATTTCATCTAAATTGGAGTTGTCTTTTAGATAAAATATATTATAGTATGATTTCTGTAATTTATTTTTAGTTTAATCCAGATATACTATTTTTACAAAAGTTCAACTCTCCTGGATTGATCATTTAAATATCTATTTGAGATAAATCTCTCTCTAAATAATTAGATTTTATCGATTTATTAAAATAAAATACTTACAATTACTATGTTTTTCTTAAAAATTCATAAAAATCATAAATTGTTAAAAATTCCAAAAAATAGTATATCTTCATTTCATCATGTTCCACTTTTCGTAAAATTTTCATAATTTGTTTAATTCATTTGCATGAAAAATTGCATAAAAATCCCTAAAATTTTTGCATTTTTCATTGTTTCATTTTAAATTCAAAGTTTCCAAATAATACATTTTGCATTCATTATTGGGTTAGCGTTACATGAAAAATAAAAAATAGCCAGATTGACTTAATTTCATATTAAAAATTGATTTGGCTAAGTAGCTTGTCTTCTTAATAACCTCGTTCAATCGCATATTTGCATTTGCATTTTTATTGCATAAAAAATACAAAAAATACGCATGGAAAACCATGAGCTAATTCCTATAACTTGATCCGAAGTTGTTTATTTGCCTCCTTGAGTCGATCCTGGGGCTTGCCCAGGTTAAAAATACATCAAACCCCACATTAATTAATTCGTTGATTATTCGATTTGTGCGATTAATTTTTTATCGATCATGATTGCCCGACTACAACAAATCGTGACACATTTTAAATTAGCAGGGCATCCTAGCAGTTCGTGACTATGTTTAACAATTGTGGTAGTAGCTCGTAGTCTAATAAGGATGATTTTCATAATATGATCTTTTCTCTTTGCCAGGAACTACTGGCGAAACAGTAACAATCTCAATTGAAACCGTGCTCAACTGTAACCAAGATAAACTATACCTAACTCAACGGAAAGCAAGCTTCAATTTAACCTACTTAACTGTAACCGATCTCAATCTCAACTGTAATTCATCTCAACTCTAACCCAACTTATTTATGACTCATTCCAATCTCAATTGTAATTTCTCCAAATTCAACTGTAAATGATTTAGATATTGTTGTAGAGGATTCAGGTGTAGCCATCGCCAAGCCTATTGGCGGAGCGATAACCAAAACTCGAGCGATGAGGAAGTCTCTTAAATGAGGCTTCCATCTTGTCCTCTAAGTGGAAGTGCGGTCCAGTAGAGGGATAGGTCTCTCCAAAACTACGCCACTGAGATGGGTGAGATAGACTCTCTGGAAAAGTCACTCTAGAAAAACTGGCCTGACCGATACGGGCAAACGAGCTTTAAAAACTAAAACTGAGGGCCCTCTAGCCTAGGTACCCTAAAGAACAAGGATCAGTGGAACTGGTTTTAAAAGAAAACCTTCAGATCCCAGAGAGGCATAAAAACTACGAGTGCTCGCGAAAATCGAGAAAAAGACTGGGGTCTTAGACCCGTACCCCAAGCGGTCGCTTCCCTAACTGGGTTTCCTATCTCCTGCCCAGCTGAGGGTCATCGCACCCTCGCACAGTAAGGTGTAAAGGTCACCATGACTGGTACTCTTAATTATTAGGCATCATTGAATCATCATCACTAACTTAATTTCTCATCCTTTCTCAATCTTTGTTGTGATTAACTTTACAGACCTTGGCGTCTTGTTGATAATCTTATTGAAGAGTTATCCATAATTAGTGACTCATACCTAAATGATTGATTACAAAGATTTTCTTTCATTGATCACATATTATCTCAAAATTTAGCAGCCTGATTATTGATCTGGATTTTATAAGTCACTTGTATGAAAATGCCGCAATGATCTCATTTTTTAAATCATGAGATTAGAAGTTATTCATTAGATATGGATTCAAATTTAAATCAATGATAGATTCCAACTGTTCTTATTTAAATCAGGGGATTAAGATTTACTCAATAGTTCTTGGTTTAAATTTAATTCTATGATTTAATCCACGTAAAAGATCAAATTCTTTTCATCATGCAAATGTGAATCTCAAAATCTAGATTTTTGTTGCCTATGCTTGGTGTCCCATTCCCATATATGGTGAGGCAATGAGCGCTCTTGCAAGGCTTTGGCAAATGAACAATTAGTTGCATTGTTCGCTTGAAGCAAATCTGAGTCTTATACATGTCCACATCATGTTAGTGCATGTTTACAGATGTACACTCAATAACAATGACTAAGGCTATCTATTGATGATGTTGCTCCATTTATTGGTTGTTTCTATAGAGGTCGTGTTGCGATCATAAATATTATGAGAATTATGGTGTAATTGAACAAAATTTTATAGCCTAATTAGTGTTATATAATTTGGATCCATCTTATGTAAAAATACATCACTTTTCTTCATTTTACCTATGAAACCTGGTATAATAATAGATCTTTCAATTGAACTTAGCCGTGTGCTGTATATACTCAATCTCTTATCCTTTAATCTAAAAATCTGTAGCAAATATGGATTTGAATTTAAAATCAAATTTATGTTAAATCATTCTTGAACCTCTCATATTCCAAGCATGAATTTCCAAAGCTAATTATTCTAATATTAGACTCAACTTGTATGCTAAGTTCATCCTTAAATCTCTATATTTCAAGTACAAATCAATGGTTAAACAGTGATATAAATTTGACTCAATCGCATACAGATCACCCTTAGTTTCTCCTCAATCAACTTGAAATTAGTAGTTATTCAATGGTTTGAAATTGGACTCCAATCATATGTCAATCACCCCCAAATCCTTTCTTATTTTAAAATGAAAATAGTGTCTAATTTGTGATCTGAAATTGGTTCTTAATTGGTATTAATTTATATACAAAACATTTCAAATTTTTCATCAAATCCAACATGAAAACTGTAGCTATTATAGGCTGATTTTAGACTCAAATCATGCCATTTTTATCCCCTAATTTCTCTCAATTTTAAGGCATGAACAATGGCTCATTAATGAACTTTAATTTGATCTTAATTTCATGTTAATCACTCCAAATCTTTCACATTTTTAACCCAAAATATGTGAATAATAGTGATATGATTTCAGGTCTAAATACATGCAATTGCCCCTTAATTTTCACATTGTTCATCATGGGATTAATGTATAAATAGTGGACTGCTTTCACCTCAAGAATGTGGGTCATTCTCCCTCAAATTTCTATCTTTTAAGCATGAGAATTGTAGAAATATATATATCTAAATTTATACTTGGTTTGTATGCTCAACGTCAATTGTTTCTCAAAAACTTAAGAATTTGGAGCATATATAGTGGGATATAAAATTTTGATGATCTCCATGTAAAACTCCATGTTCTCATCTAGTTTAAGAGGCAAATCAATAGATTGAAACATGCATGGAAGGCAACAAGAGGAGGGGTAAGATTGTACCTTTGATCCTAAGTTTGGAGGGCATTTGTGGCTTCATTTAACATGCAACAACACCTAAAATATATGTTGGATAACATAAAAGGGGGGAAACTGGCATTAATGAGAGAAAAGAGGAGAGGGATTTGTACCTTTGGATATCTCCAATTTAGAGATCCAAACTTGCATGCAAAAACCTCTACTTAACAGGAGCTTCAGTTCATTCGGATCTGGTTGTTACAAATTAGCTCAACCATACAACTGAGTTAATCTAACCAATCCAAGATCTAATGATTGAAGTTAACCAAAAGTTAAAAAAATGCCCCACCCTCCCTCTTCCTTCTCCAACCACCCCCATGCTGACCATCTCCTCCTCCCTTTCCTCTCCCTCCGCCTTCCCCTCCCCTCGCACGAGTAGCAGTTGTTGTTGCTTCTCCTCCCCTTCCCCTCCCTTTTCCTTAACCCCCCTTGCACGAACAACAACAACAGTTGTTCCTCCTCCCCTCCCTTCGCCTTGCCCTCCCCTTGCGTGAGCATCAACTGATGCTCCTCCCCTTCCCCTCCCTCTTCCTTCATATTCCCTCATACGGGTAGTATCTAATGCTCCTCCCGTTTGCATTCCTCTGGCTTCCCCTCCCCTTGCATGAGCAACAGTTGCTGATCCTCCCCTTCCCCTTCCTCTACCTTCACCTCGATGCGAAACATTCCAGAGGTTGGGATTTATCAACGTTGTCGATAGAGGTGGGGGACGGGAGGAGTCAAGGATATCCAAGGCACGGTAGTGGCATGATGTCCAAGGAAGAGGGAAGGGAAGAAGTGGTATCTATTATAAATACGTTGAACCCAAAGGTGGATTATATACCTGATTTAGTCATGGTTCACAAACAAATGGATGGAAGTTTCTCCTAGGGGTTATGTATGTAATTAAGAAACTACTCAGGGTTATGTTATTAAGAGTTAAGGGCTATTCAAGGTCCTGGATGTAATTATGGATTATCGAGGGTTCCTGCGATAACTACAAAACTACTCAAGGTTATGGTTGTAAGTATCCCTTATAATATTAGCATCTATTTTCCTAAGGACGACAACTATGCAAAAAAAAATGTATTTAATCCTAGCAGTTTGATAATGCTATTTAAACATATATAAGTGGTTCTTTACAATACTCGGTGGTTCCCTTATTAGACCTTAAAATAAAAGTATAAATATTTTCTAAAACATGTATATACTACATATCATCACTTACAAAATCTAATATTTACATATTACATCCACAAATAACAAATAATTCGTATTAGGTAGAATACATCACGTACTTCCTCTATTTAAAAATCCACATAAAAATATTTTTGTAGAAACCAACATTGAAGTACAATTTGAATTAAATAATTCTTTTAAAATGAACTAAAATTGATAATGTGATATAAAAAAAATTAAAATGTTATAATTTACATACTTTGGTAATGTACAGTCAAAAATAAAATAGAAGTAAGTTTACTACCTTTACACGTTAAAGATATCAAAGACAAAAAATAAAAACAAAAAAACAAAAAAAATAAATAGAATGTCTACTTTTATTTAAATTATAAATCTTACTTTACCACTTATAAGTAAATAATAACCTAAAATAATATTAAAAATAAAATGAATTAAAAATTTTCAATGTATGTTACATTGCAAAAAAGCTCAATTAAAAAACAAAGGAAAACTTTGTAAAAAATCAAATATAAATTAAAATTATTCTCAGATCACCAAGCATGTAATCATATACACTACTATCGATCATCCACTCAGTTTCGATAGAACAAGCATTATCAATTCTCCTCGTATTAAGAGTTGAACCATTGTTCGTCGATTGCAAAGAACCAAGTCCTTTTGTAAATGATTCCTTAAAGAAGGATTATAACCCCTTGACGGTATGATTTTTGAAATCAAGTTCTCTAGTTGCTCCAAGCATCGTAATGCCATTCACCAGTAAATTTGTGCCCTTTAGTCTTTGACCATCTCTTATAGACATTCCTATAGATACCTTGAGTGCAATACCAACGGCAGAACACTCTTGCATATCATCAAACACCTGGTATGCACAACTACACACTCGATAGTTCTTGCAACAAGGGGCAAAATGCTCCCCAACAGTATTCAAGGAATCAGACCACACCACAACTTCTCTCCAACAACATAGAACTAACCTCAAGGGTCCAAACACAAGCCCCAACAAGATCCACGAGTCACTTACCTCCAAGAGAAAAAAAAGTTGTGCGGTTTGAAACAACATCAATGGTCAAGGCTCCCGAATGTAGAAAAACAAGCAATCATACTATAGAAGTTATGATCTTTGGTCTGAAACAGTACTACCATCTAGAGCTCTGAGTTATGGACTTGAACACGAGGTGATCTGCCATTTGGAGAACGAATCTAGGCATGACCTGTTGTAGGGAACGTGAACTAGACTTGAACATAGAGATTTAACTTGCACAAAACCTGATTTGAGCACAACGAGGGCACGATTTGAGCACATTGTTAGACGACAATATGATCTACACGAACTAGGCCTGATCAAGAGCACAATTTGCACGATCTGTTCCCAGATTTGCGATATGAACAAACGCTGAAATCTACGACATGATCAGGATGAGCACAAATGGACACATTGCTGAAGGCTTATGCATGACCATCTAAATGAGTCATGGATCTGATACTGTGTTAGAATCAAAAAATCAAAACATGTACAAAAATGGAGGCAACAATTTATGCGGAAAACCCTACAGAGAGAGAGAGAGAAAAACCAAGGAGGCACACAATCCTTAATCTCCCTCACTAGAGATTAGGGCTCTCTTCACTAAAAACTTAATTCCAATGAGGGGGTGAGTACAATATATAGGAGAGTAAAAAGTCCCTCGTCTTAAGATTTGTTTACCCATATAGGCACAATAACTCAACAATTGGAACTTTCTAATGTACATTCAAGTTGTAGGACACATGCATGCACCTTAGTTGAAGTCAGTTAGACTCTGTGACCTATATTTGGCTAGTGACATACTTGTGCACATTGACAATATCAACATGTTATCATGTTTTCTATTTGGAATGAAATAAAGTAGATCAAGAAGATTAGACATTCTGGAGATGGTATTGCGGGATATCTGGTGGAAAAATTGATGTTACTTATTAGGCCATGTCTTTTGGATAACTAACAATAGTGCATCCTGAATATATCTCCCTATAATATCTATAAGAACCATCAGTATCCTCGTCCTATTGTGTGCTCATCTCTAAACCGTTGTTTTTCGTTATAGTACTTTGGGTTTCCTCTTGTGTGGAAGGTTAAAGAAAGTTGGTTATCTTCCATTAGTTTATGAATTAAAGAAGATATTGGTAGGTTGGATGTTGTCATGCTAAGGGAAGGTCATTCATGCTCAAATTTATCTCATCTTTCATCTTAGTGTTTTCTCTCTCTTCCAGACACCTTGAAAGCTCTAGAGGCAGGATGGAGTCATGAGATTTCTAGTAGTGGATTGGAAGATGGTTACCTTGTAGAAGGTTGATGGTGGCTTGATGTTCTTAGCTTGAAAGATATAGCCATGAGTCTTCTTTCTAAATGGATTTCTCGTATTTGGGAAGATGGGTATGTATTGCTCGCAAGTACAAAGTATTTGTGTGGTTTCCCCGGTATTCCTGAGCAATCATGATCTGTTATATTCCCTTTGTCTTTCTAGCGGGGTATCTTTTCGATATTTCCCTAAGATCATTTCAACATTGCTGCTTGTATTAGAAGACGGAGTGGTTTTCATTTGTAAGTGATGATTGGATAAAGGATGGACCACTTTAAGAGTGTTTCCCATGCTTGTTTACCTTGGATATGGACAACGAGGTACACGAGGCATATGTTTGGGATGGTTGTACCTTCATTCCACAATTTAGATATGATCTCTCTAACTGCAGACTTCAATCTAGTATATTTGATGAATTCTCTAGCAAATTGTAACTTGCCATTGATTGGTAGAAACCACTAGATTTGGTGTGATAGTAGGATTTTTGTTAATAAAGCTTATAAGGTGCTTTATGGGAGAATGGTATCTTACCTAGGGGTGATACATCTAACTATCAAAGGATATATGGATGGAAAGTTCCAAATCGAGTGAAAATGTCTCTTTGGCATGTGAGATGTGGAAGAGTAATGATAGGTATCCTCGACCCAGACTTGCGAGGCAGAGATTGGAATTTGACTTATATTATCGATCAAGGTGTTGTTGCCTCACGTGTGTGATGTTGTGCAAAGGTCAAAGATGCGGACCACATTTTCTTTATGTTTGTGATAAATTCATCCACCTAATAAATGAAAATTGAGGCTAGAACCTTTACAAATACATGTACTTGCATCCCAATCTAGCATTCCAGTAAATACATTCCCCTTAATAAGGAACACTACTTAACACTAACAATAACATAAAAATAAATAACAAATAAAGCAAAGAAATACAAGAGATCAAACATTTTATATAAGAGATCAAACATTTCATCTGTGCATAATCACCCTTGTATATATTCTACAAACTTTCACTCTATTTAAACAATTCATATCAAATTGATTTAACGTGGAATTACCTCTATAGTGTATGTATAAATCAAATTAACTCATGAAAAGTCCTAAAAAATACTTACTTGCACAACACAAAAAGCCAATGCCTAATTATGTATTGACCTACATTGCAAGCTAGTTTTCTCACTCATACAATCGCATATGGAACCATACTTAACTTTAACAGCATTGTACACAAAATTAAATTTCGAACAAGAACACTTTCAAGGATTTTGGAGTTTATATGTGAAAGTTATGGTTTTGAACTATATGGTATGTTGTGCAATCGATATAATCAGAACATTATCATTTTTATACAATATAACGTTTTTTTGCATTTTTCTTATTTTGCAACATAACTAATTACATAAAAGATCAAAATTCCTATACATCTAAACATAATAGAAAAAATAAAAATAGAGAAAATATGTTTTACATGTATGTAAATATATACATATACATACATACATACATGCATGCATGCATTCATTCATTCATTCATTCATACATACATACATACATACATACATACATACATATATATATATATATATATATATCACTAAATCACGTAGTAAAAATAAAAAAAGGAGATACCTATTAAGTAATATATCAATGTAATATGTCCTCATATGTACATAGTACATTAAGGAAAAAAGGGGAAATACAAAATCAAAAAATATGGTTTTATGTATTGATGAATACCCATTCATCACTCTTTATTCTTTTATTTTAGCTACAAAACCTATGCAAAACACATGTATATTCATGTAAAAAGAATAAATTGTCAAAGAGCATGCATTATGTAAATATGTATATTTAGCATGTTTTTGTGCATAAATAAAAGAATAAAGAAATAAAAGAAAAAGAGGGAGATATTTAGAATAAATATTGAGCGAACAATCCCAAAGGAAGGCTCAGCATGGGCCCAACCGCAAAAGAACCCAAGTAGAGAGAGATAGGGAAGCTCATGTATGTGTACATATACCTATGTATATAAATAAAATTATTTTCCTCTTAATAAAACTAAAAATAAGTATGTATTTATTTGTATATATTTGTAAATACAAAATTAAAATAAAAATAGGAAAATAAAAAGAAATAAAATTCCTTCATCATTCTATGTATATACCATGTACATAGAACCACACATCTATTTATTTTTCCTTGTAAATAAATTAATAAAAACATAACAAAAATATTTTCAAATTCCACTTTTCATGGTGTAAATAACTAGAATAAAAATCATAAAAAGAAAAATAAAACAAAAAGAAAAAGAAATAAAACCAAAACCCACCTTGTATATATACCATGTAAATATGTATATAAGGCTATTTATTTAACCTATGTAAATAAATAATAATAATAAAATGAAAATACCCTTTTATTCCAAATTTTATTCTATAAATAAATAAAATATAAAATTGGAATAAATTGTATTAAAATAAATCATTAAAAATCAAAAATAAAAAATGTATATATGTATGTACCTATATATAATAATAATATTTTGTAAATACCTAATTTATATTTCAAAAAATAAATAAATATCACAAAAAATTAATTTGAAAATAAATAAACATATTTCATGTTTTAAGTTTTCGAAAATAAGTCATTTATTATTTTTAAATGAATTTCCAAGTATTTAATTAGAGCTGGCTCCTGATTGGTCCGCGGGGGAACGTTGACCCCCGGTCAACTGCCCCCCCCCTCCAGGACCACTTTGCGCGGATCCATGCCCCGACTCATTTTTCTCCCATTTATTTGGCATGATCCACTCTTCTTCAACCCAAAACCCCGGGCTCCGATTATCAATGATTCATCCGGGATCCTCGCCCGCCTATCATCTTAGGGATCCGCTCCTCGGATTGCGCGCTCCACGACCATCTTGTCGGACCCATAGCCATATAAAGTACCACCTCCGACAGCGATTTCACACCATCTTTGGCGCTACCCTTTCGTCCCAGGAGCTCCACCTTACTCCCCAGAGTGACAGCTGCGCGAGGACGGTGTTGAAGCGAGGAGAGAGAGCCTGCTCCACTGATCCGGCGACCCCCTTGTCTCCGTGCGCCGTCGTGAGCCGCACCCGAGCCTCGAGCCCCCGACGACCCTCGAGTTGACGACCAGATCTTCCTTAGCTCGTCCCCAGTTGACTCCCGTCATCAGGTAAACCTAAATCTTCCTAGCTCTGTCTAATTTTCAATTTCCCCCAATTCGCTCCGCCGCCATCTCTCATCGATTCCGACCACGTCGTTCACCCATTTCATCGACCGACCCGACCAACATCTTCGCAAGACTTCCCTCCACATTCTTCGCCCACTCGCTCATCTTGGCTCGCCCCGGAGCCAAGATTCGATCTCCCTCGTCATCGCCTCGTCGGAGATCGGGCGTCCCGACGCGCCAGCCACCCATTTCGCCTCTAACAGGGTCGAGGCACTTTTCCCTCAACCCAACGAGCCTTCTGTGTCGTTTTTCAGGTCAAAGAGACCTCATCTGGAGGTCTACAGCTCGAGCACAGAGGCGCTACTCTTCCTTCATCGCCGGAGCTCCTCGGAGCTTTCCGGCATCATCGGAGAAGCTCAGTAGCTGCGGAGGACCCGGGCGATTCTATTCCACATCCCAGCAGCAGCAGAGGAGGCCCATGGCGCGAGTATCGAGCCGACGAACGTTGTCGGCCACCTGTTCTTGGTGGATCCTCAGTCACCGTCTGATCGAGCTCCTTCGCCCAGTTCTAATCACGACCGTCCTTTGGCGAGGGGCTAGCAGCCGTTAGATCCTAGTCAGGACTCATCTAGAGCGTCCATCGCAGAGGAGAGACGATCCCACAACAGAGCCGTCCGATCATATACGTGACATGCCTCAGTCTGTCAGATCTCAGCCAGGGTTCATCGAAGGGGCGTCGACGATCCTACACCGTCCAATCATACACATGGCACCCCCTCAGCCGTCCGTGTTAATAAAGGGTAAATTACCCTTAGGCCCTTCTTTCTTCTACTTTTATCAATTAGTCCTGTAAATAGTTATTTCAGTTGTTTTTATTTTTGAACAATTGCACTTAGGACCTGAACCCTTCTTGTATTTGCATTTTCATCCCTGTTTGTGTGAGGCACGTACGTCATCACGTGGTTTTTGGAGAAATTGCATTGTATGGGCTGGTGTTTTTATGAGTTATAGAATGAAATATATTTTATGATATTTGCATCCATACCCCTGTGAGTGCTTTTATTCGACATGTGCTGAATTCTTTGGGTATTTTGCAACTTCTTCCCTGGTCTTTTAGCACGTGTTGCTAATAAGTCCCTGGAAGTAAGTTTTATTACATTTAGGTCATTATGTGCCCAGAACACGTGCAGCGCGCGTGCATTCTTGGACTTTTTGCATGAGGGACCCCACACTTTCTGATTGTGTTACTTTTTAGCCCTTGGAACTTATTTTTCTTACATTTAGGTCCCTGTGCACTGTGATCCTATTTGTGATTTAAAAAATATCAAATCTAACCCAAATTGCGTGAAAATTGGATACATAGCTCCTGCCACAGTGTAAAATTTTCCCTAATTTTTGGGTACATTTTTGAGGCATTTTTCTATTTTTAAAAATTCAAAAATCATTGTTTCTGTGTCTATCCAAATTAGAAAATCTTAAAAAATATAAAAACTCTTTCAAAAATTCTAAAAAAATTAGATTTTGTTAGTTATTGTTTGTTTGATTTTCTATGCATTTTTGGCTATTTTTGGATATATAAAAACCCTAAAAATTAAAAACCCTTAAAAACTCATAAAAATGCTAAAAAATTGTAGAAAACTCCAAAAATAATAAACTCTTTTCCTAAATTTTCTTTATTATTTGTATTTTTCATAAAAATTACCTCCAGCCTATTATAGGACCATTTGATATTTCTCATGGCCCTTTGAAGCCTGGATGGACAGAAGTTCACTGTTTCTACCTTGTTTGATTTTTAGAAAATTACATAAAAATTATAAAATTATCAAAAATTCACCAAAAACAGTAAGAAAACCTATAAAACATAAAAATATTTTTGTTGGAATTTTTGGAGCTTTTTAGAGTGTGTAAATAATTAGTTGAAGTTGCCTTATTTTGCCTTTCTATTATTTTCATTCATTATTAAAATCCAAATAAAATAAAAAAATATTTAAAAGCCACCAAAAATACTTGTTTTTGCTTTGTTTTCGATTTGGCTACTTCGTAGGCTGCAAGGCCAATTCGTGCTCCCTGAGTCCGACCCTTGGTGCTTAATCAGTTTAATCTCATAGCCAGGGACACTATTTTTGTGTTGATTGATTTTATCTCTTGTTTGGTAGTCTGCTCTATATTTTCTTGATTGAGCTGATTACTCTCTCGATCCGGGTCGCAACGATCTGAGAGTGATTATTTTTATCTGATCCGGATTGATTGAGAGATTTTTCGGGCGATCAGAATGGCGCCATTGCCAGGGAGCACGGCTTAGTAGTCACTTATGATTTTTCCACGGCTTTCTTATTCGCGGCTTTTTAGTAGATAATTGTATATATATTTTCGATCTGATTCACTTGTACATTTATCTGGTCTGATCACACTCTTTTTTTGTTTACTTGTGAGGGCCCGAGGACCGAGGCAGCTCCTCTCGAGGAGCCGACGCAACCGCGGGAATCGGAGGCGGCTCCCTTCTGCACGAGGCCGTAGGAGAGAGCAAGGAGACGACAAGAGTGCATGATTAGCTTAGATTAGCTTAGTTTTATTTTCAGCACTTATTTGAACTGTTGTAATAATACATGGACCAAAGATAGAGACACTTAGACTCTCGGGGTCTGTTTCGCCGAGCACCGGTGTGCTCGGGTGTCCCCACCGGTTTTTCAAGGTTTTTACGTGGTTTTTGTCATTTATTTACTGCCTATTCGGTTTCTCACGGATTTTAGCCCTAGCTTAGGATTTTGCGTGATTGTGACGTAATTAATTAGGATCCAAACACCTTAATATCGTCCTGTACCTATAGTTCGAATAATTGGATTTAATTAATTAATTCACAAGAAAAAGCCATTTATTAGAGCACCGGTCCACGTGCTTAAGGAGTCACATACAACGCGTGCAGGATCCGTTGTGGCGGACACCGAGTGGCTCCCAAGATAGGACTCCGGACCTAGGCTCGAGTACCCGGCTACCGTTCTTTCGAGTAGAACTGCTTGTTAGGGCCCGGTTTTCCGCCTGCATCATTTAGGTAGTTTTAATATTGTCTTTCAATTATGCACGGATCATATTGCATGTAGACTGCTGGAGTCAGGTACGCATTTCTATCTTGTGCATGCATCATTGATTTCTTGCGCATCAGCTTTTTCATCTTCTCCCCCCGTTTTAGACTTAAAATAATCAGGAGAATCGAAAAATTCATTAAGCGTTGTTTTTAACTGAAAAATATAAAAAATAAAAACTATAAAATTGGGACTGCTAATCCAACTTGACCCTAAAAGACACTCCACTTAAAATTTTGTCTTGGGGAGAGCAACCCCCTCATTGTCTGGTTTGTATGCGCGAGAGTGACCCGCACACTAGCTAGAGCCATATCCGAGCTCCGATCAGACTACTGGCCTTTTATACGGGACAGTTTGTTTGGTGGGTTGGATTCCCAACAGGTCACGTAATCGCTCTTCTATTTTGACTTGATTACCTAATTAAAACTGACAAGATAATTGACCGAACTCTTACGATCTTCAGCTTGTGTTGAGTAGGTGAATCCGGGGTTTTGTTTGCTCATCATAGTTGTTTCCAGATCCCATCCGCCCGACTCGCCAGATCACGATGATGGGCAGGAGGTCCCTTAGGCATCCTCTGGCTGCACCACTTTTCAACACTCCATCCCATTCATCTAGGTCGGTTCGCGAGAATCGAGACCTGCTCTCCAAACTCGAGTTTGACTCTGCCCTGTTCCCTCTTGACCATTCCTCTACCATTCCTGAGACACTAGTACCAGATGCGAGTCACAAATAGATGATCTATCGGCACCTGAGTTTGGGTCTTATTCCTTTGCAGAGACCATGGTCGGGAGCAGTGATGATCGCACCAGAGGCCCTTGAGGAGAGGAGACATATGTCATGGACCAGGGTGCAATCAACAACACCTTGATCGCCTCCCTTGAGACAGTGCAGTAGCAGTTGAGGGATCAGGGTGCATTCATGATAGAGATGAGGAGAAAGATGGAGCAGATGAGAGCGGACCGCGAGTAGCGCGACCCAGGACCGAGGATACCCGATGGTGCGGCAGCAGCCGCAGCAGCCGCAATAGCAGAGCCACTGAGACCGATGCGGGAGTTGCACAACCCCAGATCGACTTTGATGCATCGTTGGGTCGTACTACCGGCCATCATGGGGGACTTCAAGTCCCCCCCAAACACTCTTCAGCTTCTACCCCGGTTCCATGGGCACGCCACTGAGGAGCCCCATCTTCATCTTTAGGAGTTCGAGATGATCTGCAGCACCGTCCACGACCGTCTGGTGGATGAGGATACCATCAAGATGATTGCCTTTCCTTTATCCCTGACAGATAGAGCAACCAACTGGCTGAAGCATTTAGGGAGGTTTGTGTACACCTGGGAGCAGCTCCGCACCGAGTACTGAACAAGTATTATCCACTCGGGTGGACGAATGCAGCGAGGTCCTGATCAGCAACTTCTCCATGCTCCCCAACGAGAAATTCCACGAGGCATGGAAGAGGTTTAGAGAGATTACCGACTGATGCCCGCACCATGATATCTCGAAGCCGAACCTTGTTCAGAGCTTCTTTTGCGGGTTAATACCAGAGCTGGAGGGCCTGGTGAACGCTTCTTGTGGCAGGTCCTACTTCGACAATGATCATCATCAGGTCTGGGCCATCAACGAGGAGATGGCCGAGAACTATACAGTAATATCCCAGACCCGACTCTACACTCAGGGCCGCCCTCAGCCACAGACCGTGCAGTACCAGAGGATAGCACGGGTCGACGCCGGTCCTTCCACCTCATCAACGGCAGCAACACAGGCTGAGTCCACAGTTGCCGACATGGGCATTATCAGCGAGAAGCTGGACCAGATGGAGATCATAGAGAAGAAGCAGTGCCAGGGTATCACGTAGATGGAGCAAATGGCACAGACACTGAGCGACTTGAAGACACAACTCATGTGTCTCCAGGAGGTACATATGGCTTCTCAGCCCCGTCTTCAGTCGCGAGGAGATCCGAGTAGCAGCGGCAGTTCGTCCCAGCGCTCCACGCAGCCTAGACAGGTTCACCTTGTACAGGAGGAGCTGTACCACCAGCCGCAGCAGCACTACCAGCCACCACCATCTCCAGACACTCAGATGGTGGTCTACCAGTCGGATCAGCCTCTGGCAGTACTCCCGCCACTCTCCTATGAGCCTGAGCCATTGATGGATGTCAACAGGATTTGGTATGATCGACCCCAGCCCGATATCCGACGAGACCATTCCGTATTCCGTTGGTCGGCCGGAGGTGCCAGTTCCCAGTAGCAGCCTTCAGGTCAGGGTGGCCAATACAACCATCAGCGAGAGCACCAGCCGCAGCAGCCCCCGGTGTACCAGCCACAACAGCAGTAGTCATACCCTTATGGTCCTCGTCCCTATCAGCAGGGACATTCTTGGAGGCGTGATCAGCCTCAGCAGCAGCATCAGCAGTACCCTTCTCACCCGCAGCACCAGCCTCACTACCAGCGAGGCCACCCGTCAGGTTCTCATGGGGCATCCTATGAGAACCCCACCTTAGACGACATAGCCAGCCTCCTGACTGATCAGCATGCTACATTCAGACGGGAGATGGATGAGTTCCGCCAGGAGGTGCGGGAGATTGTGAGAGTGAAGGCCGCCATCCCTGCCCAGATTGAGCCGAACCCGAACAACCTGGAGAGGAAATCTGAGCAGGTAGATTTCACCGAGCATGCCACTCCTAGTGATACATTTGGTGATATGTCTACATATATGTTTGATACTGATTTGTTTACACTTAGGAGCGGTAGGATGCCAGCAGGCGGCGCCTCGTCTGAGCGACGTTCCCACGCTACTTCAGGAGCGCCAGGCAAGGAGGAGCGTGGTACTGATGCCACCATGGATGTTGATCCACACGACGGTACTGAGGCCGTCATTTCACCAGATGGAGGAAGTGGTACTGGTGCCACCATTGTTGCCGAGCCAGAGCACGGTGCTGAGGCCGCGAGTCGACATGTCGAGGGTGGTACTGATCCCACCGTTTCTACTTCTGCTAGTCCTGTAGTCTTTCCATCTGTTCATGTATCTCAGGACTTATCTGGCAATAAAGGAAAGGGTTTGTTTTATTCTGATTCACCTGTGGTGCATGATGATGTATGTGTGGATTCTGCCGTGCTTGAGCTGCCTAGACCCTCTCCTAGTCCTTCATATGAGAAGGACCGTGATCCCCTTTCCACAAGCACTTCACCTGGGAAAGGGGAAGAAAATAAAAAATCCCAAAAAGAAGCAACAGGAAGAGTTCAGCCAGCAGATGATCGACAGATTTCACATTCAGCTGACTCTTCAGGAGGCCTTGGAGCACATCCCTCTGAAGGATATTGTGAATCCTTAAGCGCATCACGGAAGCGTGTTGATTGCATCATATGCAATCGGAGAAACTAGTCGTACTAGATGCTAGATGCGACGGAAATTAAAATTTTTAACTTTAAAGATGAACCACATGATCACGAGAACACTTCTCGGGTCGTTTCATCTAACCACAAAGTATAAGGAATACCTCTTGAAGCGTGGTTGTGATCGCGAGATCCAAAGTAGAGATCCTCCTGTCTCAAGTCCAACCCACGAAGAACGCACTTGTAGGCATGATGATGAGTCACGTCCTTCCCGCAATCTTTTGACGAAGATCCAAGCGTCGAAGGCGAAGCCAAGATGCTCTCCTTCTCAATATGCAAAGTGGACGACCACTTGGATATTAAGAGAGAGCCCACACGAGAATGAGAGAGAGAGAGAGTAGTAGTCTTCTACAACTCTAGATGACGTTCCTTGGAAGGCTACCCTAGCCCTCCTTTTATATTAGTTTAGGATCCAATGGATCTCAATCCATGGGACACATAGATCCAACGACGAGGCTTGGTCTATGTAAGATCAACGGCTATGATTGTTGTTGGTCAAAACCAACAACATTAATTTAAATTAAAATATGTTGCAACATTATCAACATCATTTAATTAATATTAACTAATTAAGAGATAATGCGATAACAAAAATGGAGTCAACCAACCACCCTTGAAAATAGGGGGCGTCACCCATGATCAATTCATAGGTGACGCCACCTATGAAATAGGTGGTTTTTTTGCCTCCTTTTTTATTTTATCATATTATTTCTTAATTATTTTTGTAATAACAATTATCACAAAATATTCACCAAATTAATTCCAAATTAATTTGTGAATATTTCAATCATGCCATTGAACATTATGTGAATTATATTCACAACCCAAACTAATTTGTAAATTGCATTTCCAATTAATTAATAAATGTGAATCCAATCCACATTGTTAATCAACAAATGCTATTTACATAAATTCTCTCTCTTATATATACATATATATTATAAATCATATTTATAATACACATATATCATGGATAGTGTTACCCACATTCTCTCAATCCTTGATAATTAAATCCCATTTAATTATCCTAGATAATCATTCTCACAATATGAATCATATTTATATTAAGCTTGATAATTAAATCTCATTTAATCATCAAGTTCTTCTTTCTTGGATATGAATTTCATCAAATGAATTATTCTCGAACCCATTCAAGAATAATGTGCTTTCCCCGCAGATACTTGGAGATAAGGACAGGGCGATTGTATTATTCCATGTATAGTGACTTGGATATTGAGATCTTATCTCAAATCCAGATCTTACGAACCTCCCACATATGCTTGATTAAATTAAGACCGCAAATCTAATCTTCTCATTGAATCTGAATATTATTCAGACCAATGTCCAACACTTGGACTAAGATCGGATTGCTTCCCTAATGAAAGGAGTCACTAAAATCCAAACCTGTTTCATCACTCCCTCGGAATGGAAGCGTCATGGATATACAATCGTTTATGACCACATCCCCCTCAGGTAATCCTAATACATGTACATCCTGCATACTGGAAGACCCTTGATCAACCCAAAGATCTAGATCAATTTTACACTGTCTTCTTCATGGTTTGATCACTAAGTTTCTCAATCCTGGTCATTGGGAATTGGTATCGATCATATGCTTTCCCAAAGCATATATCATACCTTCAAATTCATGTCATGCTTCCAAAGCACGAAGACCATGCATGGAATTTGATCGGTCCCAATACCTCATGAGTGAGCTCATGTCTTCCGGTTCACAAGTGAACCTGTATGATCCCTTTGAGAGATCATATTGCTCATATACCCTTATATGCACACCAGCTCACCGGTGTATAGACCTTGGTTAGGTCATCAACCTATTGGTCTGCCAAATGTACATACTCAGACATATAGCAATATATCTGTCTCCGGTTAGAGGATGCATGCCTATGATGTGACATCATTCAACATAGGACTTAAGTTATCTCGATCTCGTTAAGTCAACCCATTGACCTAACTAATCTGACACCTCTGAATCACTATTCCCATGCAGAGGACCTGCATCTAGAGGTCGGTCAGATATCAGCCTATGTGAGAAAGGATTGCCATCTCCTACTCAGGCTGGAGATCATCAATCATTTGACGATGCTTGATGAGTCCTCTATCTAACTCCTTCGATATTCATCCAAACACCAGCCTCTACGGTTCATTTAATGAATCAACAGCTATATGATTATCAAGTTGGCCATTGTACGTAAACCTAATTGTACAGAGGGACCTTATAGTGCATTCATTCATTTAACTTCAGAAAGGGAGTGAAACATCAATAACTTTTATTTGATAAATATAAATATTACAATAACATTTATTGTAAGAATGGTTCGCCCATGGCTCACATGTCTAACAATCTCCCACTAGCCCTCAGAACCATTCAGGTACAATCCGTAAACCCATACTCATTACATGCTGGTTAAAAACCTTCTGTGTCAGAGGTTTGGTAAGAGGATCAGCAATGTTGTCGGCAGAGGCCACCTTGGTGATAATGATATCACCACGCTTTTGAATCTCCCGAATGATGTGGTATTTCCTTTCCACATGCTTGCTCTTCTGATGGCATCTGGGTTCCTTTGCTTGGGCAATGGCTCCAGTGCTATCGCAGAGTAACGGGATGGGAGTGTCAGAGGAAACTACACCAAGCTCCAAGATGAACTTGCGCAACCACACCGCCTCCTTTGCAGCATCCGATGCGGCAATGTATTCGGCTTCTGTTGTTGAATCCGCCGTAGTGTGCTGCTTCTTGCTTCTCCAGCTCACAGCACCACCGTTCAATAGGAATACAAACCCTGATGTCGACTTTCAATCATCAATATCTGACTGGAAGTCTGAATCTGTATATCCCAAGACTTGGAGATCACCATCCCCATAGACCAAGATGTAATCTTGTGTCCGTCTTAGATATTTGAATATGTTCTTTACTACATTCCAGTGTTTCTCTCCGTAGCAGGATTGGTAACGACTTACCACTCCCAATGCATGGCAGATGTCTGGCCTAGTACACATCATGGCATACATCAAGCTTCCTACGGCTGATGCGTAAGGGCATCCAGCCATGGCCTTCTTTTCCTCAACACTTTGAGGAGCCATCCCTTTGGACAGATGGATACCATGTCCTAAGGGGAGGAATCCTTTCTTTGAACTATCCATACGGAATCGTTCAAGAATCTTCTTGATGTATCCATGTTGTGATAATCCCAGTATTCTCTTTTCTTGGTTTCTGAACAACTTCAGGCCTAAGATGTAAGAGGCTTCTCCAAGATCTTTCATCTTGAAGGTATGGGATAACCAAATTTTCACATTGGTCATCATTCCTGTATCATTCCCAATGATAAGAATATCATCTACATAAAGCACAATGAAAACAATGGTGCTCCCACTAAGCTTCTTGTACACACAAGGTTCATCAGGATTCTGCACAAAATCATAACTCTTTATGGTTTCGTCAAATCTGATGTTCCAACTATGAGAAGCTTGTTTGAGCCCATAGATGGATTTCTTCAGCTTGCATACTTTGCCATCCTAAGCTATGAAGCCCTGGGACTGCTCTATAGATATCCTCCTCGAGGTATCCATTGAGGAAAGTTGTCTTGACGTCCATCTGCCAGATGTCGTAGTCAAGAGATGCAGCTATAGCTAGCAGTGTCCTGATGGATTTAAGCATAGCCACAGGAGAGAATGTCTCATCATAGTCGATGCCTTCTCTCTGTGTGTAGCCCTTGGCTACGAGCCGTGCCTTGAAAGTCTCTACTTTCCCATCATGTCTCTTTCTCTTGAACATCCATTTACACCCAATGGGTTTTACCCCTTTAGGTGGATCCTCTAGGGTCCATACACCATTCTTATGCATGGAGTCAATCTCTAACTTCATTGCTAGCATCCATCTATCCATGTCATGATTCGCGAGAGCTTCATCAAATGAAGAAGGATCAATGTCAGTCTCACCGACACATGGAATCCATACCTTTCAGGTGGTGCAACCACCCTCGAACTACTTCGAAGAGGTATGGGTGTTTCATCTTCATTTATCTCTTTAGTTTCTGGTTCAGGAATCTCAGAATAATCAGGGGATTCAATGAGTTCCTCTACTTCATTTCTGTCTTGACCTTTAGGGAAATCATCCTCCAGAAATTTCACATCCCTAGAGACTAAAACCTTTTGGGTCTTAGGGTCATAAAGCTGGTATCCAATACCATCTTTAACATACCCAATGAAGTAGATCTCACGAGTGCGAGATTCTAGCTTACTTGCGTCCACGTTCTTCGCATGAACCAAGCATCCCCAAAGCCTCAAGTGATTGACACTAGGCTTGGCACCATACCAGAGCTCGTGAGGAGTCTTTTGTATAGACTTGCTAGGAATCTTGTTCAGGATATATATTGCAGTCTCTACTGCATATCCCCAGAAACTAAGGGGTAAATATGCTTTACTCATCATTGAACGGACCATGTCCATGATGGTCCTGTTCGTCTTTCAGCAACACTATTAAGTTGGGGAGTTCCAGGAGGAGGAGATTGGAGACAATTCCATTCTCTTTAAGGTATTCCTTGAATTCATCTGAGAGGTACTCACCACCTTGGTCAGACCGAATCCGTTTGATCTTCCTATCGGTTTGGTTCTCAACCAAAGCCTTAAACTCTTTGATCTTTTCAAAGGTTTCAGATTTATGACGAAGTAGGAAGATAAACCCGTATCGCGAATGGTCATAAATAAACGTCAAATAATATCGATATCCATTTTTAGTCGTGGTACTGAAGGGACCACATACATCAGTATGTATTAGGTCAAGAATACCTTCGCATCTCGTAACCTTGTTACGGAAAGGCATCCTAGTCATTTTTCATCGAATGCAATGTTCACAGGTAGGTAAAGATTGAACCTGTAGAAAATCTAAAGGTCCATCCTTTATCAATCTATTGATCCTATCAACAGATAAATGACCAAGCCTTTGATGCCAAATCATATTCGAATGATTTCTATTCTCCTTGGATCTCTTAGGGTTTTTTACTATCAGTGGTAGTGACATTTATGACACATTCATCAATGCACAATTCATAGAGTCCACCAGAAGTCAGAACACCTTTCGCAACAAATTTATCATATTGATTAATGACTAATTTATTACAAAATAGGAAGGAGTATCCATGTCTAACAAGCTTAGACACATATATCAAATTCCTCCTGACTTCAGGTACATAAAGACACTCTTTAAGTACTAGGACTCGACCACTAGATAACGAGAGTCTGCACGTCCCAATGGCGACTGCTGCAACACTTGCATCAGATCCCATCTGGATAACTATCTCCCATTGCTCCAGATTCCTAGTTTCCTAAAACAAATGCAACTAATTGCATACATGAACAGATGCACCAGAATCTACAACCCAACTTCCTTCTCGTCCAACGAGAAAGCTAGTTTCAATGATGAAAGTAGATTTCATACCTGCTGGTGCTTTACTTTGTCAGTAGACTTCAGGTAATCTGGGCAGTTACGCCGCTAGTGCCCCGGCTTCTTGCAGTGATGACAGACATCGGTCTTTTTCGATGTCATCAGTGTGGAAGCACTAGAAGATGAACCAACTCCTTGATTCTTCTTCTTTCTCTTCGGGGTCGGGCCCTTCCGAGAACCTTGCTTCCGCCCGCGTTTTCCTCTCACCTGTGCAACCATTGCACTGGACGAAGGGGCCGTCCTTTTTCATGACGTCTTCTGCAGACTTCAATGCAGCCAACAACCCAGCGTTTGTGAAGTCTCCTTTGTTCATGTGGTAAGACACGACAAAGTTGTTGAAAGACTTAGGGAGCGACAGGAGAATGAAATCAACTTGCATTTCAGAATCCAAGTAGGCCCCCAGGGTTTCCAGCTCAGAGAGGTACCCAAACATTTTGAGTACGTGTTCTCTGACAGAGGTCCCTTCCTGCATCTTGCAGCGAATAAGCTCTTTCATCACATTGTAACACTGTGTGCGGTTTATGTCACCGAACATCTCCTTCAGATTCAGCATAATCTCTTGACAATGGTTCATTTCCACATGTTGCTTGCGAAACACATTGGACAATGACCCAAGGATGTAACATCTTGCCAGATTATGGTCTTCATCATATTTTTCATTATATGATTTATCTTCCGCGGTCTTAGGGTTTGCTATCTTGTCCTTGCTCAGCACATAAGAGATGCGTTCCGCAGACAGAACAAGATCCAAATTTCGGATCCAATCCTAATAATTTGGTCCGGTCAACTGGTTGACCTCCAAGAGCCTGCTAAGTGGGTTCATGGACTTCATTTTCTGAAATTAAGAATGCACTATATTAGAATATATAAATAATTATATATTCATTTTAAGATTAATGTGATTAAGGCATTTTAAATCAAATTTGTCTTGCTAGGTCAACTTTGAAAGATTATTCCCTATTTTTCTTTCAAAGCAAGAGATACACTTACCACTATATCTCAAGAAAGATTTGGGATCTCCTCTCTATCCTCATCACATCCCAATAATATGAGAACCTGTGACTCGAATAAGAGAAGCGGGAACACATTCCGCCTTGCAAGTTCAACTTGCATTTCCCAATTCGGTCTTTAACACCTGGGCCCACCACCCCTAAAATGATGTTGACCCGTTGTTAATTGAACAACCCATCAACAGGCTTAATACTCGCTATACACAATCCAATATCACCCCAATAATATGAGGACCCGATATTGGGGTCACTACGTATACGGCCTTACTCTTTCGAGAAGCAAAGAACCCGATCCAATTGAGTCATGTACATGATCTGTCACTTCGGACAGACGTCTCCTATACACAACAACTGGCGATGAAATCCTTTGCCTTGACGGGAGACCATGGATGTCACTTATGTGATCCTCCACCTCATATTCAAATTTTATAATTAATTATCGTGAATCATATTCACATAATTAATTCTTCCAAGGGAAATACACATCTATTCATAATAGAGTGTTTATTGGATATAATTAATTTAATCACATTAAATTAATCATTAATCCAATCATCAATCAACAAACATGTCTTTTACTTGAATAGTAAGTATATTCTCAAAGTACGTATTATTCGAATTTTAATAATTAGAAAAATACACATTGATTTCTCCGGTATTATACAGTCCCTACCCACTGTCATGGCCAATACCAACGAGAGTGGGACGGACCACATATGTTGCAACACGCGACCCCAATGCTCTCCGACTAGACACCACATCCGCCTCGGGAAAGGATAATACCAGATAGATCATCATGTACTTTGAGATGCTCATCGGTTTTTCAACCAAAATTATACCATATAATATACTTCAAAACATTTTTGATTATATTATAAGGAGATTTGCTAGACAAATCCCCAATCTTATTCAAGCAAGAGGGTTTTTCATGTAAATGTTGTCCTACAACTATTGTAGGATAAACTATGGTTTTCATGAAAGCAATGTTTGTTGATGAACCAATGATCAAGATCTAATATCTCATCATTATGATTTAGGCAAATGTCATTCAATGAAATAATTATATCTTTAAATATTTCACAAATATTTATCACTAATTATTCCAGAAAATTAACAATTAATTTTCATGATAATTGAATGACTTATCAGAAGGTTCAAAATCAAAAATGTTAATTTGCAGTAGTGACCCCCAATCACTAAAATTAACTTATCTTGATCAATTTAAATCCAAAAAATGCAAACTCAGTTTCCAAAGATTTCCTATTTAATTTATTAAAGAACCCAAGTGATAATTCACGCATTTCGAGGTGGATTAAAACCCTAATTATCTTATTAATCACGTTTAAATCCGCAGTTCCCGCGACAGTAAATATAGTCATATTCAAAAGGCCATATCTTGAGCAAATGAAGTCCAAATTTCACAAACTCAAATCCTATAGTTTTCTTAATTAATGGGGAACAAAATCCAATTGAAAATTTAGTGTTTAAACATTTCAAGCAGTGCCGAAAAAATCAATTATACAGAGGTGCGAAAATTGAAATGCAGTAAAATCTTCGCAACCCTTTCAAGAACCAAATCGTCTAAGGTCTATGGAGCATATCCAAAACCTTATTCAACCTATGGCTCTGATACCACTTGAAGGATATTGTGAATCCTTAAGCGCATCACGGAAGCGTGTTGATTGCATCATATGCAATCGGAGCAACTAGTCGTACTAGATGTTAGATGCGACGGAATTTAAATTTTTTAACTTTAAAGATGAAACCACATGATCACGAGAACACTTCTCGGATCGTTTCATCGAACCACAAAGTATAAGGAATACCTCTTGAAGCGTGGTTGTGATCGCAAGATCCCAAAGTAGAGATCCTCCTGTCTCAAGTCCGACCCACGAAGAACGCACTTGCAGGAACGATGATGAGTCGCGTCCTTCCCGCAATCTTTTGACGAAGATCCAAGCGTCGAAGGCAAATCCAAGATGCTCTCCTTCTCAATATGCAAAGTGGACGGCTACTTGGATATTAAGAGAGAGCCCACATGAGAATGAGAGAGAGAGAGAGTAGTAGTCTTCTACAACTCTAGATGATGTTCCTTGAAAGGCTACCCTAGACCTCCTTTTATTTTAGTTTAGGATCCAATAGATCTCAATCCATGGGACACATAGATCCAACGGCTAGGCTTGGTCTATGTAAGATCAATGTCTATGATTGTTGTTGGTCAAAACCAACAACATTAATTTAAATTAAAATATGTTGCAGCATTATCAACATCATTTAATTTAATATTAACTAATTAAGAGATAATGTGATAACAAAAATGGAGTCAACCAACCACCCCTGAAAATAGGGGGCGTCACCCATGATCAATTCATAGGTGACGCCACCTATGAAATAGGTGGTTGTTTTGCCTCCTTTTTTATTTTATCATATTATTTCTTAATTAATTTTGTAATAAAAATTATCACAAAATTATTCACCAATTAATTCCAAATTAATTTGTGAATATTTCAATCATGCCATTGAACATTATGTGAATTATATTCACAACCCAAACTAATTTGTAAATTGCATTTCCAATTAATTAATAAATGTAAATCCAATCCACATTATTAATCAACAAATGCTATTTACATAAATTCTCTCTCTTATATGTGTATATATATTATAAATCATATTTATAATACACATATATCATGGATAGTGTTATCCACATTCTCTTAATCCTTGATAATTAAATCCCATTTAATTATCCTAGATAATTATTCTCACAATATGAATCATATTCATATTAAGCTTGATAATTAAATCTCATTTACTCATCAAGTTCTTCTTGCTTGGATATGAATTTCATCAAATGAATTATTCTCGAACCCATTCAAGAATAATGTGCTTTCTCCGCAGATACTTGGAGATAAGGACAGGGCGATTGTATTATTACATGTATAGTGACTTGGATATTGAGATCTTATCTCAAATCCAGATCTTACGAACCTCCCACAGATGCTTGATTAAATCAAGACCGCAAATCTAATCTTCTCATTGAATCTGAATCTCATTCAGACCAATGTCCAACACTTGGACTAAGATCGGATTGCTTCTCTACTGAAAGTAGTCACTAAAATCCAGACTTGTTTCATCACTCCCTCGGAATGGAAGCGTCATGGATATACAATAGTTTATGATCACATCACCCTCAAGTATTCCTAATACCTGTACATCTTGCATACTAGAAGACCCATGATCAACCCGAAGATCAAGATCAATTTTACACTGTCTTCTTCATGGTTTGATCACTAAGTTTCTCAATCTTGGTCATTGGGAGTTGGTATCGATCATATGATTTCTCAAGGCATATATCATACCTTCAAATTCATGTCATACTTCCAAAGCACGATGACCATGCATGGAATTTGATCGGTCCCAATACCTCATGAGTGAGCTCATGTCTTCCTGTTCACAAGTGAACCTGTATGATCCCTTTGAGAGATCATATTACTCATATACCCTTATATGCACACCAGCTCGCCGGTGTATAGACCTTGGTTAGGTCATCAACCTATTGGTCTGCCAAATGTACATACTCAGACATATAGCAATATATTTGTCTCCGGTCAGAGGATGCATGCCTATTCTTTGACAGCATTCAACATAGGACTTAAGTTATCTCGATCTCATTAAGTCAACCCATTGACCTAACTAATCTGACACCTCCGAATCACTATTCCCATGCAGAGGACCTGCATCGAGAGGTCGGTCAGATATCAGCCTATGGGAGAAAGGATTGCCATCTCCTACTCAGGTTGGAGATCATCACTTGACAATCATTTGACGGTGCTTGATGAGTCCTCTATCTAACTCCTTAGATATTCATCCAAACACCAGCCTCTATGGTTCATTTAATGAATCAACAACTATATGATTATCAAGTTGGCCATGGTACATAACCTTAATTGTACAGAGGGACCTTATAGTGCATTCATTCATTTAATTTCAGAAAGGGAGTGAAACATCAATAACTTTTATTTGATATATATAAATATTACAATAACATTTATTGTGAGAATGGTTCACCCAGGGCTCACATGTCTAACACCCTCTACTCCAGAGATCACTCAGAGACAGGACTACAATTAGGAGGAAGAGGAGGAACCACCAGTCAGAGATCCATGTGCTTACCCTGGCCACGTGTTTCATGATTCAGAACCGTCTACCGGCCAGGAGGCCAGATTCAGGAGCCCCGTATGTCAGATGCCATATCCGTGAGCAGAGGTTCAACCGCACTCTATTAGACTGTAGTTCTTTGATCAACCTACTTCTGACAGCCCTTCTCAACCGCTTCGAGTTGGGCACTCTACGACAGAGCAGGACAGTCCTTCAGTTTGCTGATCTATCTGTCAAGAGGCCGAAGGGGTTGCTGAGGGACGTTGTCGTCACGATTCATGGCCTGCAATTCTTCGTGGACTTCGTAGTGTTGGACATGGAGATCCCTAAGTCCGTGACTGATACCCCCATCATTCTAGGTCGCCCGTTCTTGGCCACAACCAAGGTAGTGATCGACCATGATAGCGGGAAGGTATACTTTCGCATCAAGGGCGAGAGTGTACAAATAGAGACGGTCGAGGACATCAGAGTCAGAGATTCAGCTTGCTCAGAGCCGACCACAGATTCAGAGCAGATGAGAGATGCAGGGCCAGACATCCACCAGGACTGCAACTTTGTGATCACATATGACAAGGCAGTTTGGGCAGATCCAGATGCATAGGCCATCCTCTCACCTTCAGAGACCGCTGATGCAGAGATGATAATAGAGGATAGCTTGGAGAGCGCACTCCTGGTCCAGGATACTTTTCAACCGGCAGATTCAGTTCTCGACCGCGAGACAGAGTTGTTTTGTGATGATGATACAAATCCCTCGGAGTCAGATGTTGATTGGGCGGAGTTTGATGATTTTATTCCATGTCTGACTTCCATTGAGACTGCAGCTCGGGAGGATGTACATGCCATGCAGAGCAGAGACAGTCCATTTGAGCAACCTTCTCCAAATCTAGTTTGCAAGAGAGACTTCTCATTTTCCCAAGCAGATTTGGCATCATACACTCGGATTCTTCAGAAGCCAGATTTGCCAGCACCGACTTGTCCAGAGCTGAAGCCACTACCATCGTTGTTGAAGTATAGTTCCTTGCGGGTGAGCATGAGATGTACCCAGTCATTATCTCTGCTGATTTGACTGGAGAGCAAGAATCCCGTATGATGGGGGTTCTTTAAAAGAATCGCAAGGAGATAGGATGGAGCGTGGCAGATCTCTAGGGGATCAGTCCGACTCTGTGCTCTCACCACATCTATCTCGAGGATGAGGCAAAGCCGTCACGTGAGTTCCAGCGGTGGCTGAACCCGAATCTGAGAGAGGTTCTCATGAAGGAGATCTCAAAGTGGTGGAGCACCGATTTTATCTATCCCATCTCCGACTCCAAGTGGGTCAATCCGTTGCATGTGGTGCCCAAGAAGACGGGCATCACTACTGTTGTCACGGAGTCCGAAGAGGAGATTGCTCCCCGGGTACCCACTTCTTGGAGGGTTTGCGTGGATTACAGACGACTCAACCATGCCACTGAGAAGGATCATTTCCCCCGGCCCTTTATTGATCAGATCATTGAGAGACTGGCAGGGAAGAGCCATTACTGCTTTCTGGATGGGTACTCCGGCTACAATCAGGTGGCCATTGCACCAGAGGACCAAGACAAGACTACCTTCACCTGCCCCTTTGGGACATATGCCTTCAGACGCATGCCATTTGGGCTATGCAACGCCCCTGCGACATTTCAGAGATGCATGTTGTCTATCTGTTCGGACATGGTGGGGGAGTGATTGGAGGTCTTCATGGATGATTTCTCGGTCTATGGCGATGGATTTTATTCTTGTCTTGACTTCCTAGACCGAGTCCTTCAGCGATGCATAGAGGTTCGCCTGGTATTATCTTGGGAGAAGAGTCACTTCATGGTGACTCAGGGGACGGTGCTTGGCCATATCATCTCCAACTGGGGCCTGGAGGTTGATCCGACCAAGGTGGATGTCATTAGCAAACTTAATCCACCGTCTAACTTGCGGCAGCTACGGTCTTTTCTGGGGCACGTCAGTTTCTACCGACGATTCATTCATGATTTCAGCAGGATTGCCCGGCCGATGACTGATCTGCTGACGAAAGACACCAAGTTCCTTGTAGATGATAAGTGTCTATCGTCATTTGAGACTCTCAAGAGCTGTGTTATAGAGGCTCCTGTCCTTCAGCCGCCTTATTGGTCTCTCCCATTCGAGATCATGACGGACGCCTCCGATTTTGCCGTGGGGGCCGTGCTAGGATAGAGGAGTGATGCTAGCCGTAGTTTTTGCCCTAGATAAGTTCAGATCTTACATCAATGGATCTAGAGTGACCATATACACTGATCATACCGCCATCAGGTACGACAAAGAAGGATGCCAAAGCTAGATTGACCACATGGATCCTTCTACTCCAGGAGTTTGACATAGAGATTAAGGATAAGCCTGGAGTCAAGAATGTGGTGGCGGATCATCTCTCCCGATTGGAGTATCTTGAGGATTCTGAGTAGATTGACCCTATTTGTGAGACCTTCCCAGATGAGGCGATCCTTGCTATCGCCTCGCTCCCTTGGTACGCCGATATTGTGAACTATCTTGTCGCCAAGAAAGTTCCATAAGATTGGCCTAGGCAGAAACTTGAGACCTTCCTCGCGAAGGCAAAGTTTTACCATTGGGAGGATCCCAACCTTTACCATGAAGGAGGGGATAGTATCTAGCGTCAGTGCATTCCACAGGAGGAGCACCACAACATCCTTACTTACTGCCACCATCTTGAGGCAGGAGGACATCACTCAGAGAGGACAACGACACAGAGAGTACCAATTCGGCCTATGGTGGCCTACTCTCTTCAAGGACTCTGATTAGTTCGTGAAGAGGTGCACTGACTGTCAGAGGATGGGCACTTGTGGACAGCGTGATATGATGCCGATGCAGCCCATACACTTCTGTGAGGTCTGTGATGCATGGGGCATCGATTTCATGGGTCCATTCGCTAAGAGTCAGGGATTTGAGTACATTCTGTTGGCAATTGATTATGTGAGTCGTTGGGTTGAGGCCATCCCCGCCCGAACCGCAGATGCCAGGACTATTTGCAGATTTTTGAGGAGGAATATCATTTCACGGTTCGGGGTACCTCAAGTGTTGATATCTGATGGGGGGTCTAATTTCGTCAACGACAAGGTAAAGGCCCTTGCTAGCGAGTTCAGCATAGACCATCGAGTTGCCACTCCATCCCACCCTCAGACGAATGGTCTTGCTCAAGTGTCGAACAGGAAGATCAAGACTATATTGCAGAAAGTCGTCTGCCCTGACCGAAAGGATTGGTCACAGCTTTTGGACTCGGTCTTGTGGGCATATCAGACGTCTTTCAAGACTCCTTTGGGTACATCTCCCTTTCGCCTCGTTTATGGCAAGCCGTGCCATTTACCTGTTGAGCTCCGACATAGGTCACTTTGGGCAGTCACTGATATACTTCAGGATCCAGAGAGCGTAGGAGATCAGAGGAGGGTAGAGTTAGCATCCCTGGAGGAGATTCGTGATACCGCCTTTTCAAACAGCCTACATTATAAGGAGAGAGTGAAGGAGTGGCATGATTCTCATATCAGCCACAAGCAGTTTGAGCCAGGACAGAGAGTATGGCTGTTTGATGCTAGGCTTAGATTATTTCCAGGGAAGCTACAGAGCAAATGGAAGGGACCCTATTTGGTTAGAAAGGTGCATGACAATGGGAGTATAGACATATCTGATTTGTCTTCTGATGCTACCTTTCGAGTGAACGGCCAACGGCTCAAGCCATATCTAGATCATGAATCGTGGGTCGTTGATGTTGCCCCTATTCACTTTGCGTGAGATGTGGTCTCTTAACTCACATTTATTGCATCTCACGCCTAATTATCATTGTTCTTCCGACTTGTATATATCCAATTGTCCATATCACTCTATTCTTTAGTCCCACATCCCTTTTCTCATCTGCTGATTATGCTATACTTAGGGTGCACTTTACCCTAAGTATAAGGGGGATGTAGGACTCTCGGGTATGCTATTGATTCTTTCTATCCCTGTTTTGCTTCCTCTACTTATGGATATTTCACCCTAAATATGGGGGATTAGACCCTGTACATCATTTGCTCGGATTCCCCTTTATGTACAGCTTGCTATACTTAGGAATACTTGATCCTAAGTATAGGGGGAAACACCGAGTCCTCTTCATTCTATTCTTTGATTCGTTTGTATATATAGCCGTTCCTTTTCACTTCTCTATACTAAGCACGAGTTATGTCTTCTTCATCGCTCTTGATCACTCTGAGGACATCATTCGAGCTAAGTATAGGGGTGTGTGTATATATTTCATATATAATTTAGCCATAACTCGTAGTTTGTGTGAGTGTGTCAACAAATAAAATGGCTAAAAATCCATAAAAAATTAAAAATTTCTCCTTGTAAATACACATTCTTTTATTGCACATACATAGCTATTGTACAAAAGTATTTATCTAAAATTATTTTCAAAAACTTTTTGTGTAAATAGTGTGTAAATATGTTCATAGCAAAATTATGTACATAATACAATTCTTTTCCAAAATGTTTTGAAAATCAAAAGTTTGCAAAAACCTTGTGTAAATTTGTGTAAATATTTTGCAAAACTTGCATCCATGCATACATCCATGGTTTCAAAACATTTTTCAAAAATTTTGCACATGTGTAAATATTGTGTAAATAGCATCTTTGTAAATATTTGTATAGTTTTTCCTGGATCATAGTTGACATTTAAACTAAGACTGGAATTAAATTGACAAATGGAGCTTGGTTAAGACCTTAATCCACAAGAGGAACCTTAGAGGGCTTAGGATTGAGACTTTTCAGGTCCATTGGGACTTAATTCTTTGAGTCCACTAGGCTATGAGCATATGTCATCTTAATGAGCCTAAGTAGAGCACTTAACAACACACGCATGACTCTTAGAGACAATTGCTTTACTTGCACCAGCACTTTACACATAGCTCTCCATGGATGAGGTGGTGAGGAGGCAGTTTCCTTTGGCTTGGGGTATCATATAAGGGTAGTACTTCTAGGCGGAACCTCTCTTCTTCTTTTAGTGAAGGAAATGCGTATCAACTTGGTCTGGTGGTGATGAAGGCTAAAGACAGAAGTTGTGGATTGCAATAATGCTTCAAAATAGGGATAGTCTACTGGCTCAAAAGGAAAAACTCCTTGTATATATGCTGCACCATGTAGATATGTTGCACACATGCCCTTGAAAAAAAAGTGCAAAAAGAAAAGAACTCCAAAAAAGTGGTGGGTCGGATTGAAAATTTAATAATCCCACCGGAGTTGTATATAGTCAAATAAAGCAAAAGCTTATGGTATATATGTTCCATCTCATGAATCTTGCAGCGGGAGACTCAACTACACTGGCTAGAGCTCCCAAGGATACATGACTACACTGGCCATGGTCCATTCTTCTTCTGACCCCTCTTCTTGAGCCGGTTGAACTTGAACTTAGAAGGGAATGCCCCACTTCTTGAGGAAAGAGTTGCTAGACCGAGGCGTTAGAGTAACCGAGTTGAGGGAGGTTATTTCTTTATTACTTCTGAGGTGGGGAGCTACATATCACTTACACCGTACAAGGAAAGATTCATGGTCATTAGAGTTGGTGTATGTAGACTTGTTCTGATCTGGTTTATTGAGGAGTCTTGACCATAGATTGGTGGAACTTAGAGGATGTTAGGTTTTAAGCGTAAGTCCGAATAAGGTTCCGACGAATTAATAATCCAAAGGTCTGACCGAGCTCCATATTTCAATTTAATAAAGGAAAGTTTAATAATCAACCTTGATTTCTCCTCTTTTTCTTTTTCTTTTGCACTTCTTTTTCAAATAAGTGTTTGCTAAGAGACAAGCAAAGTTAAGTAGAGGGGGTGATGAATACCCATTCATCACTCTTTATTCTTTTATTTTAGCTACAAAACCTATGCAAAACACATGTATATTCATGTAAAAAGAATAAATTGTCAAAGAGCATGCATTGTGTAAATATGTATATTTAGCATGTTTTTGTGCATAAATAAAAGAATAAAGAAATAAAAGAAAAAGAGGGAGATATTTAGAATAAATATTGAGCGACCAATCCCAAGGGAAGGCTCAGCATGGGCCTGACCGCAAAAGAACCCAAGTAGAGAGAGATAGGGAAGCTCATGTATATGTACATATACCTATGTATATAAATAAATTTATTTTCCTCTTAATAAAACTACACATAGGTGTGTATTTATTTGTATATATTTGTAAATACAAAATTAAAATAAAAATGGGAAAATAAAAAGAAATAAAATTCCTTCATCATTGTATGTATATACCATGTACAAAGAACCACACATCTGTTTATTTTTCCTTGTAAATAAATTAATAAAAACATAACAAAAATATTTTCAAATTCCACTTTTCATGGTGTAAATAACTAGAATAAAAATCATAAAAAGAAAAATAAAAAAAAGAAAAAAAGAAAACCAAAACCCACCTTGTATATATACCATGTAAATAAGTATATAAGGCTATTTATTTAACCTATGTAAATAAATAATAAAAATAAAATGAAAATACCCTTTTATTCCAAATTTTATTCTATAAATAAATAAAATATAAAATTGGAATAAATTGTATTAAAATAAATCATTAAAAATAAAAAATAAAAAATGTATATATGTATGTACCTATATATAATAATAATATTTTGTAAATACCTAATTTATATTTCAAAAAAATAAATAAAAATCACAAAAAATTAACTTGAAAATAAATAAACATTTTTCATGTTTAAAGTTTTTTGAAAATAAGTCATTTATTATTTTTAAATGAATTTCTAAGTATTTAATAAGAGCTGGCTCCTGATTGGTCCATGGGGGAACGTCGACCCCCGGTCAAATTCCCCCCCCCCCCAGGACCACTTTGTGCGGATCCATGCCCCAACCCGTTTTTCTCCCATTTTCTTGGCATGATCCACTCGTCTTCAACCCAAAACCTCGGGCTCCGATTATCAATGATTCATCCGCGATCCTCGCCCGCCTATCATCTTAGGGATCCGCTCCTCGGATTGCGCGCTCCACGACCATCTTATCGGACCCCTAGCCATATAAAGTTCCACCTCCGGCAGCCATTTGCTCGTCCCCAGTCGACTCCCGTCATCAGGTGAACCTAATTCTTCCTAGCTCCATCTAATTTTCGATTTCCCCCAATTCGCTCCGCCGCCATCTCTCATCGATTCTGACCACGTCGTTCACCCATTTCATCCACCGACCCGACCAACATCTTCGTGAGACTTCCCTCCACATTCTTCTCCCACTCGCTCATCTTGGCTCGCCTCGGAGCCAAGATTCAATCTCCCTCACCGTCGCCTCGTCGGAGATCGCCCATCTCGACGCGCAAGCCACCCATTTCACCTCTAACAGGGTCGAGGCACTTTGCCCTCGACCCAACGAGCCTTTTGTGTCGTTTTTCAGGAAAAAGAGACCTCATCTGGAGGTCTACAGCTCGAGCAAAGACGCGCTGCTCCGCCTTCGTCGCCGGAGCTCCTCAGAGCTTTCCGGCGTCATCGGAGGAGCTCAGTAGCTGCGGAGGACCCGGGCGATTCTATTCCACATCCCAACAGCAGTAGAGGAGGTCCACAGCGCGAGTATCGAGCCGGTGAACGTCGCCGGCCACCTGTTCTTGGCGGATCCTCAGTCACCGTCTGATCGAGCTCCTTATTCCAGTTCTAATCACGATCGTCCATTGGCGAGGGGCTAGCAGCTGTTAGATCCTGGTCAAGACCTCATATGGAGCGTCCATCGCAGAGGAGAGACGCGCCCAAACCAGAGCCGTCCGATCATATACGTGGCACGCCTCCGTCCGTCAGATCTCAACCAGGGTTCGTCGAAGGGGCGCCGGCGATCCTACACCGTCTGATCATACATGTAACACCCCCTCAGTCGTCCGCGTTAATAAAGGGTAAATTACCCTTAGGCCCTTCTTTCTTCTGCTTTTATCAATTAGTCCTGTAAATAGTTATTTCAGTTGTTTTTATTTTTGAACAATTGCACTTAGGACTTGAACCTTTCTTGTATTTGCATTTTCATCCCTGTTTGTGTGAGACATGTGCGTCGTTACGTGGTTTTTGGAGAAATTGCATTATATGGGCTGGTGTTTTTATGAGTTATGGAATGAAATATATTTTCTGATATTTGCATACATACCCTTGTGAGCGCTTTTATTCGGCATATGCTGAATTCTTTGGGTATTTTGCAACTTCTTCCATGGGCTTTTAGCACATGTCGCTAATAAGTCCCTGGAAGTATGTTTTATTACATTTAGGTCCCTCTGTGCCCAGACCACGTGCAACGCGTGTGCATTCTCGGACTTTTTGCACGAGGGACCCTACACTTTCTGATTGTGTTACTTTTTGGCCATTGGAACTTATTTTTCTTATATTTAGGTCCCTGTGCACTATGAGCCTATTTGTAATTGAAATAAAATATCAAATCTAACCCAAATTGCATGAAACATGGATACGTGGCTCCTGCCAAAGTGCAAAATTTTCCCTAATTTTTGGGTACATTTTTGAGGTATTTTTCTATTTTTAAAAATTCAAAAACCATTGTTTCTATGTCTGTCCAGATTATAAAATCATAAAAAATATAAAAACTCTTTCAAAAATTCTAAAAAAAATCGGTTTTGTTAGTTACTGTATGTTTGATTTTCTATGCATTTTTGGCTATTTTTGGATATATAAAATCCCTAAAAATGAAAAAACCCTTTAAAACTCATAAAAATTCTAAAAAATTGTAGAAATCTCTAAAAATAATAAATTATTTTCCCAAATTTTCTTTATTATTTGTATGTTTCATAAAAATTACCTCCAGGCTGTTATAAGACCATTTGATATTTCTCATGACCCTTTGAAGCCTGGTTGGACAGAAGTTCATTGTTTCTGCCTTGTTTGATTTTTAGAAAATTACATAAAAATTATAAAATTCTCAAAAATTCACCAAAAACAGTAGAAAACCTATAAACATAAAAATATTTTTGTTGGAATTTTTGGAGATTTTTAGAGTGTGTAAATAATTAGTTGAAGTTGCCTTTTTTTGCCTTCCTAACATTTTCATTCATTATTATAAATCCAAAAAAATAAAAAAATATATTTAAAAACCACCAAAAATTCTTGTTTTTTGCTTTGTTTTCGATTTGGCTACTTCATAGGCCGTAAGGCCAATTCGTGCTCCCTGAGTCCGATCCTGGGTGCTAAACCAGGCTAATCTCATAGCCAGGGCCACTATTTTTTTGTTGATTGATTTTATCTCTTGTTTGGTGGTCTGCTCTATATTTTCTTGATTGAGCCGATTACTCTCTCGATCCGGGTCGCAACGACCCGAGAGTGATTATTTTTATCTGATCCGGATTGATTGAGAGATTTTTCGGGCGATCATGTATCTTAAATGACTTAGAAAAATTTGTTTGCTTGTATGAATGACCCATTTTGAAAAAATCTTCATAAAATTTGTTGATTTACAACTTTTATATTTATCACTTTTTAATTAGACTTTCCATGAGTACTTTATTTTAATTTTTCTTTACAGTTTAATTTATTTATTTTTATTTAGGCAACATAGGTTCACATTAAGCTCCCTAACTACCCGTACTGCTAGCTACATCCCGATCCATTGCAACTTGCGCTAGTTATATCACCTTGACTCGGTTGACGACCATGTTTCACTTAGTCACCCCCTCCTCGCATTGTCCACATCAACCCCACACTTTTGGCCTTGAATCAATTGCTCGCCCAGCCTCGAGCCTCCACCTCTCTGTTGCTGCTACACCTCCAACAATCGATCACCATCAATTCTCGACCATCTTGCTCTCTCGTCTTATTCTTTTGAGCACCTTCTAAGCCACCAATACCTTCTTTTTCTTTATCCAAATAAAATCTTCAATATTCTTGCTGCCTTCTCTTCTACAACACCTTCCCCCATCAATGTCCTCACTAACTATGTATAACTACTTCCTTAGCTCCCCCCTCAGAACTCACCAACCCATCACCTCTCCTCTATTAAACTGTTGAAACCCCATCACCTGATTTACCTTTAATCCATCCAATTACCATATACCACCATTATCCCACATATACCATTAACTCTAGTCCATTCTCCAACCATCACATCATTGTCCTATCCAAAAATTCATCCTTCGCAAACCTTACCACGATTTGAACCTCTCATCTTACTTATTTACCCCATCTTGGCTTATTTTGGTCCATTCAAGGGGTTGTTGTCCCAAGTTCCATCTCTACAATGACAGAAGGAGGAGATTAATGTCACGACCCTAAATTCCAGGTCATCAGATCCTCTCATATCCAGATTTGGTTACTCAACAATAAATATAATTTACTCAATAATCACAACTAACATTCAGAAACATCAATAAAAAAATACTAAGAATAAGTCATTCAACACTTTTCCATTCACAAAAGAAAGTTTACATGGTACATTATCTCACTATAACCATTTACATGTACATTAACGGGAAAGGAAATACATAGAAAGCCTCACAACTACCTTATGGAGTAATGCTACTGTGTTGGTTGGATGGTTATTGTTCATGTGATGACTCTTGGATGCCTGTTGGGATTTCAAAAATCATAGGATGAATATTAGAAGGTGTTAAGTAACAAAGAAGAGACAAGTAAAGAAGTAGTGTAGTTTTGCAAAATTTAATATATAAGAAGTTTTATTTCTTCTCATTAGTTTAAGTCATATTCCTTATATTCCACGTCTGGGACTAGTCCATGGGATTTACCTCACCACTCGTGGACTCCAAAGTTGTGGACACTCCGAACCAACATAACCATAACCAAGCAAACTAGTAACCATCTCAACTATAACAAAGCTTAAATATAACTATCTTAACAGTAACCAAGCTTAACTATAACCAACTCAACTATAATCAAACTCATATGTGACCCATCGCCTAGACCTATTGGCAAAACAGTAACCCAAAACTCAAGATGTGAGGAAGCCCCTTAAGAGTCCCTTTTGTCTAGCCCTCTATGTGAAAGTGTGGTCCAGTAGAGGGATAGGCCTACTTCAAAACTATGCCACTGAGATGGGTGGGAGAGACTTTCCGGACTAAGTCACTCCAGAAAAACCAACCCATTTGATACGGGCAAATGAGCTCGAAAAACCAAAATCAAGGGCCCTCCAGCCTTGGCACCCTAGAGAACTTGGATCAACGGAAATGGTCTTAAAAAACCCGTGGATATCAAAGAGTCATAAAATTGTGAGCACTCATGAAAAATTGAGAAAAGACTGGGATTCGAGACATGTGCACCAAGAGGTCACTGCCCTAACTAGGCTTCCTATCTCCCGCTCAACTGAGGGTCACCGCACCCTCGCACAGTCACGTGTAAAGGTCACTATGACTGTCACTCTTATTTATTAGTCATCACTGAATAACCATCTTACTTGATTTCTCATTCTTTCTCAATCTATATTGTGATTAACTTTACATATCTAGGCAACTTGTTGATAATCTTATTGAATAGTGATTCATAATTAGTGATTCATACCTAAATGATTGATCTTTCTAGTCATTGATCGTATATTATCTAAAAATTTGGTGCTCTGCTTAATGATCTAGATTTTATAAGTCATTTGTATGAAAATATCCCAATGGTCGCATTTTTCAAATCATGAGATTAGAATTGTTTATTAGACCTGGATTCAAAATTAGATTAATGATAGATTCCCAACTTTTATTAATTAAATTAGGGGATTAAGAGTTACTCATTAGATCTTGTTTAATTTAATTCTGTGATCTAATTCATGTAAAATTTCCAATTCTTTTCAAAATACAAAGCGTGAATCTCAAAATCTCAATTTTTGTTGCCTATGCTTTGTGTCGCATTCCCATATATGACGAGGCAAGAAGTGCTCTTGCATTGCTTTGGCAAATGAACAATTAGTCATATGGTTCACTTGAAGAAAATCCGAGTCATATGCATGCCCACATCATGTTAGTGCATGTTTACAGATGTACACTCAATAATGATGACTAAGGCTATCTATTGATGATGTTGCTCTAGTTATTAGTTGTTTCTATAGGGGTCGTGGTGTGATCATAAATATGATAGGTATTATGGTGTGATTGAACAAGATTTTATAGTCTAATTAGTGTTCTATAATTTGGATCAATCATATGCAAAAATATATCACTTTCCATCATTTTACCAATGAAATATGGAGTAATAATATATCTTAAATTGAACGTAATTGGGTGCTATTTATCCTCAATCTCTTATCCTTTAAATCTTGAAATCTGTAGCAAATATGGACCTGAATTTAAAATAAATTCATGTTAAATCATCCACAAACCTCTCATATTTCAGGCATGAATATCCAAAGATAATTAGTCTAAGATTAGACTCAACTTGCATGCTAAATTCATCCTTAAATCTTCATATTTAAAATACAAATCCCTAGTATATTAGTGATCTAAATTTGACTCAATTGCATACAAATCACCATTAATTTATCCTCAATCAACTCAAAACCAGTAGTTATTCAATGGTCTGAAATTGGACTCCAATCATATGTCTACTACCCCTAAATCTTTCTTATTTTAACATAAAAATAGTGTCTAATTTGTGATTTGAAGTTGGGTCTTAATTGGTATTAATTTGTATGCAAAACAATTCAAATTTCTCATCAAATCCAACATGAAAACTGTAGTTGTTATAGATTTGATTTTAGGTTCAAATTATACCATTTTATCCCCCCAATTCTCTCAATTTTAAGACATGACCTAAATAGTGGTCTGATTTTGCGTCCTAATACCTACAAATCACCTCAATATTCTAATATTTTCTTCAAAATTTAGAGCATATACAATGATTTGAAGTTTGATCCAATTATATGTAATTCAACCCCAAATTCATCATATTTTATCATAAAATCAGACATAGCAGTGGTCTAAAATTGAATCTGAAAATATACATGGAAAGCAGTAAGAGAGGGGAAAGATTGTACCTTTGATACTATGAGTTTGGAGAGTATTTGTGGCTTCATTGAACATGCAACAACAACTAAAATAGTTGTTGGACAACAACATGAAAATGGAAAAAAAATTGAATTAGAGGCTCCAACATTGGCTTTAATGGGAGCAAAGAGGAGAGGGATTTTGTACCTTTGGATATCTCCAATTTGGAGGCACAAACTTGAATCCCAGCAACTTTAAATGGCGAAGAATATAAATTGGCTGCTACTCTTGCAGCAGCTGCAAAGGGGATCCGTGCTCCTGGATTGATGCTTTAATTTAAGCTCCAACATGAGGTGGACAACAACTTTCAAGAGGGAGATGGTTGCATCAAGAGGCTCCTACAACTAGAGAAAAATAGTGTAGAACTTATGGGGAATAGTTAATAGAGGTTGGGTGGTATTTATAAGGAAAAATGGGTAGACAATTTAGATGACAAGTGGAGTGGAAGAAGCCAAGTGGAGGGGCCAAGTATCTATAGTACAAAAGTCTATTGTACAATTTGAATTAATTTTTTATTTTTTTTACAAATCTCCCATGTTTAGAAAACGGATGTTGACTGTATACGCACCTTGAGTGTCGGATTTAGGTGTAAGATAGCTTATTTTGAGCGTATTTGAATGATGATCAAAATGAGTATATATCAATATACTCGGAAAAAAGATGAATTCTTGAAATTTTTGAGATACGATCTTGATTTCTGACTAAATTTTGTGATTTTATAATACCAAATGACCTCCGATCGATGAACGGTCGATTTTGTTGGTCTATTTTTCTGACTCAGATCTTATAGTAGTCTCGATTTGTTTTACGATTTGGATTTTACATCGCAGTTTTCTGATGGCATGTATTACGATGTGATCGACATTTGGTCAAGTTCATTTCATTCAGATCCAAGTGTCACAAATATAAAATCCTCAAAAGGGAGTCTCATCCTTGGGACCCAAGCGGAGGTCACTATGTGTTTTATCTGGATTTCATCTAACCATAAAAACCTCAAAGGGATTTGAATCCATAAAAACCATAAAGGGAAAACAAGCCATGCTCTTTTAACATGCATAATAAAATGGCTTGTTTTGAGAATTATCTGAAAAGAGATTGAGTACCTTACCTGCATATCTTCTTCGGTTTCCCAATGTCGCATCTTTGACACCATGTCGGTGCAATAACACCTTTACTAGGGAAATTTCTTTTCTGTGAATCTTCTTCACAGTATATTGAGTATTTCCACTGGCCTCTCCTTATATGTCAGCTCTAGCTCTACGTCAAGGTTCTCGTAGTTGATGATGTGTTGAGTGTTGTGCATGTAATTCCTTAGATTGGAAGTATGGAATTCATTGTGTAATATGGAGGAAGGTCTACTTGATAGCACACCCTTCAAACATGATAAATAATCTCAAATGGTCCAACATATTGTGGTGCCAACTTGCCACAAACACCAAATCTCTGTACTCCCTTAATGGGAGATACTCACAGGAACACCCAATCTCTTACTTGTTTTTACAAAAATTTCATCATTATAGGAGATTAAGTTGAATATTGATAATTCATATTGAATGGATTAAGAGAAGATGATCAGATTATCTGAACTTCAAATCTCTTCTCCGACATTATGTATAGATTTTTTGGCGGCTCTAAGCTATCAGAAGCCTTCACCTTACAGGATTAAGAATCCTCATAGTACCTTCCAAGAGATCTACAGAGTAACGAGCGTATTCTCCTACCTCACACCAACTGAGATGTGTGAAGCATCTCTGCCTGTATAGGGTTGCGAATGGTGTCTTATCAATACTGAATTGATGGTTGTTGTTATATGGGAATACTACTAATGGCAAACGGTCCTTCCAGTACCCTTCCACTCTAGAGTATATAAACATAATGAATTCTCAAGTGTCTGAATAGTGCGCTTGTTTTGTTCGTTGGCTGTGGATGATATGTTGAACCCATCTTCAGCTCCATATGAAGTGTTAACATGAACTGGTTCTAGTAGTGATATGTAAACCTCAAGCCTCTATCAGACACTACCTCACGTGGTATACCATGAAACCATATAATGTTCTACACATACAATCTAGCCAACCTAGATGGAGTGTAGGTCATGCTGACAGGTATGGAATGAGCTGACTTGGTAAATCGGTCAACAATGACCCAATAGCATTATGGCCATTTGGTGTCCTCGGTAGTCCAGTTACAAAATCCATAGAAATACTCTCTCACTTCTACTCATGAATGAGGAGAGATTATAATGACCCTAGTGGTCTTCTATGCTCATCCTTTACCATTTGGCAGGTTAAGCGTCTGCTAACAAGATGTGCACTTCATTTTATACCAACAAAATGTTGGCACAGATCTTGGTACATCTTCGTATCGCCGGGATGAATAGACAATCGTGAACTGTATGTATCATCAGAATATCTCTACGCAACTTATTGTTGGGCACAATAATCAAGTCAGCCTTCCCTAAAATGGACTTAGTCATCACAAAATCATCACCTTCGTCATTAATGGCATGCATGTATCTATTTCAAATTTGAGGATCTGTCATTTGTCCTTCAACTATGTGGTCCCAAAGACTCCTGAATTACTGAGGCACGATAGTAGATATGGATGCACTCTCATAAGTATGCCAATTACTCAAAGTTACAAGCATATCCCACATGTATAGATAGTTTGTCTAATGCGCATGACTTTTCCAGCTAAGCACATCTACCACCATGTTTCCTTTACTGGAATGATAATAGATTGTGTAAAAAAATACTTTAGTAGCTCAATCCACCTGTGTTGTCTCGTATTCAGCTCCTTCTGATCAAAGATGTACTTTAAACTATTGCAATAAGTTAAAATATAGAAATCCACCTCATAGAGATAGTGACATCAAATCTTCAAAGCGGAGACAACTACCACCAACTCCAAATCATGGATGGGATAACTCCGCTCATGCGACGTCAACTGACGCGATGCGTAAGCAATCACGCGACCTCACCGCGTCAGCTCTACCCTTAAATCTTCACCTGAAGCATCCATATATACTACATAATTATTAGTGCTTTAAGGAAGTGCAAGAGTAGGCACAATCATGAATATTTTCTTAAGTGTCCCGAAGGTATGTTTGGATGAATCATCGAAAATGAAAGGAACTCCCTTCTGTGTCAATTATATCAAGGGAAGAATAATTCAGGAAAAACTACTGACAAAGTGTTTGTAATAGCCCGCTAGTCCAAGGAAACTACAAATCTGAGTGACTGTATTGGGTTGCTCCCAAGACATGACTACTTCAATCTTCGTAGGGTCAACTACGATACCTATTACAATGATGGCATGCCCAAGGAATGATACCTAGGATAACCATAACTCACACTTGCTCAGGTTCGCACATAAAATTGGCTCTTGAAGTATATCCAGTACTATCTTCAGTTCATTTACGTGATCTCATTTACTTTGAGAATATAATTAACAAATCGTCAATGCATACAACCATAAACTTGTCCAAGTATGGATGGAAAATCCTGTTCATCATGTCCATGAATGTTGCATGTGCATTTGTGAGGTCAAATGGAATTACAACAAATTCATAATATCCATATCGAGTCTTGAATATTGTCTTTGAAATATCTGACTCTCTAACCCTCAACTAATGGTAGCCAGATCAAAAATCGGTCTTTAAAAACACTGAAGATATCGATAATTGATCAAACAATCATCCATGCTTGGCAGAGGATAATTGTTCGTCACTGTTTTGTTGTTCAGTTGTCTGCAATATATACATAATTTCATCAATTCAATGTTCTTTCTTACAAAATAAGGGGAGAACCCAATTGTGAAATGCTCATCCTAACAAAACTTAAACTAAGTAACTCTTGCAACTACCCCTTCAGTTCTCTAAACTCAACTGATGTTATACGATAAGGAGCCATGGAGATTGGTTGTGTATTTGACAGTAATGTGATCTCGAAATCAATTTCTCTCTTAGGAGGCAAACTTGGCGAATCATTAGAGGACACATTAGGGTAATCTGACTCTATCGTAATATCTTGAATCATCAACTCTTCATCACATGTCTCTCAAACTAATGCTAGATATGAATCACATCCCTGATCAGCAAGTCTCTGAGCTCTCAATACTGAGATATACTCCATTTTGAGTCATGTAATGTACCCTTAAAGGTAAACTCGCGTAAGTCCAGAATCCTGAAGGCAACCGTATTCCTAAAGGAATCAACTATGGCATGCCAACCCATGCCCAAAATCAAGTCAATCCCATTGAGTTGTAGTAGCATATAATCTGCAATCATCTCATGACCACCAATCAACACTAGCAATCCTCTGACTATTAGTCTTATTATGAACAACTGGCCACCTGACCCATGGGTGTGATGGGAAGGATCTAGGGTCTCTACAATTCTACCTACTGAAGTTAGATGTCTCGAAGCTCATCCATCGCTACAAAATACATTTAAAATGTAGAAAGGTCGTCTCTAGATACCATGGTTCTGTGTAAGAACTGCTATCATTAACTACCCTAGTTGATGTTTGTGTTAATTTCTAACTATGCTTTTTCTCTTCTTGGGATACAATATGGAAATTAATTGCAAATGGTGACATCCATGGTTATTTAATTTGAATATCATAGTTCCCCTTCGGACTTGCAATAAGTCTGAAGACTGACACTATATAAGAATTAATGTGATAGGACCTATAATATTACGAATGTATGTAGCAGTTGCCGTTCCTGGGGATCCTGATATCCGTTTATACATCTCTCGTAGTATCATGTTCACTAGAGATTGCATTAAGGTGCCAAATATGAGAGATAGCACGAAATTTAGTGATTCCAAAGGAAAGCAAGTAAATAGGTCTTGACAATTAAATTTAATGAGCTACTTGCTTCAAAGTACGTTTTCAAATTGTTTGGTATTTACATCCCCTAACTTACTGACCCTGCCTTAATTACCCATATCTATCATTTTTATACATATATTATATGATCCGTATTTAAGCTATCATTTTTTATGTGAATCACTTTTGATGGATCTTGGTAATATGGATAATGGGTCTTTGATCTGATCGTTGTCTTTATTAAATGCTTATAATAATCGAGGGATCTATACGTCTTGATTATTTAATGATTAATATGATCTAGGTGATCCAGATCTATTTCCGATGTTTATGAGTCATGTGGATAGATCATAGTAAGTGTAGATGATGAGTCATGTGTTCTGATTCCTTTCTTGTTAAATTTCTCAAGTTCAATGGATAGTCTGTGGTCTTAGTCTAGGTAAGACCTCACACTATGACTCTAAGGCAGTAAGAAATCCTTAGGGTTGGAGTGCCTCCATAGGCATGCGATAGGGTAAAATGCATCCTAATTAAGTTCCCAACACGTCCAATAGCTTCATCTAACAACCATGGTAGTATCTCTTAGTTTGATAAAGATTATTTTCATAATATGATCTTTTCTCTTCGCTACAACGTACTAAAGGAAAAGTAACTAGCTCAATTGAAACTTATCTCAAATGTAACCAAATCAATAATAACCAAGCTCAACTGTAACCATCTCAACTATAACAAATCTTAACTGTAACCATCTCAACTGTAACCAAGCTTAACTGTAACCAACTCAACTGTAATCAAGCTCAATTATGGCCCATTGCCAGGACCTATTAGCGGAACAATAATGAAAACTCAAGTGGTGAGGAATCCTCTTAAGACCCTTCTGTCTTGCCCTGTAAATGGAAGTGCGGTCCAGTAGAGGGAAAGGTATCCAAAACTATGCCACTAAGACTAGTGGGAGAGACTTTCTGGACTAAGTTCCTCCAGAAAAATCGGTCCGACCAGTACGGGCATATGAGCTTGAAAAACCAAAACCATGGTCCCTCCATCCAAGGCGCTTAAAGAATAAGGGTAAGAGGAATTTATCTAAAAAGAAAACTTGTGGATCCCAGATAGGCGTAAAATGGGCGCCCATGAAAAACCAAGAAAAGAATGGGATCCGAGACCCGAGCACTAAGTGACCATTGCCCTAATTGGGCTTCCTATCTCCTGCCCATCTAAGCGACCATTCCCTAACTGGGCACTCTTAATTATTAGTCATCACTTAATCATTATCGTTGACTTGATTTCTCATCCTTTCTCAATTTCTATTTTGATTAACATTCTATATCTAGGCATCTTGTGACAATCTTATTGAATAGTAATTCATAATTAGTGATTCATGCTTAAATGATTGATCATAAATATTTTTAGTCATTGATCATAGATTATCTCAAAATTTGGCAGCCTACTTATTAATCTAGATTTTATAAGTCACTTGTATGAAAATACCCCAATGATCTCATTTTTCAAATTATGAGATTTGTTCATTAGATATGGATTCAAATTTATATCAATGATAGATTCCCAACTTTTCTTATGTAAATAAGGGGATTAAGATTTACTCATTAGATCTTGATTTAAATTTAATTCTGTGATCCAATTCACGTAAAATCTCCAATTCCTTTCATCTTGTAAAGCTAAATCTCAAAATCTCAATTTTTATTTCTTATGTTCTGTGTCCCATTCCCATATACGGAGAGGCAAGAAATGCTCTTGCAATTCGTTGGCAAATGAACAACTAGTTGCATTGTTCACTTGAAGAAAATCTGAGTCGTATGCATGCCCACATCATGTTATTGCATGTTTACAGATGTATACTCAATAATGATGACTAAGGCTATCTGTTGATGATGTTGATCCTATTATTGACTCTTTTCTATAGGGGTCGCGGTGCGATCATAAATATTACAGGGATTATAGTGTGGTTGAACAATATTTTATAGCCTAATTAGTGTTCTATAATTTAGATAAATCATATGAAAAAATACCTTACTTTTCATGATTTACCCATGAAATCTGGAGTAATAGTAGACCTTGAAATCAAACTTAATTGTATGTTATTTTTCTTCAATCTCTTATCCTTTACATCTTAAAATATTTAGCGAATATGGATTTTTATTTAAAATCAAATTCATGTTAAATCATCCCCAAACCTCTCATATTTTAAACTTGAATATCAACGCTAATTAGTTTAAGATTAGACTCAACTTGCATATTAAATTTATCCTTAAATCACCAAATTTTAAGAGCAAATCATATGTTTACTAGTGATATGAATTCGACTAAATTGGATACAAATGCCCTTAATTTATCCTCAATCAACTTGAAATCCGTAGTTATTCAATGGTCTGAAATTTGACTCCAATCACATGTCATTCACCTCTAAACTTTATTATTTTAACAAGAAAATAGTGTCATTTGTGATCTGAAATTGGGTCTTAATTGATATAAATTTGTATGCAAAACATTTTTAAATTTCTCATCAAATCCAATATGAAAACTGTGCCTATTATAGGTCTGATTTTAGATCAAATTATACCAATTTATCTCCCCAATTCTCTCAATTTTAAGAAATGACAATACCTAAATAGTGGTTTGATTTTGGATCCTGATACCTATAAATCACCCCAAATTTCTTAGATTTTCATCATAAGTTTAGATCATACAATGATTTGAAGTTGGGTCCAATTATATGTAATTCAACACCAAATTCATCACATTTTATCATTAAATCAAATATAGCAATGGTCTGAAATTGAATCGAAAATATACATGGAAGGCATTAAGAGAGGGGAAAGATTGTACCTTTGAACCTCTAAGTATGGAGGATATTTGTGGCTTCATTTAACATGCAAGAGAAGCTAAAATAACTACTGGATAGCAACATAAAAAGGGGGAAAAACATAATCAGAGGCTCGAACATTATCTTTAATATGAGCAAAGTGGAGAGGTATTTGTACCTTTAGATATCTCCAAGTTGGGGATCCAAACTTGCATCCCTGCAGCTCCAAGTAGGGAAGAATATAGCAGCAATGGCTGCTACTCTTACAACAACTGTAAAGAGAGATGGTTGCAATAAGAATGAGTTATGAGCCAGTGGATTTAGGCTATAATTTGAGCTCCAGCAGGAGGTGGACAACGACTTCCAAGAGAAAGATGGCAGCAATAAGAGGCTACTAGTGTTGGAGAAAAAAGTGGACTTATGGGGAATAGTTAGTAGTGGTTGGGTGCTATTTATAAGGAAAAAGGGGTGGGAATTTTAGAAGACCAGTGGAGTGGAAGAATCCAAGTGGAGGGGCCAAGTATCTACTGTACATCAGTGTGTTGTATAGTTTGAATTCGTTCTTTTTATCCTTTTTTTTACCAAAATCTCTCCCATATTTAGAAAACCAAAGTTGATTGTATATATACCTTGAGTGTCGGATTTTGGTGTACAATAACTCATTCTTACCATCTTTGAATGACTATTAAATTGAGTATAATATTCATATACTTTGGATCAAAGATGAATTTCCAAAATTTTCAAGATACGATCTTGATTTGTGACTAAAATTTGTAAAATTTAAAGTATGAATTGACCTCCTATTGATGAATGATCGATTTCGTTAGTCTTATTTTGTTAATTAGATATTATTGTAGTCTCAGTTTGTTTTACAGTTTGGATTTTGCTTTGTAGCTTTTATGATGATATGTATTATGACGCGATCGACTTTTGGTCGATTTTGCCCAAATGAATTTTGATCTGTGATCTATGGATCGATATGAGTTTATTCAATATTAATTGAATATTAATTGATCATGCCAACCCTTAATCATGTCGAGATCATTTCATTCGGATACAAGTAATCACAATCTACGACTCCTGAAATGAATGAATTCACTTTCATATCAAGAACACAAAGAACATGTCAAGAACGCAAAAAACGAATGAAGAACATGAAGAATGCAAAGAACATATTTTCTCTCGAAATTTCTGCAAAGTTTCCCCTTATATCGAGACATTTTTCTATGAAATTTTTGATAGAGTTTCCCCTTATATCAGTACAAATTTCAAAAGAAAAATAGAAAGAGTTTCTTCTATTAAATCATAAAGAGGAAAACAACATCGAAACATAAATAATATAATAGAACTGCAAGCGATGGAGAATCAGTAGACACCATGTGTCTTCAGTGAGTGATGCATGTGACGAATCACACGGTTCAGTGACGTGCAAAGTTGTACGCACCTAAGTAGGTCGTTACATAGATTTCTCCATCAACAACTATAAATCGATAACAATTATTGAATAGGCACGCCTCTTGTCAATGGTGAGTGAGTCGTATGAAGAAATATATGATCACTAATGACCAAGCCACCCTCATCCAAGCAGGGCTTTCCTCAGATTTCTCCTCGAACCATTACACAAATTGAATGAGAAAGGAAGATGAATTGAAGACCTATCTTGAAAAGGAAGATGAATAAAAAACCTAACTTAAGTTAGATCTTACATACCTCCTACACGAAGCCAACTAGGACATGACTGCACTAAATTCCTCCTCTTCGAAAGGATATGGAAAGATCTGTAAGTGCACCATGGGAGCATGAAGACCACATCTCATGTGATTGGGAGTGACTAATCATACTAGTTTCTCAATGCAATTGAATTTAGAAAGTTTAAAATGATGAAATTACGTGATCAAAGAACACTTCTCAGATCATTTCATCCAAACCATAAATAAGATATAAGAATACATCTTGAAGAATGGTTGTGATCATGTCTCTAAAGCAAGAGACCTCCGGTCTCAAGTCCGATCCAACGAAGGAGACGCTTGCGAGCGCGTTGATGAAACACATGCTCCTCGCAATCCTAGTTCATAATCCAAGCAGCGAATATCATGATCTTGTCACACAAGATCCAACATCTTCTTCACAAGCAAGGTGCACCGAAATAGATGGAGATTCACGAACAATTGAAGTGGTAGCACAATGGCATAATGGTGACGATGATCTTCTCTAGGGAAAGAGATGGAGCCACTCTTGAAGGAGAGAAGGGGGGGCATATATGATAATGTAAGAGGAGAGAGAGCACTTGCAATTGTTTTCTCTTGGAAGAGCTAGGGTTGCCTTTCCTTTAATAATATTTTGGGAATATATGGATCTCAATCCATGGAAAACATAAAATTAATGGTTGAGATTGAAGTGTGTTTCTTTCAATGGCCATGATTTTATTGTAAAAATACAAAAAGATTAATTTAATTATAAATATACTAAATGATAACCAACATAATTTAATTTCAATTACATCAATCCACCTTGGATAACTAGGAAGGAGACAAGCCTCCTTCCATAAGGGGGTGGATGGCCACCAATCCAAGTAGGACTTGGTGGACATACACCTCTCAACTTGAAGGGTGACCCCTTCTCCTAGTGCATGAAATATATTATTCCCTAATTTTCTCCATATTTAGAAACAACACTTATTACAAATATTTCAAAATTATTCATAATTATTATGTGAATATTGCAATCATGCTATGTAAAAATGTGAATCACATTCACACACCCAAAATAAAATATAAATTGTAATTTCAATTAATTGTTCAATGTGAATCCAATTCACATAAACATCTGATTAATAAATAAAAATTACAATAATCTCTCTCTTATATATTATAAATCATATTTATGATATACATGATTCATATGGATAGTGCTATCCACATTATTCATATCCTTTGATTTATTAAATTATATTTATATATTTTGCATCTCAAGTCTCATGTAGCTAAATAATATGAATCTCATTCACATTATTCATGATAATTAAATCGCATTTAAATATAATTTCTCAATTATCAAATAAATAATCAACAATGCAATTATTCTTGAACTCTTTCAAGAATAATACTCTTTCTCCCAGAGTACTTGGAGATAAGGACAAGGTGATTGTATGCTCCACGTATAATGACTTGGATATTGAGATCATATCTCAAATCCAGATCTTGAGGATCTCTCGTAGATGTTTGATTAAATCAAAACTGTAGATATAATCTTCTCATCACATCTGAACCACATTCACGTCAATGTCCAACATTTGGAATAAGATAAGATTACTTATCTACTAAGAGGATACACTAAAATCCATACCTATTCACCACTCCCTTGGAATGGAAGCGTCATAGTTATACAATCATTTATGATCATATCACCCTTAGGTATTCCTAATACTTGCACATCCTGCATATTGGAAGACCTAGAATAAACCCAAAGATTTAGATCATTTTCCTATTGTCTTCTTCAAGGTTTTATCTTTAAGTTTCTCATTCATTCCTTGGGAGTTGGTATCGATCTTATGCTTTCCAAAAGCATATAGCATACCTACAAATTCTTATGAAGCTTCAAAAGCACGACGACCATGCATGGAATTTGATTGGTCTTAATATCTCATGAGTGAGCTCATGTCTTTCGATTCAATAGTGAATCTGTATGATCCCTTTGAGAGATTATATTACTCATATGTCCTCATATGCATATCAGCTCTCTGATGTATAGACCTTGATTAAGCCATCAACCTATCGGTCTGCCAAATGTACATACTCAGACATAGAGTAACACATTTGTCTTCGGTCAGACAATGCCTGTCTATATCGTGATAGTATACGACATAGGTCTTGGTTATATCGATCTCACTGAGTCAACTCTTGAACCTAACTTATCTAATGCCTATGAATCTTTATTCCTATGTAGAGGACATGCATCAAGTGGTCGATCAGATATCAGCCTTTATATAAGGAATGTCATCTCCTTCTCGTGCTGGAGATCATCACTTAATAATCATTTGACGATATTTTATGAGTACTCAATCTAACTCTTTAGATATTTATTTACAGAATAAATTAGGTCTTTTAATTAAAATTTTATGTTATTTTAATTTTCTTTTTAAGAGTTAATTAGTTGTACAAACAAATATGAGTATATATAATATGGATTTAATGGGGATGCCCCGCCCCCTATTTTTGGCTTTTTTTTATTTCTTTTTGAAAAACAAAACCATGTATATTCATAACTATATCCCTCCTACATGCCATTCGAATTTCGTCGGAAACAGAGACTCCCACGGCCTCCATCGAGATGGTGTCGATTTAAAAATCTTGTTACCATTAAAAATTGACTATCTGGATGGAGGCCGTAGGAGTCTCTGTTTCCGACAAAATTCGAATGGCATGTAGGAGGGATATAGGAATGAATATACATGGCTATATTTTTTGAAAAAAATAAAAAAAGCGTCGAAAATGGTGCGGGGGCAGCCCATTAACCTCATATAATATAGGTACATTCTACCTATACTATAAATACATTATTTTATATTTTATTTATTTTTGGATATTGTGTTTTTTATACTTGATATAAAAAATAAATATATACAAAATATTTAAAAGAGAAAAGGGAGCCTACACCCAGGGGTGTAGGTAACTACCTACACCCGACTCATTTCTTCATAGATTTTTTATTTTTTTGAAATGAAATCTTGGGAGAATTAGATTACTATGTACCACAATGGTGTCATTCAAAATTCAATTTAATTTGAGACTCCTATCATCTTCATCAAGACTATCAAATTTTAACGGTCTTAGAATTGCTGAAATTGACCCCTTCTAGATGAATGTGTTAGGAATGTTTGTTTTGTATGAAACTTGAAACACATATTCCTCTCAATATATTAAGAAAATCCTCCTAAGGTTTCATTCAAAAAAACTCAAAAATCATGCAAAAAGAAGGCTGGGTGTAGGTATTTACCTACACCCTGGGTGTAGGCTCCCAGCTCCCTATTTAAAAATACAATATAGGCACAATTATACAAGAAAATAGATAAATATAAATATATACATTATATACACATATACAAGTATACTAATAGGGCTGCAAAACCTACTTTTTGCATATTAACTTTGATTTCAGTGAACCTACTTTTATTTGATAGATATTTTTATAGAACAAACTTTAAAAGTGAGTACACCTAATTCGGAGTTCATATGGCCAAGTTATGAGGTTTGAAAGTTAGTTTGTACGGCTTTTAGATTTTCGTAGAACTATTGGTATTTATTCACAATTACTAATTTATATTTTTTTACTAATTTTTATAAACAAATTAAAAAATTAAGTTAATTGGATTTAGGAATAACTAAATAGAATATAAATAATTTTATATACATATAGTACATATAGACAAAGGGGTCCAAATGCCAATACTCACACATTTCATTCTATAATTATTGGTATTTTCAATAAATAGTATTAGTTACAAAACAAAATTTAAAAGTGACTTTGATTAATTTGGAGTTTTCTGTAAATAGATATGAACCTGAAAAGTTAGCTTTATATGCTTTTTTGGTTCATTGTAGTTATTTGTTTATCTATAAGATAATTTTTCAGAAATTTTTATAAATTAATAAATATTATTACAAATAACTTTAAAGAAGGAAATCTTGTTATTTGAGGTGATCTGAATAATAAATAAAATAGTACAAGATATCTACAAGATAAATAATGAGCAATATTTATAAGTGAGAATTGGATTTCCTGATTTTTATAAGTTATGGACCCTATCTCCCCTACTTTATTCCAGGGACAAAGCCAGGAAATTCATCTTGGGGGGGGGGGCTAAATTATTTAGATATTATTTATCAAATTTATCTTGTCATTTTAGTCATTAATATTTGGAGAGTGGTTCTTTTAATGTAACATAAGTTACAAAAAAAGTGTCGTAACTATTTTTCATTCAATTTTGTTTCTTAAAATCCAACATTATAGATAGAATCTTCGAATAAACTTATACATATCCTCCAAATTTTGCTCAAATCCAAAATTATTTGCTATTTTATATCAACGGCTAAAAGTCTGTTTCTCTTTTAAAGGATACTTAAATTTCTTAAATATTGATTGGACTTTTAACCACTAAGATAAAATAAGAAATGACATCAGAATTGAGAAAAATTTGGAGGATATATAGAACATTACTGGAAGTTTAAATCTATAAAGTTGGATTCTTGGAAGGAATTCAATCGATAAGGTGAGTTTCCAATAATTCCGTAATTGATCGAAACTAATATAGGGAATGGATTTTTATACAAGTACCTATATAAGCTTATAATCAGACATAAATAATCTCTATAAACATCTTATTGACAAAAAGATTCCTACAAAACTCTTCATATCATTGAAATATGCATTTATTAATATGATATTAAGTAGGGTTAAATGAGGTTACTCCCTCGTTGTAGCCAATTGGCTACTCCCACCCTTATTTTCTCTCTATTTTTATTTTTTTGAAAATAAAAAATATGTATATTCATCACTATATCCCTCTAACATGTCATTGCAAATTCATCAGAAAGAGAGACTTCTATGCCCTCCATCTGAAGGTGGTCAATTTCATCAATTTTGAGACCGTTAAAATTTGACAGTCTTGATGGAGGGGATAGAAGTCTCGAATTAAGTTGAATTTTGAATGACACCATGGTGACATATTGTGATCTAAATTCCAATGGGGTTCATTTCAGAAAAACAAAAAAATATAGGGGAAAATGGGCGGGAGCATGTAAGTTGCCTACAACTAGGGAGAATACTCCCTTTTCCCTATTAAGTAATACCACTAGATTTAGTATTTTCAAACAAGTAATACTATACAAATTTTTACGTACATGGATGCAAACAAATATAGATATATGTACCAATCCTTTATAAAATTTGTTATATATTTTTGACATGTGTACGTTTATCTACATATCTATTTTAATATAGACACAGATACAAATAGGGTTGCAAACATGCAGAGGTATCTGTATCTGTATATGTATACACTAGAAAAATATGTAACCATATCAGTTTTACGATCCTAATATGCAAAGAAAATAAAAAGCAAAATAATTATCTATATAGTATATCATAAAATAAAAAATACATATCGGCGACGGTTTACAAACGTATATGATGATGTACACATACAGATGTATCGGTATCTGGTTATGCACATCATGTGTTGTTAATAGTATTATTATAATTAGATTTTATATATGGGTCCAATGGAGCTGCCCCTGCCTCATTTTCCGAGTTTTTTTATTTTTCAGTAATATCACCATGTATATTCATTTATATATTTCGTCTATATGTCATTCGAATTTCGTCAGAAATAGAGACTCCTATACCCTCAATCTAGAACAGATCGATTACAACAATGTCTAGACCATTAAAATTACCTGTTCTAGATGGAGGGCAAAAGAGTCTCTATTTTTGACAAAATTTGAATGATATGTTGGAGGGATATATAGATGAATATACATGGTGATACTTTTCAAAAAAATAAAAAAATTACGGAAAAATGAGGTGGGGACAGCCCCTTTATTCCCTATATATTGATTTTTTTTTGTCGAGATATGGGGGGGGGGGCTAATATACATAACATATAAATTTTAGTTATTAAATGATGTATTTAGATTGTATATAATACTATATATTAAACATATATCCCGATTTTGGTCGAGAGCCGGGGGGCCAAGCCCCCACCCGCCCCCTCTCTCCGTCACTGCTTTATTCCTTGTCGATTAGGTCAAGTATTGACCTTCTCTCGGGGATTTGTTCAGTCTACATTTTTTCATAAATACATCCTTCTTTATTTTCTATTCTTTTTTTCTTCTTTATTCTTTTGTTTCGGAGAAGAAGAATGTTAAATATGCATTATTAAAAAATCAATGGTGAATGGTAAATAATGAAATTTATTGATTGTTTATATGTCTTTTACAAAGGATTTTAGATAAAAATAAAAGAATAAAGATGTTAATTCTTTGATTCATCATTCCCCTATACTTTACCTTTTGCTAGTCCCTTAACAAACACTTATTCAAAGAAAAAGTGAAAAAAATAAGAATGGAAAAAGGAAGGAACTTAGAACAATTTTAATTTTTAAACTTATCTTCATAAAAATCAAAGTATGGAGCTCATCTAGACCTTTAGATTATTAGTTAACAGTCTTTAACTTCCACTAGTCTATGATCAAGATGCCTCAACAGTCAAGACATAACATGTCTACATACACAATCTTTGATGATTATGAATCTTACTTGAACAGTCTAAGTGATGATTATGAATCTTACATACACAATCTTTTGTCAACAAAAGACAACCTTCTCTTAGCAAGGTAACCCTAATTCGAACCCCCGTAATGGTCTAGTGGTAGAAGCAATGGCTCCCACTAAAAAAGACCAGGGTTCGAATCCCCCTCCAACTCCCCCTTCTAGTGCTAAAAAAAGGTGACCCTAATTTCCCAGCCAAGCTACTCTTTTCTCGACGAGCAGGGTATTTCCTTCTAAGTTTAGGAATGTTTTGTGTCCCCAATCGGAAGGGGGAGAAAATAGAAGAATAAGAAAAGAACAAGAGTATGACCAGTGTAGCCACATTTCCTTATGAAGTTGACCAGTGTAGCTAAGTCTCCACCAAGATCTGTGGTCTCTTTGAAGCTGGACCAATGTGGTCAAAATACCTACATAATGATGATATTGCTTTCTTTCTTTTTTTATTGGAATACATTCTTGCTTCTACATCGTGGAATAATTGTTGCGTTGCATAGATCTTTATTTTTCCCTGACGGATATAGAATCTTTTTTCCTTCCTCTGTTTTGCGGTCTTAGAAAAATTGTGCCAGTAGTGCATCCCTTATATGAATATTTATTTCAACCCACATTTCCAGTTTGTAGACGTTGATGCCACTAGTCTAGGTTGGGGTGCACTGACCACTCAAGGTGATTGTGCATGTTTCCTTTCACGTGCATCTCTTGCCAGAGGATTCTGCCCCTCACAACCTCATCTGTGTTGAGCTATGTGTCAGGTTCATGTCCACGTTAGGTCACTATCTAGGAGATTCATGTGTGAGTCTGAAATGTTCTACCTAGACCAATCAAGATGACATGTAAACACAATCTTGTGGACTAAAAGAATTAAGTCGTCATGAAATTAAATCTCAACTCCAAGCCCTATAAGGGTACTCTAAAATTAAGTAGACTAAGGTCTTAGCAAATCTCCATTCTTTGATTTTATTCCAGACTAGTTTAAGCATCAAAATAATTCTGAAAAATGCGAATGCAAATGCAACAAGTATTTACAAAACACATTTTTTATAAAAAAAAGAAGAAAATGAAATAAAAGGCAAAACTTTTTGAAAAGTTTTTCAAAGAGTTTTGCTATTTTTTTGGGATTTTATCTTTTTCATTTTTTATAGATTTTTAATAGAAAATAAACATATTTACAAGCATTTTACAAGAATTATATACAAGAATAAACATATTTTATACAAGACTTTACAAAACGAAATTTTATTTACAACTTTTATGTGCATATTTTACGAAGATTTTATTTACAAACGAGTTTTAAATATGAATTTTATTAAAGAATTGTATATACAAGTTTTATACAATTTTATACAACGATTTTATATGCATAGTTTAAAAATAAACATAGGTTTTATATACAAGGATTTTACAATAAATGTTCAAAAGAATTTTAGGTTACATATGTCAGAAATAATTATGATTTTTATACATGCATAGATTTTGCAACAAGTTTACAAATGATTTATATGCTCTTAATTTATATCCCACGTGACAAAATAATTTACAAATATTTTCCAAAACAGTTAACAAAATCTTTCAAATCATTTATAAAACATTTTACAAATAATTTAGATAACCATTTGACAAACTATTTTATATATTATTTTTCAAAAATATATTACAAACTTTTTACAAATATTTTTCATGCAAGTTTTTGCAAACTTTCAAGCATTTTACAAACATTTATACAATATGAGGATATTCGAACTCATGATCTGACTCATTGTATACTCGTTGTCTAAAAGGTGTGCTCGAACTCATGATCTGAAATTTGGCAACTGACAAATGGTACTCCCATAAACTTCTTCTTGTTCTTGGGAGATGTATGTTGGATGGCACAACATGTGGAAATGGCTAACACTTGTTTTCTGAGAAATAATTTCTCCTCTTCTTTCATTTAAGTGTGGTATGCTACTTGAAGAACTTCTGGAGAAGAGGAATGTGTGTCAGTGCCTCCAAAAGAGTGAGGTTAATCTCAATTCTATCTACCATCTTTTTTATGAAATTCAATTGGTGGTTCTTTTTGAGATTTTCTAATTTATCTCCCTTCCCTTTGTTCAAAGCATTTACGAATGGTATCTGTACATCCTTATCAGCCAAATGTATACCTGGATGATAAGAATAAGAAGCAAATATTTTTGTGAAACTGGGACTAGCTCCATGCAAATCATCAGAAGAGGAATAGGATGTAGCAGAAGAAACTGAAGTCTTATCTTTATTCTTTTTTCTGGATTTTCTCTTTTTCTAATTTTTTGAATTTTTGTGCCCTCACTATGAGGATATTCGAATTTGAATCTGAACTCGCATCGTTGCTGACTACACACTTCTCTTTACAAGAAGGATCAACAACACTAAGATGCCTCTGAATTCCTTGGGAACTAGAAGGAATAGAACACAACACCTCAGGTGAAACTGAAGTATCTGAAACTGATCTCTGCTCTATGACAATGATGTCTATGAGATCTATGATTGAGTCCATCTGTTCCCTACGAAAGACACTTTGCTCATGAATCAGATGGATGAAATGGTCGAATGTGGGGCCATCTATATCTGGAATCTCAAAGTGATGTCCCACATCCATCTCGGGCTGATAAAGATGCTCAAAATAATCAACTAAATCTGGGAAGATATGCTCCTGAGGTTATGCTCGTAGCACAGATTGTGATATGGAAACAAAATAGGCTTAAAAAACTGTCAAAACAATGTAGACTCCTACTATAAAAAGTGATGAACTGGTACAAACTTCAGCTGGAAAACCAATAGGGATGGGACTGGTAACTAAAAAGTGGAAATATCTATAAATGTCTCAACATCTATCCTCTGTGTTGTATCAAAAATCGTATAAACTACCTAATCTGCGATCCCTAAATAATCATGAAGTTGATCACCTGGGATCGGTCTCGCATCTCACTCGTGTGTTGTTTTGATGTTAGAAATCTCTCCAAAGAGAGTCCAAAGTGAATCCTCATCAAGATTACGGTATGAACCACCACACGAGGCATCGATCCAACCTCACATAGGCTGATATCTACCTTGGGCCTCTCTTCTCGCCTCACAAGTAGTTGTGCATTCATGGTGTTCTAATCTGACTGGCTCTGATCTTGGTTCTCTTGTCCCTTTCGTTTCCCTGAGGCTCCATGTTGGATTCAGACTCAAATGACATGATCAGAATGAGGTCCAAGGTAGGCTCTTGATCTGCGTCATGAAAGTCATCTCGATCAGTCTGATAATCTATGGCACCAGCAGGAATAGATGATCTGAGATTAGGTACAATCCTAGATGTTTGTGAATGGTGCATTTGGTGTTTGACTGAAATCGATCTTCATCCACAAAGGGAAAATGGTGGGACAAGAGTGATCCTTGTTTATTGAAAAATAAGGAGACAAAGTTAAGGAGTCTGAAGATCAGTTCAGCGGTGTCTAGACTAAGCCATCCATGAGTCGACACCTTAGAAGAACAAAAGAAGTATATGAGGAATAGAAGAGATGGTGATGAACAATAGAATGGGATGAAATAGAGGTAAGAAGAAGTAGGCTCAAAATGAGTATAATCAAATAAATAAAAACAGATGACATGAAAAGGTATGCAAGTGAGCAGGACATGATCTTTGACCTAAACTAGATTCAAACAAATACACTCCAAGGGTGGGTTCACCAACTCAACACAAGGTGAAGCCGTAAGATTTCAATTATTTTTATCTTTTCAATTTTATTTTGTTATTCAGGTAATTCTTATAAGGACTTAGAGGTCTAACGCTACAGGAGAGTGAGTACTGCCATAAAAGGATCTCGTACTTTCCACTTCCTTAGTAACATGTGATATGCGCTCTTTGAGGTCCTTGATTTCATGCATGGGGGGCTACTCGGACAAAGAAATGGAGAGGAATACAATAGGCGAAACCAATACCTCCCAGAGAATTGAGGTACTCGGAAGTAAGATGATGAGACAAACACACCCATGAGGGAGCAGCCTATGCTCAGTACTTCGTACCAAGTCGGATGTTCTACACAAAGAGAGAACACCATTGTCGACAATGCCTTACTCGCATGCGTACAATAAAAGCACCAATACTTTGCCATCCCAGGTGATTATCAAGGTAGACACAAGTGGAGATTTAGGCTCTAATCATTGTGGGTCACGCCTTACTCTATCTGAAGCGTATCTGAAAACAATGAGGGCTTTATGAACCTCAAACAATGAATGGTTTTTTATGAATTTTATTTTTTTTTATTTTTTAATTTTTTCAGTATTTTTCAAAACAAATTGCCTAAATAATTTTTATTTTATTTTTAATCCTAACTGGAACAAAACTGGGGGAGTAGTCAAAAAAGCTTTGCAAGTCGATACTAAGATGGAAACGTCACCTTAGTGCTTAGTGATGCATGCAAAGTTAGAAAAAATACAACGGTTACCATCTCTCGTCATACGAAATGCAATGCAACATTGAATTTTTACAATATATGCAAATGCAAGCCGATAAAATTGCCCTAACAGGAGTTGTTGTTATCATGAAGAACCATATGCTAAATACCTATAAGAGAAACCCAAAAGTATGGTCTTGGAGGCTCATATGTGTCTGCCACAGCAAATCCTACTAGAATTGTATGGAGCCTCTCACGGTGCTCGATTTCAAGTCCAAGTATTTACCAATTTGAATTTGAGCTATATAAAAACGTAGAGACTATAGACACATGAAGTATTTAGGTGGTTGGTCCTATTTTACTCGAACAAGCAAGTCCTAAAATCTAAGGCCTCATTCATAGAAAACAAAGAAAAGATAGGCAGAAAACTACAAATGCTTGAAACAAAAAAAATCAAAGGGAAATAGGGATAATAAAAGAGAAGTATGCGGGAAAATGTGAAAAAAAAACGACGAGGCTCCCAGGTTAACAATCACACGAGCAATGGATCTCGTGTAGGTCAATGTCCAAAAAGTCCAAGTACTTGTATTATTACAAATTAATAATGCACAAATAAAAAGAGTCTCTTTCTCATAAAATTAAAAAGAAAATACTATGCTAAAAACTCCTCTCTTCTCTTTCTCTGTCTCTCTATCCTGCTTTGTCTAATTGACCTGTATAGAAAAGGTCAATCTCCTCGCAGCTTGGGTGCACCGGCTCCCTAAGGAGTCATCTTCACCATGTGATATCTCACAAGAAATTCAACAAAAGAGAAGGTCAGAAATAGCAGATAAAATAATTATTTAGCAAAATAAATAAAAGAGAGATAATTACGGACAAATATAAACACTAAAAACCTATCCTAACTGTTGCTCCTTGACAAGGGCACCATTTGATTAACACTAATATCGAGCCTTATCTTGTCTAACCACAAGGCAAAAGCAACAGTCGTCGAAGCGACCGGACACAAAATCAATGAAATCAACAATTAATCCTCATATAAAAGTAAGACAATGCAATCAGTGATAAAAAATATTACAACCCATATAATATATGTATATTGTGCAAGTAGTCTAGGGAACACAGGGAGCAAGGAAAATAGGTTATTTATTATTAATTAGTAAAAATCAACAATAAATGTTTTTTACTTTTTCTGGTTTTTAATTTTTGTGGGTTTGTAATTATTTTTTGATTTTTATGAATATTTAATGTTTTATATTTTTATGTGTTTTAATTTAAATTTTTCCTTTTTTATAAATTACCTGATTTTTTTTATTTTATTTCTTTTTAAGGTAATATATATGCCTATGTAATATGTAAATAAAATATAAGAAATATAACAAAATAGTCCAAATATATACAAATACAATCCTTTCTTTAAAGGATTTAAAATATATTATAAGGAATAATATTATGTATATAAATGTTTATATGTATATATTGGTTATATGAAGTCAAAAATTACAAAATAAAATGTTTTCTTCTTTTATATATTTTCTCAATTTTTTATTTTTCTTGTAATTTTTTTTATAATTTTTATGTATTTAAATTGAATAAATATCTCAGAATAGTGACATAATAAATAGGTCAAACTTTTTAGGGTTTTAGTATTAGATAAATAGGTTGAAGCTCCCCAAAACTATTTTTATTATGTAGTATTATGTATAATAAAAAATAAGAAATAGAACATTATTTTTTATTTTATATATTTTTTGCAAATTTTTATAGGGTTAGTGGTAGGGTTGAGCATTGGGTAGGGCCGGCCCGACCCAGCCCGATGCCCGGCCCGATAATACCCGACCCGAGCCCGAGCCTGATCTTCTAATGGGCGGGCCTGGGCTTTAAATCCGGCCCATTGCAAATAACGGGCTGGGCTCGGGCTTCACTTAGCCCAGCCCTAACTAAGACCGAAGCCCGGCCCACTATGCTACCCAACGGGCCACAACCTGGCCCGGTCAGACCTACCATTCACATGTATCCCTAGTTTGGCCCGATCTCCTATTTCTAAATCTAAACCCAAAGATCCCGATCAGAACCACCCCTCGATTTATGTTCTCTCCTTTAATCAACAACAACCTCAATCCTACGCCCAGATACTCTTCACCAGCTCTCAGTTCACCTCCCTCGCAGACGACGCCGACATGACATCTTGATCCTCACCATTGGCTCTCTCATTCTCAAAGCCTTCGAGAAGCGCAAGAACTTCTACGTCGACATCAAGTTGGGAATTTTATTCATCTTGGGATTTAAAGAGATGAGTATGGATCAAGTTGTGGATTTCGTGGTAGAAGTTGATTCTATCTGAGATTTTGTGTGATTTTGTCACTCCATCTCCATACTGCAACAGTAATTTAAGTATAGCGGCAGTTGTTGACACTGTCAAAGAACAAAATTTTGAGTGCTTATGTACAGAACATGGATGCTCTAGACGATGCCATTTAGATTGACAGATATATTTGTATTGTGGAGTTGGTCTGGAATTGCTATGTGGCTTCTTCACCATGTTAAACATTGGATATTTTTGGGAAGGATCACTCTTTGAAAGTGCTCTGTTCTGTTTAAAGTTCTACATTATCCTCCAATATTCTATCTATACAAACATTACTTTTTAGATAGTAAAGTCGTGCAAATATCCCAAATAGAAGCATCAGAATTTAGCATATGTCCATGAATTGCTACAATGCAGAAGCTGGGATTCTATATTTTCTGTTTATGTGACAACGCATTCTATAATATCTCCCTACCGCAAAAATCAGCTCGGAATTGAAATCAGGCCGAACATAATAGTAATAAAGGCTTTGACATAAGGTGTGGCCACATTCTGTGAAGATTGAAAGTATCTAAAAATAAAAATAGATGACTAAAGCACTCCTCTCCCTCGGCACCACAACACCCTCTCCAAAGCTCTCGGCACCACAGAAACAAAGCTCTCGTATCCAACATATACCACAAAACACCTTTAACTTATCAAAAACCATACAAGTATCCTCCATATATTAATACTTATGTGCACCAACAACAGCCATTGCAAATGGCGATGAAGGGCAGTAAAGAATTCCCCATGCTAAAGCCCGCTCGCCAAAAATTAGAAGTCACGGGCCGGCCCGACCCAGGCCCGACCCATTCCTTTGTGGGTCGGGTCCGGGCTTGGGCTGCAATATATAAAAAATATCGGGCTCAAGCTCGGCCCGTAGGGCCCACAATCATGTACGGGCTCGGGTTGGGCTATACTGGGCCCGGCCCGACCCGGCCCGATGCTCATCTCTAGTAAGTGGGTTTTTCAATTTGTAGGGTTTTCTTTTGTTAATTTTTGTGATTTTTAGTCTAGCTATATTATAAAGTAATATATAATACCTAATTTTTTGGAATTTTCATAAGTGGTTTTATAATTTTTGTATTTTTATAGTCAAAGTGGAAATAAACATCTCATTTTTATTTTTAATAAATAGAAAACCACAAGTAAATACTAAAACAATTAGAGTGTGAGCCTGCACTCGATCAGACATTTACTATAATTTTTCCTTAATTTTTCAAGAATAAGAGCTATTTATCAAAAAATACATAAATAAATTATAATGTGTTGATAGGGGTATATTTGTAATATAAATAAAGCCGAAGAGGAACAATGCAAAATACCTAAAGGTTTTGAACTGATATAACAAATTCCTACTAAAATGAAATAAGAAAACCCAGAGGAGGTCCTCTACAATTTGGCCAACTCACATGGGGGACCATGTGAGCTGACCTGACAAGGGACCTATTTGTAATTTTCAACAAATGTGGGGGTCTAGATGCAAATTTTACACATATTTAAATATTTACAGGTCCTTATACTAAATACAAAAAATATATGAGGGGTACTAAGCAAATTAACCCTTAAAAGTGTGCTACCGAAGAACCGAGGACCTCCCACATTGCTTGCTTGACTCAATCGGACAGTTGGCCAGTGTAATGGTACAGTGCGAAATACATGATCTAGATTAGATCTGAGTCAATCTTGAATCCAATAGCTGGGAGGGGCAATGGAAGAACACCAAGAACAATGTTCATAGTGAACTTTGATTTCGAGTATCTCTGGCCTCCGACAACGTACTTCGCTCCCGATGGGCTCAACTCCTTGGAGCCCTTCTGCGGCAACAGAGCCTTTGAAAAATTCCGAGGCCCATTGGAGGGGCTCTAGAGTGTAAGCTACCTGAAGCTCCTATTCTTGCCTTCTCTTTTCTCCAGATGGATAGACTTCTCACATATCCTGCATAAAAGTGTTAAAAACAATGAGAGGGTCGCGATTGACCCTCTTTTAAAGATGAAGATGCATAGGGGAAGTGAGGCGATTGGACTCCGGTGAGGGTACTAGAAATGGAGTCTGTGGATCCAATCTGTACATTATTCGAGGCAATAATAGAGGGGAAATGTGGAGAACTTGATGGGAATTGAGAGTGAGGTTACAAGGGGGTCGAAGACGGGGTATTTATGGTGGATTTTGGGTATGAAGTCTAGTGCTCCAATGATTTTAATTTTCAAAATTAAGCTAAGTGAAAGATTAATCGATGAAAATAAGAATAAACCTAAACTATTGGAATAAAATGCGAGCTAAATAACTTTACCAAACATCTCAACAATCCCTAAAGCTTGAGTTGGCAAAGTCGCCGGTAACGCACGTTGGTGTACCCTGGACCACCTTGATCTTGGCTTTATCCATGCCAAAAATGATTGGGAGTCGAAGTTGTCACATCTAGTTCCACCCATGGAGGATCCCTTGGGGTTATAGACTGAAGACCAGGGAACAAAATCAAAAAGTAAGCTGGAGTGGGGGTTTTATAGAGAGGGGTTTTGGTCAAAAAGATGGGGATATGGCGTGAGGCTAGAGGACGGTAGGAGAAGATTTGAGCATCGACGATAGAGAAGTACGATAGGGATCCAATAAGGTGGGTTGCTCGATGAAAATGGAGGCGGGAGATGGCATGGAGAATCAGAGGAAAAGAGGAATGTGGAGAGGTCTGACAAAAGTATGTCTGGAGGCTGTACAGTTGACCTGCCCGGTCAACAAACGTGTGCCTATGTTTAGTCCACATGGACCGATCAGTGAAATGGGGAGGAAATTCATTTATTAATTACAATAAAAATAGAACACAATTTATTTAATTTTTGGCTAAAACATAAAAAATGCTAGTAATTTAATGTAGTATTTCTTTTTTATTTTTATATTTTTATGAGTTAATTTATTATTTGTTACTATTGAAAAATACATACATATATATATGAAATTATGCTTCTATTTTAGTATTTTATTTTTAATTTGTATTACATATTTCATTATTTTATAAACATTATTTATATATTTATAGTTTATTTAAATATACTTTTGCATATTTTTAATTTATTTTTCTGAATGCATTTCTATACTTAAATAACTATATGCATGTATTATTTAGGTATAATATAAGAATGTTTACTTGTATATTAAAGTACAGTATTTATTTTAATGCATTTTTAATGGTCGTATTTTATTTTTATTTTTTATGCAATATAAATGATATTTATAAGGAGACAAAATATAAAAGAAAGAAAATAGTAAAAACTAAAATTATCCTTTATTTATATGTATGTATATTGCACAATGAGTGCCCAAAACCTAACTTTTGCATCTTAATTCCAAATTGAATGAAACTACCTTCATTAAATAGCTCTTTTTATTTTATGAAAAATAATTGTGAGTTTGGTGAATTTGAGTTTGTATGGAGTAGATATAGGTCTGCAAAGTTTTCTTCATGGCTTTTTATTTTGTGTGTCCTGGGTACATTGTACATTGTTTTTTAATAAAATAAAATTTATATTTTCCTTTATATTTTTATTTACAATGTTCATAATAAAATTTATTGATTTGAGATATAAAAAGTATAACATAAAAAAGGTCCCAAACTGTAATTATTGGGCTATAAATTTAGAGTTTTGTATGCTGCATTTTCTGTACAATTGGATGACCTATCTTCCCGTACATTATTTCTTGTTGACCAAGTCATCGTGATGGCTGGGTCTTGGGGGCTAGGGTCACTCAGTTTCTTTAACACTTCATTCCTTTTATTTTCTTCTTTTATTCTTTTTTTGGAATTAAAAATAGTATTATATACAATATTATATACAGTATTTATTTTGAAGTATTGAGTGTTTATTTTCACAAATTAATGGGGGTATACATGCATTTAACTAGGTATTTAAGGCCAAAATGAAAGAATAAAGGTGATGAAATGGAGATTCATCACATGCATATATAAGAAACTTAGTGGGAGTGCCATTGTTTTTATCGTGCTATACGTAGATGACATTCTTATCATTGGAAATGATATTGGGATGGTGACCAATTTTAAGATTTAGCTTTCTCGTACCATCGAGATGAAAGATCTTGTAGAAGACTCTTATATCTTGGGTCTGAAGTTGTTCAGAATTAGAGAAAAGAGAATGTTGGGATTGTCATAAAATACATACATCAAGAAGATCTTGGAACATTTCCATATGGAGAATTCCAAGAAAGGATTCCTTCCCTTAAGACATGGTATACACCTATCTAAAGGGATGGCTCCTCAAAGTGTTGAGAACAAGAAAGACATGGCTAGATGTCCCTATACATCAGTCTTGGGAATCATGATGTATGCTGTGATGTACACAAGGCCGGACATCTACAATGCAGTGGAAGTGATAAGCAGATACCAATCTTGATGTGGAGAACAACACTAGAATGAAGTGAAAAGCATTTTTACATATCTAAGACGGACAAAATAATACATCTTGATCTATGGAGATAGAGATCTTCAAGTCTTGTCATACACATATTCAGACTTACAATCTAATGTATATGACCGCAAGTCAACTCCAGGATATATATATATATATGTATATATATATATAATTGTTGAACGATGGTGTTGTGAACTAGAGAAGCAAGAAGCAGGACACCACGACTGATTCAACTACTAAATCCGAATACCTAGTCGCATCGTATGTTGTTAAAGAGGTATGTAGTTATGTAAGTTCTTCTTGTAACTTGGCATAGTTTACTATAATAGTACCATCTAGTTGCTCTGCGACAACACGGGCACCATAGCTCAGGCGAAGGAACCCAGATAGCATCAAAAGAGAAAAATGTGTAAAGGAAATGGCACATCATTTGATAGATTGAAAAGCGTGATGATATCATCATTGCCAAGGTGGCCTCTATTGACAACGTTGTTGATCCCCCTACCAAACCTTACCCCAAAACTTTTTCGACCAACATGTAATGGGCATGGGTTTAAAGATTGTACCTGAATGATTCTAAGGGCTAGCAGAAGATTGTTAGCTACATGAGCCCGAGGCGAACCATTTCTACAATAATTGTTATTGTAATCTTATATATATCAAAAAATATTATTGGTTTATTTCACTCATTATATGAGACTAAATGAATGAACGCATTATAAGGTCCCTCTGCACAATTAGGGTTATGCACGATGGCCATCTTAATGCTCATACATCTATTGAATTATAGAGCCTAGTATATGATAATATCTAAAGAGCTAGATTGAGGGATCATCAAGTACCACCAAATGATTGTTAGGAAAGTATCTCCAGTCTAAGAAGAAGATGACAATTCCTCTCTAAAGGCTAATATCTAACCGACATCTTGATGCATGTCCTATGCATAGGAATAGAGATTCAGAGGTGTTAGATAAGTTAGGTCAAAGAGTTATTTAGTAAGATTGAGATAACCAAGACCTATGGCATATACTGTCACGAAATAAACATGCATCCTCTAACCAGAGACATATGTGTTACTCTATGTCTGAGTATGTACATTTGGAAGACCGATAGGCTGATGATACAGATAAGGTCTATACACCTGTGAGCTTGTGTGCATGCAAGGGCATATGAGTAATATGGTATCTCAAAGGGATCATACAGGTTCATTACTGAACCGGAAGATGTGAGCTCACTCATGAGATATTGGGATACACGGTCACCTTGCTTTAGAACCTTGACAAAATTTATAGGTATCATATATGCTTTTGGAAAGCATATGATCCATACCAACTCCCAATGATCAAATAATAAACTCAATGATAAAACCCTAAAGAAGACAGCTCAAATAGGATTTAATACTTTGAGTTTAATGTAGGTCTTCCATTATGCGGGATGTACGGGTATTAGGAAGAAACGAGGGTGATGTGATCATAAACGATTGTATAACCATGACACTTCCATTTCGAGAGAGTGATGAAACATGTTTGGATTTTAGTGAATCCTCTCAATAGAATAATAATCTCATCTTAGTCCAAATGTTGGATATTGATCTGAATATGATTAATATGCAATAAGAAGATCAGATTTACATATTGATTTAATCAGACATCTTTGAGACATTTGAGATATGATCTCAATCCAAGTCACTATACCTGCAATGTACAATCGCCTTGTCCTTATCTTCATGCATCCTCAAAGAAAGCACATTATTCTTGAAAGAGTTCAAGAATAATTCAATTGTTAGTATTGTATCTGAGCATTAGCAAAATTAAAGATTAAATATGAATTAACTATTGTGAATAAAATGAATATGATTCATATTATTTGGGCACATGAGTATGATTTAGTTGTCAAGGATATGACTAATGTAGATATCACTATTCATAATAATCATAAATATTATAAATGTGATTTATATATGTTGGAGAGATGTAATTATAAATAGTATTTAAAAATTAAATGTTGATGTGAATTGGATTCACATTGAACCATTAATTGAAAATACAACTTACATTTTATATTGGATGTGTGAATATAAATCACAATTGTCAATATCATGATTAAAAATGTCATGAAATAATTTAGAACTATTTTTATGAATAATTATGCAACAATTGTTGTTGCAAATGTGGAGATTTGGAGAGACATGAGATCTCTCAAATAAGGAAAAAGGGAGACACCTTCCCCTTAAAGAGGGGGGACGGCCAAGGAGTCCTACTCCTTGTATGGTCGTCCCCTCTATTAAGGGAAGGAGGCTTGCCATCTTTCGTTTAATTCCATATGAAATTGATTTGAATCAAATTGAATCTGTTGTAAATTCTTAGCAACATATGTAGTTTATTTTTGAATTAATTGTGTTTTGTTGCAAATTTATGAAACAAAAACAAGGCCATTGATTGAAAACACAAAATTATCTACACAATCGATTTTGTGTGCACATTGATTGAGATCCATGGGTATTCAATTTAGTATAAAGGAATGGGTAACCCTAGACTTTCTTTTACAACAATTGCAAAAGAAATAACTCTCTCCACATTCTTATATATACTCCCCCCTCTCTCTCTCAACATTGTGGCCGTCCACATTGTTGATCTAGAGATTCTCATAGCCGTCGCGATGTCGTTGTGATGTCAGACTGACTGCTCATGGATCTTCGCCTTCTTCAGTGCATCTTGCTTGTGAGGAAGGACATCGATTTCGTATGATGAAATAAGGAGAATCCGTGCTCAGATCTTTGACTTGGATTGCGAGAAGACCGGTCTCATCCACGCGCTCGCTAGTGCCTTCTCCATTGGGTCAGACTTGAGACATGTGGTCTCTTTGTCTAGAGACACAATCACAAACACGCTCCAAGAGGTAATCCTTGTACTTGTTTGTGTTGTTAATGAAATAATTTGAAAAGTGTTCTCGAATCATGTGGTTTCATCTATTTAAAATTTTTAAATTCTGATGCTCATTGCAACTAATATGACTAGTTGACCTCGATCGTATTCGATGTGGTCTACACACTTCTGTGATGCGCTAAGGACTATACCCTAGACTTCTGAAGATTGCCAAGGTCTAATAGTGGGTGTTGTATCAGCATGAACCATCGCCCTCCATTAGGCACCAGATCACCTTAAGTAAGGCACGTGGCTTCACACCCGTCGTTAGATGGCACCCATTAAATGGGTAATTTCCAAGACCCCCCGCCACTCTTTTGTAATATATAATTAGACCTGTGAATATATTATGTCATGTAAATTTTATAAATTGCAAGTGGACCCTAGCATTCTTTGTTAATTACAAATAGGGCCCCATCTAGGTCATCTCATGTGCCTGCGCGGGTGAGGGCCTGACCTTTTTACATCCTTACCTATACAGCTTTGGTTATTTATTTTTAGTCCTATAATTGTAAATTAAGTGTTAATTTCTTGGAAATATTGCAATGGAGGACCTTGCCTTTTAGATTAATAGCATATACCCCTACCAAGAGCATATTGAATTTGATTTAATTAGAAAATTGCTTGTGTACCTCTTGACTTTGTTAAGCATGTTATTTACTACATGTAAACTTTAATTAAATTGTAAATAGGTCCTTACCAGTTCTTAATTTTTATTAATATTATTATTAAAATAGAATTATATCTCTAAAAACATAGGAAAAATACCTTAGGTGCTTGCTACATATATTTATCACATATAATTTTTGTGAGGCATTTTAAGCTATTTACTTGTTTATAAAAATTAAAAACATGCATTATTTTCCTTTTTTGAATATAAAAATCAAAAAAAAAATAAACCCTTCTTTAAAAATTCCAAAAAATTAGAGTACATATCTTATTATATATTCTATCTTCAGACCAACAATCATTAAAAAATATAAAAGAAAACCTTAAAATTACAAAACTCTAAAAACACTATAAAATTAGCAAAAATGTTTTAAAAATCAAATAAAATAATTTGATGTTCATGTTTTTCTTTATTATATAAAGTATATATTAAAATTAGTTTTGGAAAATTTTGAACTTATTATCTATTTTTAATACCCAAAATGATTCAAGTTATTATTGTATTCACTATTTTGATATATTATATACATGAAAAATACATAAATTTAGCAAAAAATCCCTAATATTTAACAAAAATAGAGAAAAATATTGAAAATGTAAAAACGCTTTAGTTGGAAAACTTTTTGAATTTATTTTACATTTAAAACTTTCAAAAAAGGATTGTTCCTTTATATATATACTTATATCTACCATCTACTCTATTTATTATTATATTATCTATAAATTTTTATATTAATATATATTTTTTATATTTTCAAAATAAAAAAGAAAATTAAAATTTTTAAAAATAAAAAGAGAAATTAAAATGGAAAATGTGAAAAAATAAAATAATTAAAATCCATAAAATTTAATATAATTTAAAACACATAAAAAACCAGAAAAAATGAAAATATATAATTATTATGAGTTATTATTAATGAATAATAATTACACCTATCCACTACTTGCTCTCGGTGGTTCGATTCATATATTTACGAGCTAAGCACATCTATTTGTAGGGTATAATAAATTTCACCTTGCATTTTACACTGTTTAATCATTATCATGGGTTCTTTGTTTGTTTGATTGGATTGTTTGAATATTGAGTACCAAGAGAGGTGTTGATACAACTATTGTCATATTTGACTTTTCGGACACTACACACCCTCCATGACCGGACGTTAGGTACTATCATTGTTGTGGGAGAGCAACACATAGGATATGATAGTTGTTACGAGGGAGCAGCCTGTAGTTATTTCTATCTTGATTCTGCAAGGGGGAAGTACTTGATTGGTCACTATCAACTTCCTCTCTCTATTTATTTGGCTTAGTATCTAGACCAAGACCAATATCAAGGACCTCAAAAGTCCAGACTACATGTTTTCATTTATCTTTTCCTTGCTCACTTTGACCCACATCTAGATCAGAGCACCGTGAATGCACAACTGCTAGCTTCCATTTAATAAATCTAGCAACAACTTACAAATCAGGCTCTCGCCCAAGTCACCTTCACCAACATGCTCAATGAATTGAGAAGAGACAGACAGAACCGAGGAGGAGGAGGAGGAGGATAAAATCATGAATAAAGAGATGGATCCTTGGAGGGGACGATGAGCTAAAAAGAGAGGCTCAGAAGCCTACATTGAAGGGAACATATAATCATGGCGCTAGTAAAGTGAAAGAGTGGATCAAAATTCCTCATATTCATGCACATTTAGAGCTGAAACTAAAGCTCTTAGCTCCCCAACAATATTATCGCATCTGTGGAACCACATACTACCCTAACATCCGTTAAGCGTTGTTAAAATGACTGCCTTCCCATTTATCCGTTGGGACAAGGTATTTTATTAGATCAATCACTTGGGGAAGGTAGTGATGACATGGGAGATACTTAAGTCTATGTTCATTCACAAATTCTACCCTCTTGGTCATCTCAACCAGATGCATTCCAGGATCGACATCTTCTCCTAGTGACCGCACGAGTCCATTCATGAAGCCTGGGAGAGGTTTAAAATTTACAAGAGAAGTTCCCCCACCATGACATTCCTCGGACAAGTCTAGTCCAACATTTCTTTGGGGACTTGACATAAGAAAGTTAGAGGCTTATCGCTACCACATGTCGTGTCTCTCACTTCAATAAGGATGAGAACGTCGTTTGGCATATATTTAAAGAAATATCTAAAGGAGAGGATGCATTGTCTTCATCCCGTGCATATCAGCATCAACCACATATCCACCACAATATCATCAATATAGCAGCATCCCATGAAGCAGACAGGGACAAGAGATCCAATCACAGGATTATTTGGTGATACTTATCTAAAGTAAATATAATTGAAAAGCAATCACATGGACTGGAGAAACAACTTATGATCGAACAAAGATCCTAGCATCTAGATAAGATAGATCAGATTACCAAGCAGTTGGAGCTGTTAGTTAGAATGATCAATGCATGTCAGTCTGCAAGCCCATTAGTCACAACTTCCGCTGAGCAGGATAAACCTTCATCTCCACAGGCACCTCAGTCTAGTTCAGGGTAGCCTCTACCGATATAGCAGGTATACTACGTGCAGGCTCTGAATCAGGCACATCCATAGAAGTCACATAATCTAGTCATCTACCAACACAAGTACTAGTAATCCTATTTGGATCTATTTTTCCCACCTCCGCCCCAAATTCAGTAGGTGAACACATCTGGAATAATGATGCACAACTGACATGTCCAGGTGATGAATCTCCATTTCATCACCTTTATTCTATCATTTTGGCCCTAAAAACCGTAGCTACTACATGTAAATAGCATTAATTTGCACCTAATAACATCCATTATTTATTATATTTATTCTACATAAAATAAGGTTTTTAATCCCAAAATTATAGAATAAAGAGAAGAAAATAAAAAGTAAAAAAATATGAAAATATTTTATGACCCTAAACCCCGAGACCAAGGTAAGAATTGACTTGGCCGATAAGGAATAAAGTAGGGGCAGATAAGGGCCAAAAATAGAATAAATACCTCATTTATTCATTCTTTAATTATGTTTTTTTGACACCTATTTTATTCTTTATTATTTTTTTATCAATAAAGAAACATTGTACATAAAAGTTGTAGATAATAATATAAATAAAAAAACGAAATTGAGTTTGTGCAAAAATAATATAGAGTGTTCATTTTATACCTAAAATAAAAAGCCAAAAAACCAAACTTCACAAACCCATATCTTTCAAATAAAAACTTGAAACATAGCAAAATCACCTCTAATTGTATACAACTTTTCACGAGCTATTTAATGGTGGTGGTTTTATATTTTTTGGAGTAACTATGTGGAAGTTAGGTTTTAGGACCTATTGTACATAATACTGATTAAAATATTCAATTTATTCAGTATTTATTATTTTTACAAATACATATTTTATAATTTTGTAAATATTATTTATAACACATGTACATATTAAAATAAGAATAAAATAAAAAATAAAATAAAAAATAAAATAAGTCTATATAATTATATAGGCAAAATACCTATGTATATAAATAAAAGGGGATATATTCTTTTATTCTTTAATTCTTTTATATTTTCCTAATATTTTAAATAATATACATATTCTAATAAAAATATAAAACCAAAATAAAACTCAATAAAATACATTAAAACAAAATAGTCTACATAAAACTTAGGTAAAATATCTATATATACCTACATAATAAACATATCTATTTATTAATGTATACAAATAACATCATAAAAATAAATAAAGATATATTGATACTCATAAAAATAAGTTATAAATATATAAAATAATATAATAAAATAAAATATACAAAATAAAAATAAAAATGTACAAAATACAGGTAAATATACCTATAAATAAGCCATTAAAAATAAACTTGTAATAAAAGACATCAAAAAAATAAAAATTGTAATAAAATACTACATAAAATAATAAACAATTTTTATTTTATACTCAAAAAATAATAAAATCATTTACTATTTTTAATTAATTATTCTTCAATAAAATACTCTATTTTGTCCTGTAGTGGCCTAGGTGACCCAATCAGGACACGTCAACTGTTGACTGCGATCAAGTCCCCCTCCGCCGTCTGAAGTGACGCAACCTGTTTAATCTTTGGTTTTCCGCCTTTTTTCCAGGGCATCTCGTCCATATATCGACCTTGCTTCCTGAAGATAAAGTGATCATTGATCATCAGAGATCCACGCCAACTTTGTGGATCACCTAGAAACACGATTGATTCTTTGATCTACCATGATCAATAAGGGTGCATCACTATGTCTATAAATAAGTGCCTCTGCCTTCTTCTGCAAATTTGGTCAACCTTTAATCCTCTTCCACCCTAGCCATTGGTCTAGAACGCCTCTTCGTGATAAGAAGAAGCTCCTAGAGGTCTGATCGGGCTGAAGAAGGTGGGGCTACACCCACGGCCGCCGTCGCTGGCAACCCTACTCCCTAGGTATCCCCCAGGTATAAGAGTTGTTCATTCCTCACTTATTTTACACATTTCGATAGTAGATTTAATTTCTTGTCATTAGATTAGGATTTAGTGAAGCAATCTAGCCTTAATCACTCCACACTTACTTCGCCGGAGTCGAGCTCCACGAAGCTCCTCTACGCATCGTCGTTGCCGCTCTGACCATCTGAGCGTTGCCATATCACTCCCTATCGCTTTCCCCACATCCCAGGAACCTCCACTCACCCTGATCCATCGTGGGTTACGATATCGGGTCTTCTTCCTCCGCCCATCGCCGGATACCTCCGCCGCACCCATTTTCCATCCATTTCGACCAAATAAGGCCCTAGGGACCGTCGTCTTGTTGCGCATAACCTTTCTGCAGGTCCAGGCGTGCCAAAAGACTCGCACTCGAGTCGATTTTAGCAAAGAACAGGTACCTGGAGCCCACCTTCTTCCTCGACCTCTCCTGAGCACTCCAGGGCTCAAGGTACCTCGCCGAAGGGATCCTCCGACGTGGGGGATTCTAAGAATGTGAAGAGAAGACTGGCGACGCCGGAGGAGGCCGTAGGAGCTCGCTATGACCGATCAAAGCTCGCAAACGGCGAGCTTCTTCGCAGTTCTTCCAGTTCTCCTCTCAACCGTCCGATCATGAGGGAAGCTCCAGACTCCACAGCTATCGTTGGATCTCGCCCCATCGCGACCGTCAGATCAGCCATCTGATCTAATTTCATGCATTGATCCATGAACCGTTATCCACCATTGGATGCATGACGCGTGGATAAGTAAAGCGATCCCGACTGTTTGGTTGCGCCTAAGATTGGGGTAAATTGCATATCTATTCCTCGCATTTTTTTATTTAATAATTAGTCCTGTAAATAAAATGTAGAGTTATAAAATAAGTGAGAATTCTGCATAAAGGACCATATATTTATTTTAATTGCATTTAGATCCAGTCCACGTCACCTCACGTGTCGTCCCACGTAAGATGGCAAAATTGCAAGTAAACCCCTGTTAGTTTATGTATTTATTGTTTAGTCCAATAAATTCAAAAGAACATTGTATATTTTTTTTCTAAATTGCTGAGAGGCCTCCGTACTTTCTGCTAATTACATTTTGGTCCCTCCAAGTAGGAGTCGCGTGCCGTCCAACGTGGTGGGTTATTTACAGGCGCACCCTAGCGGATTTTGAAATTGTAATTTAGACATTAAAAATTAAATAAACGTTTTAAACTTTGGTATTTTTGCACAGATACCCCTCCACTTCATTTTATTAGCAAAAATGCCCCTACTAGGAAATATATTTTTGTATGTTTTATCTAATTATAAAAAGTACGTATAGCAATCCTAAAAATTCAAAAAATAGGGATAAATGCTTTATGCCTTGTAGATTCACGTCCAGATTTTTAATTGACATTTTTTGCATTTTATCTATTTACTAGAATTAAAAAGGAGCCTAATTAACCCCTGACTAATTTATAAAATACCAAAAAATATAAAAAATGTTTTGAAAAATTACAAAAAAGTAAATATGATATATTTTGATATTTATTGAGTCTAGAAAACAAAAACATCTAAAAATAGTAAAAGAAATTAAAAATATATGAAAGTTCCAAAATCCAACAAAAAAATATAAAAAAATTAAAAATACCAAAAATATGTTTTTATGTTTTCTAATTACCTATATATTATTATTTATCATTTAAAATTAATTTGGGAAATTTTGGGACTTCATTATCATTTTTAAAACCCAAATCAATTTCAGATTATGTATTAATCCCATATTTGGAATATTTTTGGCTTTAAAAATACATAAAAATTAGCAAAAAATCATAAAAATACAAAAAAACATTAGAAAAATATAAAAAACACAAAAACAAACTATTTTCTGAATTTTTCGTATTGTTTAAATAAAGCATTATATAGGCTATATTGTTTTATAAAAGAAGAAGGAAATATAAAAATATAAAAAGAAAAAAAGAAAAAAATCAGAAAATTAAAAATCAAATAAAAATTATAAAACCAAAATTGAATTAAAAAATATATATAATTAAAAACTGACAAAAGAATTATACGAATGAATGACTTGGTTGTCCATATATAATCGTAGGCTACTCGTTTGCTCTCTGTGGTTCGACCTCTACATGCTTATACCCTATGCATTTTGTGGTAGAGAAAATAAATGTTAACTCCATATTTTTGGTACTTAATTGCTTGATTAATTGTCTTGGGTTATTTGTTGATTAATTAGGGATTTAGTCTGAGGTCGCCTCAGCGACTGTCCTTCCCGCCTTGTGTGGAATGACATGACTTCGGCTTAATTCTTATGGTTTATCACCAGGCAGACAGCAATATGGCCAATTGTCTGACATTCTACCATACCATAGGAAGTTTGTCTAGTAGCCTTAGACTCAACACCAATCTCCACCATATTAGAACATTTGGAGATAGAATTACCAATTTCAACAGCCGATGTAACGCAACATCAGTCGTATCACAATTATGCAACCACTCCACAAAACATTATCCTCCTCCTAAGCACTGTCAACAATATCCTTCTCAATATAATTCTCAATATGCTCATTCTCAGCCTCCCCCACATCACTAGTCTCAGCGTGGTCAGCACGTTGAACCCGAGAATGCACCTGTGAACCCTGCTCTCGACTACTTGGCCCAAATAGTAAAGAACCAAGCATAGATGATCCAGAATCTTGATGACCATAATACCATCAAAACTCCAATTCCAGCATGTTGTGGCAAACCCTAACAACTTTAAATGCAAGGAGCATGTAGTTTGTGATGTCTCATCTGATTCAACAGAGACAGATATTTCTGAATTTATGTTATCTAATGCAGTGACTCTTAGGAGCAGTATGACCTTGCAGCTATATGTCATTGTCAATGGGAAGAATAATTCATCTCCTAATCAATCGTCATCTTCTACATCAGTCGATTCAGTTGTAGAGTCGGGCGAGGAAGACGAAGGAGGAGCAGTACCAGACCACCACCACCATCAGTAAAAATATCAAAAAATGAGCAAAAACAAAAAGTTTAAAAACAGAATAAAAGCCAAAGAGAAGCAAGCACTAGATGCAGCTCCCGAGGCAACCAGTGAAGCGAAAGCTCCTGTAGATTCATTGTTTGCCAATTTTGAATGATGCCATGCCTTTTTGCCCATCATTTATAAATAATGATGTAATTAAGAACAATAGTTTCTGTTTTTGCATATTCTATATCCTGTTGCAATCAAAAATTCCAAAAAAAGAAAAAGATGAAAAATACATTGTCAGACCCTAATATCATAGAAATTCCTCAGAATATCTTTTTAGAAATGCATGTGATGAAGATCATGGAATATATGACAACAATAAAGAAAGTTTTGAAAGAGACATGTACATTAAAACATCAGAGCTATAAAAATAAATGCAGTAGAGCCGAAAAGCACATCCTAACCATGGCCATTGTAAATGCTATCCATGATCTCATGCAGAAGAAGCTAGACATGGTTTCACCCTTAGTTAGATGTGAGTTTTTTTATCACATTTTTAGCGAATATTGCTTGATAGAATTTCTTCCATAAACCGCATGCCCTCCTTACAACTTCAAGAATTCGAGCTGGTTCCACTTAAACCGACACACATGATCCTTCAATTTGCTTATCGATCCATTAAGTGGCCCACTGGTGTATTGGAGGATGTTATTGTAACTGTGCATGATATGCTCTTCCTAGTGGACTTTCTTGTCCTGGACATGGATTTGCCTGCACCATTTATCCGGACCCCTGTTATTCTTGGTCGGATGTTCCTTCGAATTACCATTGCGGTAATTGCTTATGGGTTGGTCTAAGAAGATAACATTTTTCTCCTATAGTGAGAAAGTTACTATGGATATGATCAGTGAGCCAAAAGTCGTATAGAACACATATGATGAAGGAAAAGCAGAACCAGCAGTTGAAGACCGTGACATTGTTGGTATCAGTGATAAATAACTTTCTTTGAATGACAGTTTGGCACAGGAAATCCTCTCTTTAGAGGAGGACCTGGAAAGTATAGTCCAATCTTGCTCACTTGTCAACTTGAAGATAGATTCTGAGTCACTGATCAACTTGTTTGAAGAAGATTCTAACCAAATCAAACAAGATTAATTCATCACAGATATGTCCAATACATTTTTATCTGAGCCGCAAGTGACAGAGGCGGACATCACCTTCTTAATTTCAGTAGATCATTCATCTACTAGCCTAATTTCTGAAGTGTCCATGAAGGAGACTCAGAAATTACCTGAATTAAATCAACTTCTAGCAGGTCTAAAGTACGCTTTCCTTACAGGTGAGCTGATCATGTATACGATCATCATCATTAGCATGCTGACTCTGGATCAGGAATCTCGGTTGCTCGAGAATCTAGAGAGAACTACAAGGCACTTGGTGGGAAAGTTTCGGATCTCCGAGAGATAAATCCAACCTTGTGTTCACGTCATATATTTATGGAAGATGATTGCAAACCATACCGTGAATTTTAGTATAGGTTGAACCCTAATCTAAGGGATGTTGTCATGAAGGAAATCATGAAGTGGTGTAAAATAGGCTTCATTTATCTCATCTCTTACTTAAAATAGGTGAGTCCCTTGCATATAATGCCAAAGAAATCAAGGATACGTGGTTACCAATGATGAAGGAGAAAGATTTCTACTCGAGTACCGATATCTTGTCTTGTTTGTGCTGATTATCGAAGCCTGAATTCAATGACAAAGGAGGACCTTTTTCCTTTGTCATTCATCGATCAAGTGATTAAAAGATTGGCTGGGAAAGAATTATTTTTCTTTTTAGATGCATACTCCGGCTACAATAAAGTCGTGATCACCATTGAGGACCAAGAGAAGACTACATTCACATGTCCATTCAGCATACGCTTTCAGAAAAATTCCCTTTGAAATGTGCAATGCCCCTACTACATTCCAATGATGCATGTCAGACGTCTTCACCAGCATGGTCGGAAGTTTTCTCCAGGTGGTCATTGATGATTTCTTAGTCTATGGTGATGGCTTCGATTCTTATTGTGGGCACCTAGATCAAGTGCTGCAGAAATGTTGAGAAGGTAAATTTGTTTTATTATGATAAAAGAGCAACTTCATGGTTATAAACGAGATTAAGCTAGGCCATGTCGTTTCCAAACGTGGCATGGAAGTCAAACCAATAAATGTGGACATGATTGATAGACTTGAGCCACCTCACACTGTTAATAATGTAAGTTCATTCTTTAGGCGTGTTGGTTTTTATCGAAGATCCACCAAGGATTTCGGAAAGATTGACCGAACACTTACAGAGATTTTATGCAAGGAAATTGAACTTAGTGTTGATCAGAAGGTTCGCTTATCTTTTTATTAGTTAAAATATCTTGTCATTTAGGCTCTTGTCTTACCGCCACCAGATTGATATCTCCCATTCGAGATCATGAAAGATGCATCAGACTTCGTAGTTGGGGTCATATTAGGAAAAAAATAGAAAATTTTCCCTATGCCATTCACTATGCTAGCGAGACATTAGATGATGCACATAAAAATTATACATGTACTAAGAAAGAATTGCTCGGCAGTGGTTTTCGCCTTGGAGAAGCTCAGATCCTATTTGCTTGGATCAAAAGTTATTGTTTATACTAACCACTTTGTTGTCTGATACTTACAGAAGAATAATGATGCCAAATCACGCCTACACATATGGATCCTTCTCCTCCAAGAATTTGTCTTGGAAATTAGAGACAAGCGTCGAGTTTAGAATGTGGTAGCAGAACATTTATCCAGAATTGAATGCATAGATATTCAATTGGGTAGTACACCGATTGTAGAGACCTTTCCTGATGAATCCATTCTCAGTGTGGCATCTTTCCCTTAGTATGTGTATATTGTGAACTACCTCGTATCTAGGGTATTGCCGAAAGATTGGATGCAAATCAATAAGAACAAATTCTTTGACGATATCCATTTTTACTAGTGGGAAGATCTATACCAGTTCAGGGAAGGAGTGGATTGTATATGGCTTCGGTGTATCCCTTAGGAGTACAATAGTGTCATCTAGCATTATCATAAGCTCGAATATAGGGGAAACCATTCTGGAAGTAGAACAACATCAAAAAATTATAGTGTGGCCTCTAGTGGCCTACACAATTCAAGGACATAGCAACGTATATCAAAGTCTGCACTAATTGTTAGAAGATAGGAGGAACCCTCAGTTGAAAAGACTCCATGCCCCTCAAATTAATTCAGATTTCTGATGTGTTTGATGCTTATGGCATTGATTTCATGGGTCCATTTCCTAACAGTAAGGGCTACGAATACATCCTTCTTGTCACTGATTATGTGAGTTGCTAGGTAGAAGCTATCCCTGCTCAATCCATTGATAGTCAAACTGTCTGTCAGTTTCTAAAAGATAACATCATTTCATTTTTCAAGATCTCAAAGGTTATCATTTCAGATGGAGGTAGCTATTTCATCAATAAAGAGGTGAAGAAACTTGTGAAGGAGTACGACATAGATCATCAGGTCGCATCTCCTTATCATCATCAGTCGAATTGCTTGGAAGAACTATCGAACAGAGAAATCAAAACCATACTGCAAAAATTTGTGAGGCCAAATAGGAAGATCTAGTCACAACTTCTGGATTCAATTATATGGGCTTATAGAACCACCTACAAGGCTCCCTTGGGCATGTCACCCTACCATATTGTATACGGAAAGTCATGCCATCTATAGTTGAATTAGTTATCTAGTCTCTTTAGGCAGTGAATATTTGCAATCTCAACTCACATAAAGGTAGTCAAAATAGAATGATAGATCTGAACATGCTCTTGGAACTCAGAGACTATGCAAACAATAATAGCTTGATATACAAGGAGAAAGTCAAACATTGGTATGATTAGCACATAAGACGAAGGACCTTCGATCTTGGACAGAAAGTGGTTGTTTGATGCGAAGTTCAAGATATTCTCAGGCAAATTGAAGAGTAAATGGACATGGCCATTCATCGTCAGAACTGTACGTGATAATCGAAGCATTTTAATATCGAGTTTTCATTTGACGCACAACCATATGCTATCAACGATCAGTTGCTGAAGCCATATTTAGAGCAGGATGCATTCCTGGTCGGTGTAGATTCTATTCAGGTTATACTAGATGAAGATCTTTCAGCGACAACAGGAAAATCAGTTAATGCAACACAAAATATCTTCGATTAGTTTTCTTCTTTTCATTTTTATTCTTTCATTATTATGTATTTCACTCATCCCATTTATAAGTGATATATACTTATAATATGTTTCATCATAAGTATGGGGTGGGGGTGAGTGTGTTCAAGTTATTCTTTATTTATTCTTTTGCTTATCCCCTAACTTGTTGATATTTTATATATACTTAGGGATATTTCACCCTAAGTATGGGAGGGGGATAAGCCAAGCTGAATGATTTCGTAAATTATAATCCTCAACCATCCCAATTTGTATGCAGTCAGCTATACTTAGGATTAGTTAATCCTACGTGTAGGGGGATGATCGACTTCTGATTCTTTTATTTAATAGTTACAATAAATGATTTTCTATACTCAACAGGAGTTATGGCTTCCTTTTTCTCTTTGATTGCCATGAGGACTTAATTCGCACTAAGTATAGAGATGTCATATATATGTTGTATATACTTTATCCATAACTCGTACTTTTTTATTTTGAATAATATAGTTAATATGTTATGTTGAGACAGGATATACAATAAATCAACTGTAAAGAATAGACTATAAATGTGTATAATTTTTTCCCAAAATTCTTTCTAAAGAGGATAAATAAACTGGTTTAAATTTTTTGCAAAATGATTTGAAAATGGTTGTAAAATGCCTTGAAAAATCTTTTGAAATCGTTTAGAAAATGTTTTGTAAAATATTTTCAAATTTTTGTAAAACTCCTTCCTAAAAATTTGTGAAAATTTGTTTTATTTTGTTGAATAAAATATTTTAAAAATTGGTTTGCAAATGATTTGGAAAATGGTTGCAAAAATATTTTGAAAATGCTATTCATATCTTTGAAAAATCTTTGTAAAATGATTTTCAATATTTATAAATGTTTGTAAAAATCTTCTTGAATTATTTACAAAAATAATGCTTCAAAATGTTTGTAAAAGTGCTTTCAAAATATTTTGTGATCCTTAAAATAATACTTTGAATAAATTCTCTATAATATATATTCCCCTTGTGTATAAAACTTTGAATAACAACTAACATTTAACTTATGTATAAATTCCAAGTGTAAAATATACACCCATTTTTTGTAAATATGCACACACTCATGTGTAAATATTTGGACATACACCATGCACTAACCCTTATAAGAAAATACCATATAATTTTAAAATTTTCGAAAACTATAAAATTTTGTAAAATATTTTCCACATTGTACAAAAAAATTGTAAAACTTTTTTAAAATCATAAAAAATTCAAATTCAGAAAATAATTTTGTAAAAATATTTTCTTGCATTGCATCTACATTTCTCAGAATGATATTGACAATTGAACAAGTCACAATAAATTCTGAAGATTGGATCTTGGTATACACATTTATCCACTTAAATTCAAATGAACATGTTCACGACTGGAAATGGGATGGTTCGTCTCTATGACTTAATTCTTCAGGTTCCATGAGATTGTGTTCATGAGTCAATTTAATGTGTGTAACTAGAACCTTTCATGTCATCGGTACGACTTTTGAGACAATGGCTTGACTTGAGAACTCACACTTACCATGTAGTTTAAGGAAGAAGGATTGTTGAAATATCTGGAGTCTAAGTTGGAATGATACTAGGCTGCTTCATCACGGGTGGCTCATGAATCATTATAAGGGACTATCGAAACTGGTACTTAAACCCTATGTTTCTCTGTTATCATGGACATCTAACGACTACACATTGGATATAAATAAATCTTCATATGAGGAACGTCTGCTAGAATAATTTTTCCAAGACCCCAAAACATGGGCAGAACAAAGATTCTATATTCACGAGGCAAAAGAAGAATGCAGAGTAATGCCACATAAAAAATATCCAAAAAGAAGCCTAGCCCAAAAATTCCAAAAACTTTGAGCTTCCAGAAAAGGTTTACTTCTTGGTGGAGACTTGGTCACATTAGTCAAGTTTCACAAGGAAATGCGACTACACTAGTCTATTTCCACTTCTTTTCCCATTCTACTTTCCCTATGATGCCTCAGGATCCGGGTGTCACAAATATACAAATCTCATAGGGAGTCTCCTCCTTGAGACTCGGATAAATGTCATTAGGAGTTTTATCTAAGTTTCTTGTTACCATAAAAATCTCAAAGGAATTTAAACCCATAAAAACCTCAAAGGAAAAACAAGCCGTATTCTTTCAACATGTATATAATTAAATAGTCTTGTTTTGATAATTACCTAAAAAGAGTAGCGGGTATCGTGCTCGCACGTCTACCTTCATTTCCCATGTTGCCTCTTTGATACCATGTTGATGCCATAGCACCTTGAATCTCCAAAACTATGCCCCTTAAATGAGTGGGAGAGACTCTCTAGTGCAAGTCACTCCAAAAAATTGACCTGACCTGTATAGGCAAAAAGAGCTCGAAAAAGCAAAATCAAGGGTCCTCCATCCTAGGCACCCTACTGAAAATGGGTCAGCCGAACTGGTTAAACACCTAGATCCCAACAAAGCGTAAAAACATTACGAGCTTGCGTAAAACCATATAAAGATTGGGATCCTATACCAGCAACACTAGGTGACTGCTGCCTAATTGGGCTTCATATCTCCTGCCCAGTTGAGGGTCATCGCACACTCGCACAGTCAGGAGTAAGGGTCACCATGATCGTCACGATTAAATGTTATCATTGATTCATTATCATTTTCACTTGCTTGACTATCATTTCTTTCGAAATTCTTTATTTGATTAACTATACAGATCTAGATCTTTCGTCTATAATTTTATCAATGGTGATCCATTTTAGCATATGATACTCAAGGATAAATTGATTAAGGATTATTAGTCATAATAACTGTAGGAAATTGTCTGTTCACTTTATAAGAGAAGGGTATTAATATTCTAATATTTGTATTTCAAATCTCCTCTATAAGGTCATGATAGTTAGACTAAATATTAATTTGTTTTTAGGCAAATTACATTCTAATTCCCTGATGTTTTATCTTTCTAAATCAAGGATTCTAGAAGTAATTGATTATATGAGATTTGAGTTGATTTCATGCCAAGACACCTAACTTCATTTTTTATAATGATATTTAGAGATGTTCATTAAATTTGAATTTTTATTCAATTCTACGTAATTTCCCCCAAAATCTGTTTATATTTAGCTCATGAGATTTAGAAACATATATTAAATCTGAATTTAAATTCAATGTTACACAAATTTACAAATATTGTAAATCTTAAAATCATAAACTTAGTAATGAAATAAGTGGTCTTCATTTGGATTTAATTTGTATGTTGATAACCTCTGAATCTCTCAATTCAACCATGAAGTCTGTAGCTATTTGTGTTTTGATTTTTGATAAAATTATATGCAATTTATCCCTAATCTTTCATTATTTAAGCATGAAAATGAAAACTATTGTTGTCTGAATCTTAAACTCAATTCACATGCAATCTATCCCTAATTTTTCAAAATTTAAGCATGTAAACAGTAGCTATTTTGGTCTGAATTTTCATACTTCAATTGTGAAACATTAAGGATGAAATGCATGTGAATTGTGTGACACCCGAATCCCGGGCATCACATACCCCTCCTTCGTTGTAAACTAGCACGCACCTAAACTCATAAGGAAAAATCCATCTCCCCAAGTATGAGTTACCAAAATAGGAGACCACTTGATAATTCAACTATTTGTCTAGGGAGAGCTAACACAATTCACACACATGTGATGAGTCCAAATCGCTCGTGTTAAATATGTGTCTTTATCATCGTGCGTAAAAATATAATTTTGTTGTTCGTGCGTTGTAGGCGACAATCGGAATCATTCAAGAAAATAACCACACAATATATTTGTAAATTTAAATAAATGTGGTTTTATGTTTATTTTACTTGAGCAAGCCCCGAGGTCGAACACAAGGAGGAAAAGGAACAACCTAGAATTATGTCTATCAAAATTCGTGCGTGGTTTTCGATGCGGTCTTTTTTTGTAATTTTTAATGGAATAAAGGATGCAAAATGCAATTTCGACCTATTTTAGGGACTAAAATGAAAATTTCTATAAATGGTGTCTAAAAAATAGGAAACTTGGCCACGATGCAAAATATGATGAAATGAATCACTGTAATTTTTTTGGAATTTTTGGATGCAATATGAATTTTTTATGAATTTTTAAATGTAAACAGAATATTTAATTATAATAAATACTAAACCTACTTATTTTTAAGGGATATAATTGTCTAAGATCTATCACTAGGTGATGGATCTCGGAAAAATCCTAAACCTTGAAAATGTGTGATTTAGTACCTATTAAAAATCAAATACTGAAATATGAAAAATAATTTTTACAGGAAAAACTATGCATGCAAATGCAATTATTTTTGGGCACAATGTCAAAACAATTAATTCTACAATATGTAATTTTTCAGGAATTTTTAGAGCAACGGTTAATCAATGGCAAATTTAAGAGCACAAACTGGGTAAATTATGAAAATTTTCACATAATAATAAATTCTTCATTAACCACCAATCACAAAAATATCCACGATATGTCAAACTATAGAGAATTAAATGAGGAACATAATGTTATTTTTGGATAAATAAAACAGTGTCATGTAGAGGTCTAAACTTAATGGGGAACACAGGGGTATTTCTGCAAAATTAATAAATAAAATAAATAAAAGAAAGTGCAATGGAGTACCTTTCTATAATTACCGATAGTTGAAGGGGGGGAATCTGCAAAATTCCCGCACGTAACCCCTGGGTCGGCAGGACTCTTGCGCAAAAAGGTAGAACTCCGGGGGGGCTTTTGCAATATTTCCAATGGGTCACGTGCCCAGCACGTTACCTCTAGGATGCTTGAGTCGTTCCCCCTGGGCGCACGTGCCTCGTACATGCGCGGGGAGTCTTGGTCTGCCGCCCGGTTGCTGGCGGTTGTGATGAGGCAGAAGCCGACCGTGCTCATGCGGTAGTAATCGAGCAAGGCAGAGGAGGGTGTTGCGTCAGAGGGCGAAGGTTGTGCGACGTCGGGGCTTCGAGGGTCGGCTAGGCGGAGGTTGTCGGTGAAGAGGCGAAGCAACTTGTCGATGAAGGACGATGTTGTCGTGGAGAGTCGTTGGCTCGACGACAATAAAGTGGCCAGAGCAGAGCAGATCTGCGAAGAAGCTCGTGGACAGCAGCGGCGTCGGGGAAGATGCCAGACCTCACCGGAGACGGAGGGGGTGCTGTCACCACCGCCCTCCTATGATACTAACGTCTTATGATGGTGACGAGGGGGCTGACAAAGCTTAAATAAGAGAGGGGTCGGCCGACCATGGAAGTGAATTGGGGATGTGTTGATTGGGGACAATCGGAGACTTGCAGTGGCGGCAGCATCGATGATTAAGGGGGACGAGAATCTGGAAGATCTGGAAGAGGAAGGTGGCCACAAGATATGCGGGAGGCGGGCGGTGATTTCAGGATGGGGTACTGGAGGTAGACGATGATTGTGTGTCATCCGAGCGGCAGAGATCGGACGGCCCTCGTAACGACGCGTGGCAACCAAAAGAGGGAGAGAGGGGGTGGCACGTGCTGGGCGTGTGCCTGGGGGCACGTGCCTTGCACGCATGGTACTTTTAATTTTTTTTATAAAAACGAGTAAATAAAAATGCCAAAAATGGTTGATACGTGGCGGCTCCAGGAGCTACCACGTGTCAGCACCACAAAAATCGACAAATAAATACTCTATAAAATTAATAATAAATAGCAAATGGCCTCAGATCTAAAAAAATTCTTAATGAAAATTTCTCGTCTCGATGAGATCTACAACTTTCATGAAGACATCAAAACCAAAATCGATCAAATGTACAAAGTGAATTTTTGGGGCATCCCAAATACATAGAATACCTTGATTTTTGGGTTTTATAATTTTTATGTCATTTTTAAAGATAAATAACTACATATTAATCTATTTTTTTATTTTTATTAATTAATAAAACTAAGAGACAAAATAAAAGATGAAAAAGAACAATTTTGTACAATGGTTAATGAAGACTCGGACTCAATTTGTTTCATTGATTTCTAGCTTAATTTGGATTTGGATTTTTGTGCATTTTAATAAAACTTCCATTAAAGAAGACAAATTAAAAAGAAATTGGTTAAATATATACATAAAATACTAGGTCAAAAATCGCTAAATACAAAATGTACAAAAGAGGCTCAAAACCCAACTTTCACATATGAGCTCTGATTCACTTGAACTTGGTCTTGTTTTGAAGATAGTTGAATGTACATTAGTTCAAAAGTCAGTAGGATTAAAAGGACATTGGATGGAGAAGAAATGAGGTTTTTAGTCCGGAAATCCTGAAACTAGGGTTTGGATTTTTGGTCCACTTATTTGAGTTGGTTATTTTTTTGTATTTTTTGTTTATTCTTGTTAGTGATATGTACACAGTGGAGGTCGTTTTGGATCATTCGGAGTTAGCATGAATGGGTTAAAAATCAGGGAAGTTAGGCTATTTACAGGTCAATTTTGGTTGTGATTTTTGGCTTATTATTTTGTGCAGAAATTCGTGCTAAAATGCAGTTCTTATGGAAACATACATGAATGCTAATTATGCATAATAGATGCAGAAATGATGTTGATTTTGAGGGATTTTAGCTTAATAAATGATATTTAGAGTGATGAATCCGAGATTCATCATCCCCCTATAGTTAAGCATGCTCGTCCCTAAGCATTAAAAATAAATGCCATGAAGTTAAATGAGATTGGGTTCCATACCAAGACCGTGAGCTAAATGTGAAAATGAACCTAGACTCGATCTTTGGATTATTAGTGTGGCGGAAATTTTGTGAGACTTAGAATTTCAAAATCAACACCCTCAAGTTCTACACATCATTGCAACAGTTTCGGCTCAAAAGTCATCTTAGATCAATCCTCTTTCTAAAGTATACCCTATGAACATTGAACAATCGACTCTTGTATGTAAAAGGTTTTAGCTCTTCCCATCCAGAATGCTAGATTACCATGCAAACCTCCTCTTTAGTAACTCGTCCTCGGGGAGTCAGGTATTTCCTTCAAGGCCTGCCGTGTTGTGTTCACAATCGAATTGGGGGAGAAGTGAGAAGAAGGGGAAAAGAACTGGAGGGTGGCCAATGTAGTCACCTCCCCTTGTGAAGATGGACAGTGTTGCCGAGTCTCCACCAAGATCTGTAGGTTTCTTGAAGCATGGACTTTTTTGGTCGGATATTTATTTGGTAGAATGCTTCTTTGTATTTGGAATTTTTTGGTGGTTCTGCTTAGATCTTGTTGTTCCCCTACGGATATAGAATCTTTTTGTTTCTGTACATTTTTTGGGGGTCTTATAAAAAAATTTGCCTAGCCGACGGTCCCTTTTCCGAAGCTTTATTTCAACCCGTACTCCGGTCATTAAATTTCCACGCTACCAGAAAAGAAACTCACACAGTCTTCCAACATCCTGTCCGAGTTGAGCTAAGTGCATAGTGCGAGGGTACAAATTAATTACCTATTCCAGAGTTGTACCCAGAATGAAGAGACCAGGTTAGGCAATATGAGTCAAGTGTTGCACATTGTCATGTGGAACTCAAAGAATTAAGTCAAAGACCTGAAGCTTCTAAAATCCTATTTCTCGGTGATGTTCCTCTGAAAATTAGGTGGATTAAAGACAAGTCCAGGTCACTCTCGGTTTCGACTCATAACTCGGTTCAAAACCCAATGACTTTTCATGCGATGTTGTATGCACGCATATTTTTTTCTTTTTTTGTGTTTTTTATGCGGGGGATCTTTGGGTTTTTTTATGCAGAAATGAATAAGAAGCCCCTTTTCTTTCTTTTTTTGTCAAGTTAGTTACCCACCCTGTAAATACATATAGACTTACGTGAAAGTACGAGATATGGGTAAAATATATACACAGTATATATACAGACCCCCCTATACTTAACAAGTACTGTGTCCTCAGAGAACAAGAAACGAAAAGAAGACATAGTTCGGGCTAAGCGTAAGAGAGAGAAAAATTGATATACAATGGTCTGCCCCCCCTATACTTAGACTGTGAACAATCTAGTGTAAAAGAGATGGCCGGGATATGTGGATAAAGAGAGTATATACAGGTGAGTGTCGGTTCCCTTTATACTTGGGCTCTGGTCAACCTAAGTATGGATGAAGGGTGGAAATGGAGTGATCGAGAGAAGTATGATGGGGAAAATTGTATGTATAGATGGCATCGGTCCCCTCCTATACTTAGGCCTTGACCTAAGTAGAGGAAGAAGCTGTACAAGGAGACCGATGTGGTCGGGAGGGAGGGTGGGTAGCCGATGATTTAAGGTGATTTTCGGCTGATCTTTTTGTGAGCCTGTGATGGGATATCGGTATAACGAGACAGAGATGAAGCATATGATTCCCAACTATTACCAGTGTCATCCTCAGAAAAATCATGATGGATAGTAGATGAAACATTTGAGTCAGATGAAAGATATTCATCATCGGAATTATCCTCAGAGGAATAGTATTTGAATGTGGACACACACCAGATATTCATGTCTTTTTGTTTCTTCAGTTATTTCCTCAGAATTCGTTCCTTCTTGGGATCAACCGGTTTGTCCTCGGATGAATATTCAGAAGCACCGATCTCAGTCAACTCATAAGAAATAATTCCAGTGTACTTGAAGAGGGCAGGAGCATCAGCTTTGGATGAATAGTAGTTAGGAAGGGGAGTTGTCCAACAAGAGTTGAATTTTGGATCCTTGCGAAGATATGGCTTTAGAGCTGCCAAACAGACTTCACTCATGTAGACTACCTCTTCCGGACATGATTAGGGATCATCAGCTGATTCCTCTTCCGAAAGGTCAAAGGTGACTTTCTTTTTCTTGTTTCGTGAAGGTGTCGGTTCACTTGAGTATCCATATGAATAGCCATTAGAATTCTTCTCCTCGGTCGGTGTTCGTCATGTGTGTTTGATCTTAGTCTTCTAAATGTTGGTGCACTCTTGATTTGGGATGATTTTGTCAAGATATTCAGAGAAAGTTGCCCCTGAGTGTGACCATGCATATGTCTCAGGATTGTAGAAGAAGGATTTGTCTATTGCGGGAATTGAAATACTGGGAAGAGTCTTTGCATGTTCATTCTCAATTGATTTGACATTGGAGCATTCCTATGTCGAGTTGATGTAATCCATGTAGTCAGAGTAGGTTGACCCAGGGTGTGCCCATGCATAAGTCTCCGGACCATATGATTCATATACATGATTTTCCATGGTGAGTACAGCTGGGAAAGGGGCAGGGGGATATTCTCTAAACCAATAGTCTCATCAACAACTGCTATCTCAGGTGTAGCAGCATGGTAGGGCTCTTCTACCACTTCATAGTTACGGTTGTCGGGGACTTCGTGGGTTGCCTCAGAAAATCATGATTCCTCAAAGACTGTGTCAAATCAAAGTACTTCCAATGCTGTGAAATTGATTTCTCGAGTCTCACAATCAATAATTGCCTTAGCCAATGCTAAGAATGGCTTTCCGAGAATAATTGGAGACTGAGTGAATTCTCCTTGATGCTCAATATCAATGATCGTGAATTGTACTTTGAGCGGAGCACCTTGGAATATCGTGATGATAGAAATGATTCCTCTCGGCCGTTTTATCGACCGGTCCACCAATTGTACAATCTCTCATATCTTCTTGATTGGTCCGAGTTTGAGTTCGTGAAATACAGAGGTCGGGAGGATATTGATCGGTGAATCGTCATCAATCCGAGCATGGGTGAAAATTGTGTCTTTGATTCTACAGTCAAATCTGGGCAACTGCTTTACTATGCAGCTCTTGATTTTTCTCCTCGATACCAAGGAAAAAGGCCATTGATAAGATATGTCTTTCAGTCTTTATCCATATCCTTCCCGACTTTTTAATCATTAATTGTCCATTACAAATCCTTTAAGGTCGGGGAAGTGTTCAATGGTCTTTATAAAGGGAAGTTCAAACATTATCTTTCTCCAATGCTTCTCGTAAAGCAGGATCCGAATTCTTCAAATCTTCTTCAGATTCAATTTTTTATGTATTTTTCGAGATTTTCTATTTTTTGTGGTTTTCAAATATTCCAACTTTTGGTATTTTTTGTGTGGTGTGATGATGTGGTGTGTTCCTTAGATGAGCAGGGGTTCTGATGTTCGGAGTAAGAGTCAGAGGCGTAGTCATTTCTAGGGGAATAATATTCAGAAGTGTCAAAATCATTCCTAAGTTTTTGAATATCCTCAAATTTTTCAATCTTAGATCCAATCCTTTCCTCATTCATTTTTTATATCTGAGCTCCCAGAGAGTAAATATAGTCGATCGGTAAATGTTTGAAATCTATCCTCCATTAATTCAAATCCTTTATTTATACTCGAAATATCACTCTCAAAATTCTGTTCATGATCAATCATGGGAGCAGTCGGTTTGTGTTCAATAATTTCATCTTCCATTTTCCTGTAGGTACTGAAAGGAGAATTTCTTTGAATATCCGATATATGATCATTATTTTCTAAAATTTTCTCCTCAAAAATTATGAAAGGAGGCTGCTCAGTGGAAGGGTTTTGCGGGAATATACTCAACTTGCTGTGACTCGGGCATGTCATCCTGGTTTGAGTAAAGTCTACTTCCATGGTCATGATTGATCGTATCCTCGAATAATGGGGTCATAAAGGGTGCATATGTGTCGATCGCATCCATGTGTTCCTCTGTATGTATAGGCTGATAAAATGAGTGATATTCAGGTTGGTCAATAGGGATTTGATCATTGCGATCAATCCAATTCCGATGATCATTAAGTGCGGGTCTTTCCATCTGGGTTTGGTTTCTCGGCCAGTCATGAAACTCAGAGGTATTTTGATCTTGAAATGGTTTATCAGCGAGAAAAAGAGAATAAGACGGTTCAGTCCAAGATGGTAGGTAGTCATGTGTGGTCGGATGATTCGAGTAGGAATTAATTGAGGGGGCCAAATTCATCCGCAGTTGAAAGTCTCCCACAAATATTGGAGGATTATTGAAAAAAGAGGATGTAGTTGATCTGGGCCTAACCGAGACAAATTCATTTTCATAGTATAGCTCTGATGGATTTTCAGATAAATGTTTGGCCATTTTTAAAAGAGCTGAAAGGAATGAGGGGTTGGATATGCAAGAGTTTTTGGTCAAAAGTTCCATGATGAGGTTTAAATCAAGAAAAGAAGAGAGATGATTACACGGGATAGTCAAAAGAAATTTTATCAAATGTGCGGCTTTTTATCTTTGATATCGGTTCGCGCACACCAATGCAAACACAAATCAAACCCTGATTTCACCTACTCACACAATGAAGCCGTAAGAGTTCGGCTATTATCTTTTCAATTTTAGTTGGTGATAAATCGATCTTGGAAAATAATTAGCGAGTTGTTAGGTGCCTAAATTTTCTTAAATACTACCCCGAGTTTGTACGAATAGTTGCATCTACTTTCAGCCAGTATAGGTGTAAGTACGGACCGTAAAACGGCTACCCATGTTACTTAAGGACGGAGCCTACGCAGTATCCTTTAAACAACCCACTCTGCTAAGGAAGTCCGGATCGATTACCGACTACCCATATTCCTCACTGAGAAGTTGCTAATCATTTTTAAAATTAGTAGTCTGAATGAAAATCCGGGTTTTGGCTCTAGCCTTTAGTGTCGTCTCTCGCTCACTCGGAAAAATAGAAGCATCCAAGGTCGGGGTTGCTCTCCCGCAAAAATTCTTGATTTTATTGGTTTATTTGAAATCAACTATATTTAGTAGTCCCAATTTTAATTAGGCGATCACTAAAGAATTAAGTGAGCATAAATATACGTCTACCATCTAGTCCAGATATCCTTTTTAAATTATGTGATAAAATAAGAGGGAGAAGTTCGAGAAAACCCAATACACGTGAAAAACTATGATGTATGCTCAGTTAGAAGACTTACAATGAATCCTCGCAATCTTCATGAGGGATGCAATACATAATTGAAAGATTTTTCTAAATGAATGCAAACCGATGAAAAACCGCACCTAGTAAAAAGTTCTATTAGCGGGGAAGAATCGAGTTAAATTTTTGGCTAAATTGAACGATCTATGTGCGTCTCAGTTAAAGTGAAATGTGGCTTAATTCCTACGAGCTCAATCAAGAAAAAATGCTCTCAGAGTCGTATGAGTCTAGCCTAATTGCCACTCAAGTCGGGCCCGACCCTCACCTGAGACTGAAACAGGTCACGACACACAGCAAAAGAAAGTTAGAGGTTTTGTTACACACGCGAGAGTCCGAGTGGACACCGCTATAAATGAGCTATTAATTACAGGAATTAAAAATTGTGGAAATTAAATCCTAGACTCTACGCTCTCTCACAACTCGACTCGATCTTAATTTAATTGCAACTTTTCGGAAGTCGATGAAGAAGCATCGGTTTCTTAAAACACCGCTCCACGTATGTCGGGTACCTTGCAAGAAAAATAAGAGAGATAGTGTAAGAGAGTGACTCAATAAAATATGAAAAATAAATGCTGAAGATAAATGCAGGAAAAAATGGAATTTACAATGAGAAATTCGGGGGTCAGACTACCCGAATGCAGAAAACCGAACAAAAATTTTCAAAACACAAAACCCCTGCAATGGCGCTATCTAACGAGTCTGAAATGCACGTGTTAAAGATGTGTCTTTATCATCGTGCGTAAAAATATGATTTTGTTGTTCGTGCATTGTAGGCGACAATCGGAATCGGTCAAGAAAATAACCACACAATATATTTATCAATTTTAATAAATGTGATTTTATGTTTATTTTACTTGAGCAAGTCCCAAGGTCGAACCCAAGGAGGCAAAGGAACAACCTAGAATTATGTCTATCAAAATTCGTGCACGGTTTTCAGGACGGTCTTTTTTTTGTAATTTTTAATGCAATAAAGGATGCAAAATGCATTTTTGACCTATTTTAGGGACTAAAATGTAAAAGAGATCAAACGATGTTAGAAAAATACGAAACTTGGCCACGATGCAAAATATGATGAAATGAATCACTGTATTTTTTAGGGAACTTTTGGATGCAATATGAATTTTTTATGAATTTTTAAATGTAAACTGAATATTTAATTATAATAAATACTAAACCTACTTATTGCAAGGGATAGAATTGTCTAAGATCTATCACTAGGTGATGGATCTTAGAAAAATCTTGAACCTCAAAAATGTGTGATTTAATACCTATTAAAAATCAAATATTGAAATACGCAAAATAATTTTTACAGGATAGGCTATGCACGTAAATGTAATTCTTTTTGGGCACAATGTCAAAGACAATTAAATCTACAATATGTGATCTACAATATGTGACTTTTTGGGAATTTTTAGAGCAATGGTTAATCAATGGCAAATTTAAGAGCACAAACTAGGTAAATTATGCAATTTTTCACAGAATAATTAATTATTCATTAACCATCAATCACAAAAATATCCACGATATGTCAAACTGTAGAGAATTAAATGAGGAACTTATGCTATTTTTGGATAAATAAAATAGTGTCATGTAGAGCTCTAAACATAATGGGGAACACAGGGGTATTTCTACAAAATTAATTAATAAAATAAATAAAAGTGTAATAGAGGACCTTTCCATAATTACCGATATTTAAAGGGGTGGAATATGCAAAATTCCCAGTGGATCACGTGCCGGCGGGACTCTTGCTAAAAAGGTAGAACTCCAGGGGGCCTTTTACAATATTTCTAGTGGGTCACGTGCCCAGCACGTGACCCCTGGGATGCTTGAGTCATTCCCCCCGGGCGCACATGCGTTGCACATGCGCGGGGGGTCTCGGGTCTGCCGCCCAGTTGCTGGAGGTTGTGATGAGGCGGAAGGCGGGGCTCCGGCCATGCTCCTGCTGTTGCGGTCGAGCAAGGCGGAGGAGGGTGTTGCATCAGGGGCGAAGGCTCGGTGACGTCGGGGCTTCGAGGGTCGGCGAGGCGGTGGTTGTCGACGAAGAGGTGAAGCAGCTTGTAGATGAAGGACGATGTTGTCGTGGAGAGTCGTTGGATCGACGACGATAAAGCGGCCGAAGCAAAGCAGATCTGTGAAGAAGCTCGGGGACTGCAGCGGCGTCGGGGAAGACGTTGGACCTCACCGGAGACGGAGGGGGTGCTCTCACCACCGCCCACCTGTGATACTAACGACAGATGATGGTGACGAGGGGGTGACGTAAATTAAATAACAGAGGGGTCGGCCGGCCATGGAAGTGAATCGGGGATGTATTGATTGGGGACGATCGGAGATTTGCAGAGGTAGTAGCATCGATGATTGAAGGGGACGAGATTCGGGAAGATCTAGAAGAGGAAGGTGGACATGAGATACGCGGGAGGCAGGCGGTGATTTCGGGATGGGGTACTGGAGGTAGACGATGACTGTGGGTCGTCCGATCTGCAGAGATCAGACGGCCCTCGTGACCACGCGTGGCAGCCAAAAGAGGGAAAGAGCAGGTGACACGTGCTGGGCATGTGCCTGGGGGCATGTGCCTTGCACGTGCGGTCCTTTTAATTTTTTATAAAAATGACTAAATAAAAATGCCAAAAATGGCTGACATGTGGCGGCTCCAGGAGTTGCCATGTGTCAGCACCACAAAAATCCACAAATAAATACTCTGTAAAATCAAAAATAAATAGCAAATGGCCTCGGATGGAAAACGTTTCTTCATGAAAATTGCTAGTCTCGATGAGCTCTACAACTTTCATGAAGACATCAAAAAAAATCGATCAAATGTAAAAAGTGAATTTTTGGGTATCTCACATACATAGAATACCTTGATTTTTGGGTTTTATAATTTTTATGTTATTTTTATATCAAATAAAAATCCGAAAAAAATATGGTAGAATCAAAGATAAATAACTAAATATTAATCTAATTTTTTTATTAATTAATAAAACTAAGAGATAAAATAAAAGATGAAAAAGACTAATTTTGTATAGTGGTTAATGAATACTCGGACTCAATTTGTTTCCTTGATTTCAAGCTTAATTTGGATTTGGATTTTTGTGCATTTTAATAAAACTTTCATCAAAGAAGACAAATGAAAAAGAAATAGGTTAAATATGTACATAAAATACTGGGTCAAAAACTGCTAAAATACAAAATGTACAAAAGAGGCCCAAACCCCAACTTTTACATATGAGCTCCGATTCACTTGAACTTGATCTTGTTTTGAAGGTAATTGAACGTACATTAGTTCAAAAGTGAGTAGGATTAAAACGAACGTTGGATGGAGAAGATATGAGGTTTTTAGTCTGGAAATCCTGAAACTAAGGTTTGAGTTTTTGGTCCACTTATGTGAGTTAGTTATTTTTTGTATTTTTCATTTATTCTTGTTACTGATATGTACACAGTGGAGTAGTTTTGGATCATTCAGAGTTAGCATGAATGAGTTAAAAATCAGGGAAGTTAGGCTATTTACAGGTCAATTTTGGCTGTGATTTTTGGCTTTTTATTTTGTGCAGAAATTCGTGCTAAAATGCAGTTCTTATGAAAACATGCACGAATGCTAATTATGCATAATAGATGCAGAAATGATGTTGATTTTGAGGGATTTGATCTTAATAAATGAGATTTTGAATGATGAATCAGAGATTCATCAACATGGTACCTATCAATTCAAGGTTATGAGATTATGCATCTGAAAGGATGGTTTTGACCAAGTTGTTGGATTGAATTGAATATAGGAGCATGGATCTAAGAGTTGTTGTGTCACAATTCCTAACTTGAATGTAGATCCAAACAAACTTAAAATCCAAAGATCTTAACGAAGCTCCACACTTCGATTTTTTTAAGATAAGTATAAGAGTTAAAAATCATTCCAAGTTCTTCCTTCTTTTCTTCATTTTATTTATACACACTTATTACCATAAGTGTTTGCTAGGGACTAGAAAAGTCAAGTATAGGGGGTGATGAATCTTTGATTCATCACCTCTATTCTTTCATTTTGGCATTAAATCTCTAGCTAAATGCTTGTAAATAGCATTTATTGTATAAAATAACATTCACTATTTGACCTACAAATACAACACAAATACTATTTAATTCCAAAATAAAAGAATAAAGGAAAAGAAAAAAAGAAATGGAGAATTAAAAATACTAAATGACCATAGAAACTGAGACTAAGTCAATATTTACTTGGTTGACAAGGAATAAAGCAGGGAGAGATAGGGCCAATAAATCACCAAAATACACACTTAAAATCCTAATTTAATTGTTCAATGAATAGCTATTTTTCACTATTTTGTTATTCTTTTTACATGCCTCAAATTGATAAATGATCAACATGAAACTTGTACATAATAATACATAGAAAAATACGAAATTAATTGCATACAAAATAATGTATAGTGTTACTGGGACATACGGAAGAAAAAGCCACAAACAAAAATTCAAAGACCAATAACTCCTCCATATGAACTCCAAATTCACCAAACTCACCTTTATTATTCTTTGCTATTTAATAAAGGTGATTGTTGACATCGCTAATGAGGTAGCTTGAATGAATAGCCAAAAGGGGTCTGGTCTTGGATGATCTTTAGTGTCTGACAAATTAGATCAATATCATGACACACGGTATTCAATCGAAGTGGCTCTTCAACAATTAATCAAAACCCATGGGTGTGTATGTGTACAGAGATCATGCAATTGTGTGAGTTATGAAATTATTTAACTCTACACGAAATATGTATAGGTCAAGCAGGTAGAGTGTCATCCTCGGGAGCAAACAGGGATAGATAACAAAAATAAAACCTAAGTGAAACAATTCAGCAAATGGTTTTGTTGGTTTTGTAGCATTTTAAGTTTTTATTTCTTTTTATGGGTTTTTAATTTTTATGATTCTTATGTGATTTTGAAATGGGTTTTATATTTTTATAAGTTTCCAAATTTTTACAAATGTTTTTTCAATTAATGTTTATATTAAATATATAGATATATATGAGATGTATATGAAAGAGAGATAAGAAATAGTATTTTTATTTTTCAAATATAGCAAATAAAATCAAAATGCCTAAAACAAACTTTTTTTCGTTTTTGCATATTTTTCTCTATGATATTTTTAGGGTGTTTTTGAGTTTATTATGGATTTTTAACGTTTAAAATACTTAAAATAAACTAAATAGAAAATGTAGGATCATAAACTAGGCCTAATAAAATATCTATCAAAAATGGCTCAAATTTAATTTTTCTGTATAGAAGACAAAACAAAGAAATTTTGAAGATTTAGAACATTTTTTTCTATTTTTTATGATTTTTAAAGCTTTTCTGTATTTTATAATTTTTAAGGTTTCTAGTTTGTATTTTTATGAATTTTTCTTATGTGATAAAATATAATAAAATACACCTATTATAATATTTGGTAATTTTTGGAGCTATATTTGAATTGTTATGATTTTTATAAGTCAAAGCATTAAAACATTACTAATTTTGTAGTTTTTAAATAGAAAAATAATAATAAATACTTTAATAAAAATATGTGTGTTTTAATATCGTATGAGGTATTTAAAATAATTTTCCTACAATTTTTGGAATTAATTTGCCAATTAATGAAACTGAAATCAAAACAAACAATTAATGTAGTAGCATAGGGACTATTCTGTAATTAAATAATCCTAAAATGACAAAGTTCAAAAACCTATTCGTAATTTATCCAATTAATTTCACAATTAAAAGAGCTTGGAAGGGGTATTTCTACAAATAAACTAAGGTCCAGGGATAGCATAACAAAAGTCTCAATAAATATATAAATCCAATTTAAACTGGAAGGGACCAAAATGCAATATCAAAAATATTTTCAAAGTTTCATAATCAGTCCAAGAACACACAGGATTTATAATGGAATTTAATCACAAAAGGACAGTACGTGAGGTGACGTGTCCAGGACTAAATAGCAATATAAAAATCTTAGGGGTAGTTGTGCAAGATATCCCATGTTTTTAATACAACAAAAAATATTTACAAGACCAAAATGTAGATATCAAAAATCAGAGGGGTTATATGCAAAATATCCACTCATAATGCTTGAATCGACGGCTAAGATTGAATCACTTAACGTGATCAACAGTTGTCGAGCGTCGATACTGCTTTGAGCACGCTCGACTGAGATTAGATCTAGCACTCAATCTAGCGGTTTGAGAGGAGCTTGATCGAATGTCAGCTATGCATCCTGGAAGGATGTTCTTCATCGGATGGTAGATAGGGCATTTGGAAGAACAGAAAATGAACAGATGCTTGACGAGCTTTGATCTCTACACCTGGCCAGCTCCGGCCACCTCCCGCCTTGTTGATGGTCGGGAAATGTTCCTGGGAGCTGGTTGAACTTGTTTGTTGTCGTAGTCAAGTCTAGGACACGATGATTGGGTCCTGGAGGTTGGAGATGCTAGCGGGAACTGGAACACCTTCTTTCTCACTTAGGACCCCTAAGACAGGGTCCTCTGTAGCTAGAGTCTGCATGGTTAGAACCAATACCTAGAAGCGGAGCTATCAGGACTATAAATATGCAGAAGGAACCGTGGATGAAGTGGGTCAGGGAGGGGGGGCTTTGGCGATGGGTGGATGAGGGAGACCCGTCAAAACTGATCTTTGCGAGATCGGTGTGGCGCAGGTGTTCTGGGAGCTGGAAAAATGGTCAGGAAGCTGATGGGAGTGAATGGAGCGGTGGAGTGAGGAATGTTTTTTGGCTTTTTGAGTAATATCAGTAAAATCAAATCAAACAAGACGTAAAGATATGCTATTGAAGTGACAAGGAACGAATAGACATAAACAAAAAGTAGCTCACCAAGGCGGAGCACCTTTGAGTAGAGCTTCACCAAGAGGGACTCCAACGAAGGTTCATGTGGCCTCCTCCTCCTCATTTTTCTGTGCCTAAGAACAGACGTCCGGCCTTCCTGTCATGAAGTCAAAGACTCTGGGAGGCTACGAGGGGGTTACATATGGAGGTGTACGATCATGGATCAAAGGAGGAGGGGCGTTATTTATACATGAGGAAAAATAAAAAAAGGAGATTAGGTTTTCAGCCTAATCGATCGACAATAGTCAAATCAAAAAGATCCACAAGTAGGAGTGTGATCCAATCGTCAACATTACAAAGGGATCATGCCTAAAGAAATAATAGAAATCCGTGAAAATCAGAGAAGTCAGTGCCTCGATCAGTTTTGACATATAGCAGAGAAGGGACGGGGTGTTGACCTGGAGGCAACACTCCCAGGCTTGCGATTGGGCCACGTAGGCACCTGCAAGACACAAAATTACAAAATCGATATTAAAATTAAAATAGAAAATGATTTTATTTAAATGAACTTAAAACATAGAAGTGTTCCATATTTAAACTAATTTTTAGTTATTTTTTAATGTAAATTTATGAGTTAATTTTTACATGTAATATTATAGGTACAAATACCTATATATAATATATTATTTATGTATTTAATAAAATAAAGTATATGTAATATATATGTATATTACAGAAATTTTTTACCTATATATTGAAGTATGCTATTTATTTTATTCTATTTTTTATGGTTCTATTTTAGTTTTATTAGGTACATTTATTTTATATAATAATTACATATATACACACAAAGATATAAGAATCCTAAAAATTTAAAGAATAAATATAATGAATAAATATAATGAATATTTTATAAAGTTATATTGCACAATAAGAGCCCAAAAGCCAACTTCTACATCTTAACACCAAAATGAATGAAACCTCCTTCATTAAATAGATAATTAGAATTTATGAACAATAAATGTGATCTTGGTGAATTTTGAGTTTGTAGGGAGAAAATACGGTTATGAGAAGTTTTCTTCGTGACTTTTTATTATATCCCAAGCATGTTGTGCATTATTTTTAAATGAAATAAATTTTGTATTATTTTATGTACGATGTTTATGTTCAATATTTATTGAATTAAGGTATAAAAATATGAAAATAAAATAGATCTCAAAATGTATTTATTGAAGAATAGAAATTGGGATTTTTATGTAATTTATGACCCTTATTTCCCTCTACTTTATTCCCAATCGATTAAGTCAATACTTGACTTATGTTCGGGGGTCAAGGACAGTTAGTATCTATGATACCTCCTTTACTTTTATTTACTTTTATCTATTCCTTCATTTTAGGGTTTAATTGCAGGCATTATACACAATATACAGATTTATACACAAGTGTTAATTCAAGTGTGTTATTGGCATTTACATGCATTTATCTGTGGATTAAAGCCTAAATTGAATGGATAAATATACATGAATGGGGATTCATAACTCCCCTATAGTTGGCTTTGCTAGTCCCTAGAAAACACTTACGATAATGAGTGCATAAAAAGAGAGAAAAGAAAAAGAAAGAAGTTAGAATGATAATGATTTTTAAACTTATCTTTATATGGATCTTAGTTAGACCTTTGGACTATTAGTTGGTTTGAACCATAGTTGGAATAGGATTCAAAACATAACATCCCTTAAGAACCACAATCCTCTGTTCAGTTGTCCTCAATATCCAGATCTGAACAAGCCTTTTCATATGCAAACTCTTTGTGACCAAAGTGATCCCGGCTTTCTTTGGAACCATATGCAATGGGCTATCCCATTTAGAACCGGAGATGGGATAAAGAAAAATATCCCCACATCATTTTGTTATCTCTTTCATGACAACTTCCCGTAGATTAGGATTCATCCTACGTTGAAACTCACGAGGCGTCTTGTTGTCATCCTCTAAGTAGATGTGATGTGAACACAAGGCTGAATCTATCCCATAGAGATCTGAAATATTCCAACCAAGGGCCTTGCAGTTTTTCTCTCGAATCTCTTGAAAGCGAGATTCTTGATCAATTGTCAATCGTAAACTGATGATGACCGGATATTGTTCGAGCTCACTCCCAAGGAAGGCATACGTAAGATTTGCTGAAAGAAGCTTCAGCTCAGATGAAATCAGATCTGACTTCTTAATTACTTCAGAACGATTAGAAGAGAGGCCCAAACGTGCAGGTAAGACGAGATCAGAGGATCTCATCAAGCTACTGAGAGAGAAGCGGAAGAGGAGGGTTTTGATGGAATTTGGGAAGATGATCGAATGGCCCAAGAAAGAGGCGGGTGTTAACAAAGAGCCAGGCCACATGGCTCAACTAGAGGGAGCCATGTGGCCCAATAGAAAAATAGAAAATGATAAAAATAAAGAAAAATGAAAAATAAATAATTACAAGCCTCAAATGAAAAATGTAAAACATGAAAGTTGTAGATCTCAATGAGATATACAAGTTCCAGTTTGATCAAAATGTCAAACCATATCTTATGTATAAACTATAATTTTTGTAATTACCTTTAAGTAATTAAAAACAATCATTTTAATTCCTTTTAGGATTTTTTGGTGATTTAGTTTAAAAATATTTACAAAACTAATATATACAATATTTACACTATTTTTTTAGGATTTTTAATATTAAAGAAATAATAAAAGCAAAGTTATATTAATATAATTAATTATACACAATAATTAGGGTTAGTTATGAACAAGAGTTAGCTTGTTAGTTAATGTTAATTAGGTATACATTCTATTGAGAAGTTTAAGATGGAGGGATAATCACTGAGAAATATAATGATAAATCAATGATTTACCAGCAATTCTTTTCACTTCACGAAAAACATCAAAGTCTACTAATACTTATCTGAAGAACAAAAATTTTCCGTAATATCGTAGAGATGGAGTGAAGGACCCAACTGTTAGCAAAAGACTTAATTCCTCCGTGCCTCTTATGTCTCCTTCTTAGGTATGTCTGTATATAATATTTGATAATAGAGGGTTGAGTCTAAACTCCAAATAAGCTTAAATCTAGCAAGTGGATCTCAAGCATTTTGGTAAAATATTGACTATTTTTTGAAATGACATTTTGCTTTCCGTGTAACATAAAATGTCTTGCTCCAATGCAACAATTGATAAAGAAATATAAAGGGAAGCTTTCTAGAATAATAATGTTGTAAGGATATTGAAATATCAAATGAACTAAATGAAATTAATTTACTAAATGGTAGATGAAAATCTTGCAGAAATGCAATTTTTATATTTTCCAGATGTTATATCAACACCACGGTGGCTATCATACTAATTCCATGAACATTGAAACAAACCGAGTCATACGCTTATACAACCTCAAATGCCAGAGAATACTATGCATATAGCACAAAGTTTTATGTATACTGAATGCACACCCAAAGTCCTCTGGACCATATCTGATGGTTGTCATATATGCTGGCTTGACATATCTGATGACGTGTTCCAAGGTCATATAGGATGGCTAGTTCATGACTATGTCTGAGAGCTTCCGTGGCGTTCATTGTTTTTGACATAGTTCATGAGCCATGGTAACATAACTATAAGCTGAGAGGTTTATGATATCTGAATAATATCATCATACTAAACATATGTGCATGTATATAAAAAATTCTGTGGTACTAAGCCACATAATTGGATAGTAAAAAAAACTTAACTGGTATCCAACATTCTCAATATGTAAACATACAACTAAGCTTTTTAAACCATACCATAAGCTTCATCTTGGATAAATATAAACTTATATGAGAATCAAACTTAATTATACATGTGTAATTATATAATCAAAGGGCATCGAAAACAATACTATTGCAATATACTTGAGAAAATATGGGTCGTGTTTTGAAATAGGCTTGGGACCACTCACCTGAGGGTTGCAAGTGAAAATCTAATCTTTATAATTAAGTTGTCTCCAAACTCCCACTAGTAAACGGAACCTTTGAATTTCAACATCTTCTACACATCGTTCAGTCTAAGTCATAATGCTATAGTCAATACACTGGAGTGGCATTGAAATCTCACATACTTGCTTACAGATAAAACCTTCCTTAGAAAGAAAGTATGCATACTAACTATTATTTAATTTTTTCTTCTATAGATAACTTGTCACATGCAAATCAATTAGTTAATTGAGCACGGATTTGTGGTCTATAACTGAGGACTTTAGTACCATCCTCTAATTCATATAAGCCCTCCAATTTTATATCATATATAATATACCAACCTCGGAATCCTCTCTTTTTTTCCAGAATTTCAATTGTTGATCTTCAATGATTTGACTTAAGCATTGTTAATAGACATAAAAAAAGAACATCATCCAATGAGTGAAGTAGAAAATCATAGATAGATATGGCCTACCAAATAAAAGTACAGAGTTAAGCTCCCTCCATTTCTTTTTTTTCAATATAGATGGCTATAAGCTTTTGAAATTTGTACCTTATTATGTGTTTCATTCTAAATCCAAGTGCAATATCATTCTTTGACATTCAAATAATGACAATTAATAAATCATGCATAAATACTACAGAATCTGTGGAACTTAAGCCGCTATGACTTATACCATATTAGCTTATTATATTAGGTTGAATGAACAGTAGATAAAGATTACTCGGCCCCTAATTGGTAATATGTAATGAAACCATAAAGTTTTAAATGGTATAAGAACCGGAAACATTGACGAAGAAGCCACAGTCTGGATGTGACTCTCTTCCAATCAACAGTTATTGATTCTTAACTATAATATACTTGTATTAATTTTGTGTGTGTATGTATTTACCTCTCACGATATAAGTATCTCCACCAACCTTTACCTTGGCTTCTCAATGCTAACACATGTATGTAAATGTGTTCACTTCCTGGTCTTTTTTATGGACGTTATCCACCATAATCTTTTCCCCCGTATTTGCTAAAACCTTATTCGTAATTTCCCCTTAATAGCACTCATATTCTATATCCACACAACTAACATGTACCATTATTCCTATATGGATAGCTAATATGTATATGAATCATGGCACATGGGTCTGTATTCGTTTTAGAAACGGATACTTGAACATACGGTTTTCATCTGTCACTACACATATATACATCCAACTCCTATGGTATTCACACTAGATTTTTGGTATCTCTTTACTTGATATTGCGAATATTTAATATAAAGTATATGTTACAACACTCCTCAACTTGAAATAAATTTCGTCCTCAGAATTTACGTACCTCAGTCAATTTGAGAATAACTATGGGTATTGAGATCGGATTTCCTCTCCTCTTTCCCATGTAGCTTCTTCTATTGTATGGATTCTCTAGAGAACTTTATCAAAGGCTTCATCTTTGTTCGAAGTTCTTGGACTTTATAATCTATAACTTGTGGTAGAAACAAGAAAAACATCATGCATTCTGACTAGCTCAGGTGGAAGTCAAAGATGATATGCTACATTACCAATTCTTTCTATAACTTTATATGGACCAATGTATCTTGGGCTTAGTTTTCTCATCTTTCCAAATCTAGTTTTACCCTTCCAAGGAGATACTCGCAAAATACATGATCACGTATTTTAAATTCTGAATCTCTTCATCTCCTATCCCCATAACGTTTTTGTCTACTCTGTGCAGCCATCAACTATCCCTTGATTTCCTCCACTTTCTCTATTGTATCTTGTACTAATTCAAGTTGGACCAACTTATGGTCTCCAACCTCGTTCCAACCAACAGGAGTTCTACATGCTCAACCATAAAGGGCTTCATATGGTTCCATCCCAATACTCGTCTGATAGCTATTATTCTAAGGAAACTCCATACAGGATAGATGTATGTACCAACTATCTTTGAAACTTAATGCACAAGCTCTAAGCATGTCTTCTAAAGTTTGAATAATCCACTCATATTGCCCCCATCAGTTTGTGGATGGAAAGCAGTATTGAATGCTAATTTTGTATCCATTGCTTTATGTAAACTAGGCCAAAATCTAGATGAAAAGGATGATGTATATGAGACACAATCGACACCAACTCTTCATGTAACCTTACTATTTCATTCACAAAAATCTTACCCAAACGATCCTATGTATATGTAATATTAACCAATAAGAAATGAAAGGACTTGGTCAAACTATCAACAACTACCCAGATCACATCATGACCTCGACGAGTCCTGGGCAATCCAGTAACGAAATCCATGGTAATATGTTTCTATTTCCATTCAGGTATTGGAGCGGTTGTACTGCACCTGCTGGTCCCATATGTTTTGGTTTAGTTAGATGACATATCATGTAACTAGATACATATTCTGCAATTTGTCTTATAATTTTCGACCACCAATAGTATGGTTTCAATGCTTTATACATCTTCATACTTTCTGGGTGCATTGCATAAATGGAGTTATGTGCTTCCTCAAGAATTTTTGTTTGATTCTATAGATTCTATTACACACAGTCTATGCTTAAAAAATAATACCTTATGCTCATTTATCATGAAAATAGGAAATTCTCCCTACTCCACTTTCCCTCATATTTTTAAATTTCTTGATCAGAACCTTTGAGCATCTCGTATTTTATCATATAAATAGGCCTAACTTGTAGGGTAGCTAACAAAATCCTAGAATCATGTATTATCATATTTGCACGCAATCCTCTTAATTAGGTCAATAATGGGTGTCGGTCAGTCTTTACATATAACGATCTATAATTAAACTTCCGACTAAGAGCATCTGCTACTATATTCGCTTTTTTCCAGATGATATCGATGGTATAAAATCAAAGTCTTTTATCAATTCCAATCATTTTCTCTATCTAAGATTCAATTCTTTTTGAGAGAATATATATTTCAAGCTCTTATTATCACAGAAAAATTTGACATTTCTTGCCATATAATAGTGCCTCATAATTTTCAAGACAAATACGATCGTAGTTAATTATAAATCATGTGTGGGATAATTTAGCTCATGTGGCTTAAGCGGTCTTGAGGCATATGCAATCACCTTCCCATTCTACATTAAAACACATCCCAAACCTTGAGATGATGCATCACTATAAATTATATATTCGCCATTTCTAGAAGTAAGGCTAAGAATGGGAGTTGACGTCAGACAATTCTTAAGTTCGTGAAAACTCTCCTCAAACTCATCATCTTAGATAAACTTCACTTCCTTCATAATCAATCTTGTCAATGGTACCGCAATTCCTAAAAAGTTTTCTATAATATCTTGTTAAACCGAGAAAACTTTGAATCTCCGATATGCTTGTTGGTTGATTCCAGTTCAGAACGGCTTCTATTTTACTCGGATCTAAAGATATGCCTTCTCCTTAGATAATGTGTCCTAGAAATATAATCTTATTCAACCAAAACTCACGTTTATCATATTTTGCAAATAAGTGATGGTCCTTTAGGGTCTAAAATACGATCCTCAAATGATCTTTATGCCCTTCCTTTTATTTTGAGTATACCAAAATATCATCAATAAATAAAATCATAAATTTGTCCAGGAAAGGACAAAATACTTAGTTCACTAAATCCATAAAATAACAAGCGGCGAACATGTAGATCAAAGAGAGATCCTAACGTCTGATCTTGGAGGGTCTGCGATGCTTGACAAGTCGAGTTCGACAATCGTTGTATCAACCGCTCTCTCAACACTTGAATGTCAAATATCAGGTATGTTAACAAATAACCCACAACAATTATCAAGAAATGAAGAAGGTGAGCTAAAATTTATTATACCCTACAAATAATGTGTATATTATGCAAATGTAGGGGTTGAACCACAAAATAAAAATGGGGATAGATACAAAAATTGACAAAAAAAGAAAGTCAACTAATGTATTTTGTATTTTTGTAGGGCTTTTGTAAATTTTTTTAGGATCTAATATTTATAAATTTTAGGATGTTTAATTTTATATAGTTTCTATAATTTTCTGATTTTAATTTCCTTTTTCTTTTCATTTTGTAATAAGTAGATATATAAATATATAGATATAAGGGGATAGGAAGTATGCACCTAAATGCATGTAATTTTACATGCACCTGGGCCTATAACTTCCACTTTTTTTACTTTTTGAAAAATGTCACCATATATATTCATCTATAACTCTCCAATATGTCATTCGAATTTCATCTGAAACAGAGACTCCTGTGTCCTTCCAAAACATGTAATTTTAATGGTCTTAGAATTTTTGTAATCGACATGTTCTAGATGGAGGGCATATGAGTCTCTATTTCTGATGAAATTGGAATGGTATATTGGAGGGATACATAAATGAATATATATGGCGACATTTTTCAAAAAAGTAAAAAAATGGAATTATATGCCCCGGTGCATGTAAAATTACATGCACCTGGGTGCATACTCCCTATCCTCAAGATATAATATATATAATATAATTACTATGGAAAATATATATATATATATAATATGGAAAATAAGAAAAATATCCTTAAGTACAATTGTTTTTTTAAGGGTTTCTTAAATATTTTGGGTATTTTAAATTACTAATAATAATTATAAGTAATATATATTAGTAATATGGATATATAAGATATATATATAGTATTCAATTTATAAATACAACTATATATAGTTGAAATTTATTAAATAATATATTTTGGGGATTTTAATGTTTTTCTCTATTTCTATTAATTTACTTATATTTTTTCTAATTATATTGTATTTTTAAATGATTATAAATGTTAGA